>CACRXP010000383.1:483148-545585 GCA_902702965.1 Spirometra erinaceieuropaei | reverse complement strand
CCCACAAAGGCAGCGGTCACCAATGTACCAAGGACTCTCAGACATGACTGGGTGCGGTCAACACCAGTCCTGATTTCGTCGGCGGCCACTGCCACCTCAGAGGACAACTCGGGGTTCTGCATACAATAGATCCCTCATTCTGGTGATTTCTGTCTTCTCCTCGACACGGGATTAAGCCTGATGATTGTAGCGTTCTGATCACACTCTCATCACTTGGCCGCTACGATGAGATAGGCAGTATGCTATTACCGACAAAGACAAGGGAGACGTGAATGGCCATTTCTGGTTTATAAGCCGTCGTCAGCCAGTCATGCCCAACCCCGAAGTGTGGAGCACATGGGGCTCGAACTCGCGACCTGTTGGCTTAGAAGTCCAACGCCTCTAACCACTGGGCCAGGAGCCCGTTGCCCTGTCGGTTTCGATCGGGAATATACAATGGTAGGGGGCGCTCACCGATCGTTCTCACGGAACTCACTCGTTCCGTTGTGCCTTACGGGCTCTCTCTCGAGCCCAACCAGCAGCCGCACAGCGGCGCATGATATAGGCAGAATGCTATTACCGACAAAGACAAGGGAGACTGGAATGGCCATTTCTGGCTTGTTAGCCGTCGTCAGCCAGTCATACCCAACCCCGAAGTGCGGAACACCCGAGGCTCAAACAATGGTAGGGGGCGTTCACCGATGAGATGGCGTTTACCGATCGGATTAAGGGACGTGTTCGCCCCGTTCCGTGAGCTCTCGCACAGTCAGATTGGGACCATTAAATATGCGGAAAGGAGCATCGAGAGGGACATAGTCTGAAATTTCGCTTGTTGAGATGTAGTATCAGCTGACTTCTAGATGCCTTTGTCAGTTTTGGGCCAATACGACTTAACGCCGTGAAAGAGCAAACTTTTCAGTATTTAGTTTATTTGAGGAAAATAGGCTTAAGCCTTTGAACTCCCTATTTATACGTAAAAATCTGAAAAATTAACAACAATATGAAGAAATTCTAGCAGCAAGTGGATGCAGGTATCGATTCGCATAGGACACTGGTTTTTTATGGCTACAAAGTCACATAGTCCACTTGTTGGTGTAACATACAGTAGGTGGGCCAACTCATGAAATATCAACCAAAATTCCGAAATGCGTTTTGGTTGCGAAAAGATTAATTAAGTAGGGTTGTAAAACTAGTCATCCTGCAGCCTAATTCTATAATAATTCAGTTACCGCAGGGTGCCGGCTTTCGATTGAATTTCCCATCGGCTGCATGAATAAACTGCACTCTGGAAAAAAGGACTACTTATTTAGCATGCACTTTTCTCAATATTTTTTTTGATGCCCTTTAAAATTCAATTATATTTTATGTAAGACATGCAAAAATATATACATTAATTCGCTCATTCGGTAGACAATGACGTCTTCTATCAACATTATTCTCGAAGGAAGGGTATAATTCGGTTTTCAAATACTTTTCCAATTCCCGAATAATTTTGAACTCGGTCTTCCGTTACACTTGGATTCAGGGTTTCTAAACTACGAGCCGTATATTTTCCGCGTACGGAAAACCACACATTCCTCTACGGTAATAAAGGGGAACATCATAGGTTTCATAAAATTAACCAGTGGATTTGAGTCATATTGTTAACTTTACAAGAAAAATTGGTAAATGCAGAGATATGGCGATTTATGAACGGCCATTTAAGGGTATTTAAACTCCCACAATTGGAAACTTTAAAATCGAATTACGTCCCTCCTTCAAATATAAAAATAGACGAAGACGTAATTTTCTATCGAATAAGCAAAAGAAGGAATATTTCTATGCATGTTTTCCTTGAAATATAATTGGACTTTTAGAGGCATCGAAAATCAATGAGACAAATCCATGCTATATATGTTATCATTTTTTACAGAGTGTAGTTTTTGCATGCGGCCGGGAGGAAGTTCTTTCGAAAGCCAGCATCCTGAGGTAACTGAAATATTATGGAATTATGTTGCAGACTGACTAGTTTTACAACTCTACTTAATTAATCTTTTCGAAACAAAAACGCATTTTGGAATTCCGGTTGGCATTTCATGAGTTGGCTCACCTACTGTAAGTGGTCAGTTATTCCGAGTGTGGTTTCTACTGGAGGTCGAAAAGAAGTGCATTCAAAAGCCGACATTTTGACGAATCCGAAATACTATATGATTATGTCGCACGGTAATCAAGCTTACAACTCCAACTAAGTGTTTCTTCCTAATTAAAAACGCATTTCAGGATTTAAGCCAAAATGTCATAATATCTGTCGCGCACTATATGTCGGACTTTTGGTATATTTAGTCACATCCCCTGACACTGGTGCACGATTTCAATTTCAGGCTACTTGCGTGGCGAATCACGTACATGCTAAACACTGTTCTCGTAAAAAGAGTAATTGTCGTTTCGCCAATTCATGCATTAGACAAAACCTTTGTTTACGCTCGCCCACGCGGGTTTCAGTCCATACACGGTGTTCATTTTTCCCGCCAAAATCCTCCGCATATTTCATTTTCGTGCAATGTCAACATATATACTCCTGACGTTGTGCAGATTGAGGACAACATAGCAAACGGCGCTGATGTTAGACCACGCAGAAACGCGTGCTAGCAGTTCCAAATATGCTCTTTTAAAATGGTAATCATCATTCTGTCAAGGACAAACTTCGAAATATGCAAACTTCATCACAAAATAAGATCAGAGGCAAATTCTGAGGTCGCGTTCCCGAGAAACATGACTGGATTTAAACAAATATTGTTAGGCCGGTGAGGAGATGGACGCTGATATAGTGATGATGTTTCGTGAGCGTGGATAATTTCGGTGGACTAGAAGATGTTCGACCACAAGTCAGAATCCCACCACGTGCCGACAGCTCGGCCGCCGCCATTGACGATCTCCATCTAGCGATCGATGGCCGGAAGTGCTAACTTTCGAATTAACTAATTCGGAGTATCTACCGCATTCCCTATTTCCTCATCTAACATCCTAAGATGTCAAAACATTGCAAAAACGACCGGAGGTGGGCCTGAGAGTGATGGCTAACAAGGCTAACCAGACTATCTACACGTGCCACACACCCACACCCAGGTTCCGCTTCAGACTTCATTGAGGACACCTAAGAGTGCCATCGGGGTCACGCTAAGAAGGAGCAATTGCAGTATGACTTTCCGCCCCCAGGTCACTCAAAAAATACTCATTAGGTGGACCAGGACATGCCGTCAGTTGGCAGTCTTCCAAGCCGTAGCCCTTAGCGAATAGTAGTAGGTTTAAACCCATCCGTTTTGCTCTGGTGAGGAATGTGACGATATGTCGTGCGGCTGGATTCCTCACCGTCTACCGGCCGACTCTCCGAGTCCCTCCGTGAACTGAAGACGAGACCGGATGTGGTAACTGGTGCGCAGTGAAAGCCTACGTCTACGGCGTGCCGAAGGTAAATGCGACAGTTGCTGGGAGTTTATAAGAACTCAGAGCCACCAGACAAACGCTTGCTGTGATTGATTATGCTTTCGTTTGGTTCAGCGCATCTCCAGTGGAGCTTGTTGTTGGGTCATTTGCCAAGTAAACGGAGCTATACTTCCCCCAACGCAGGCCGCGCGATAGATGCACTTGACCAACACGGTGGAAACACTGGATTCTGGCAGACGTCATCGGGAATGCACACCTATAAAAGTGTCAACATCCGGGGTGCGGTGGCAGCCCCAGTTACAAGCTGATGCCGCGCCAACTAGAACTCCTGCCGTTGTTAGTTGGAATCCTGGCCAAGTGTCTGTTGCGGATCAGGGGGTGTGTTGGTACGCCTGGGTGAGGGTCCGGGCGTGCCAGCCACCTGCGCCCTTTCCCGCCCCGGTCTTTTCGACTATGTTTTGACACTGGGCTCAGCTGGGGAGGAGGACAGAGTGCGGTAGATGCTGCGCAAGTCCACTATCCCTTTAAACTAAATCCCGCGCAGGTCACCGTGGCTACTCTCACCTTACCGTGAAGGACACGGTGGACATCGTCAGTTATGACGATGGAACTGTCAGTTGGAGATATTGTGCCTTTCGAATCACTAGAGTTATGCCTCATACTTGAAGGTTTAGTAAGGAAATGCAATCCATGTGACCTAGGTTTCAGTGTATCATGTGGATTGGCCATTTACGTGATACCAGAGTTCTCGCCAGAGCCCATGCAGTGCCTCACAAGAAGGAGATTGGGTACCTGAGAGGCTTCATAGAAGAGGGCTTTGTCCCTGCAGCTTGGCCCCTGTCCTATGTGGCTAGGGATAGTAAAACGGGGCTTGGTGAAGGTTGATTGTGAGCTAGTAAAGTTAACGAAGGACGAATGGGTCGAAGTCTGGCAGGCTGATTGTCGCATAAAATGCCCAAGGCTGAATGATGACAGTATGACACTGCCAGGATGAACCGCAGGAAAGTATTTCTGCTATCGCCAGCTGTCTTTTTTTGAAACAAAGTGCTAGCGGAGACACCCTCAGTCAAGCAATCCGAGCGGCTGTTGGGGATGCACTTTTACTCGTGTTTCTCAAGAAACCTCAAGAAAAAGTCTGATTCAAGTATTGCGGTCAATGCAACGACGTCTACGGAACTTGATGCGCTCTGCAATCGACAGACCGGGTACTCATCACTGGTGTGCGTCACAGCGCCTTGAGCCAAAGCACGTCTGATTCGGCCCTGAAGATGATTGGCCAGCCGGGAAGGTGTGATCGGACGAGAACCAGGCTGCCGCTTACGTGCACACGCACGTGTAGGAGTCGAAGGGTCGCAACAGGCACCCGGAGTAGGGCCAATGCAAGTGCATTTGCCAAATCTGGAAGTGGCCATCCCGAGAAACACAACAGCGTAACCAAATTATTAGCCAGAGCAGCGGTAGGCCGTCTGCCATGTGATTGGCCAAAGTCCCGCGCTGATGGGAGCAATTCAGGCACCTTTCTAACTTCGATGACCGAACCATCAATATCACGCTCGTCTCCGCAGCACAGTTTAATTACCCCTCAGCCTACGCAGTGCCATGTGTCTCCCCTCCCCCCCTCATGAGGTAGACCTCGTGGATGAAATACGGACACTGAACGACAAAAGGACGCCCAGTGGGACGGTATGCCCACTTAAATCTACATGTCTCTTGTTGGCACTGTGCTGCCGCAGTTCTATGAATTGAATAAGCAAACCTGACGAGACGGGCTCGTTCCTGATGACTGGGGCCGGGGCACCCTTGTGCGAGATCTACCGCTACATAAGTCCCCCGTAATGAACTCCAAACTCCTCGCCCTTGCCACTTAAAGACGACATCAGAGTAGGCGTGTCTCTATGGCAGCCCACTTTTCCGCTAGGGGTGGGTGTACTGACAAAATACCCTGCTTCACAGTCTTGAATGCCGCCATGGCAATCAGCAACAGACAGTCATCCGAATTGTTGACTTCGCATTCGATACGGTCTATGGCGTCTCTGTGGCAGATACTGGAACTAGACGACATGCTAGCAAAAAAACATCTCCAATATCAGGGCATGCTCTGTATTTACCAGTGTTCGTGTTCTGGCCAATAAAATCATTCCCAAGTTGTCTGACATTCGATTTGGCCTTCAACTAGGTTGCATCCGGTTGCCTATTCGTTAAATTGGGGAACGGACTGGATTCGCAGAAGGGGCCCCACACGATTTGGACGGTGCAGAGTATGCATCCGGACTCCGGCTGATTTATGTCAACTGCGCTGGCGATATCACCTCCCCCCTGATCTCAAGATCTTGTGGTGTACGATCGTTGGTGTCACGGGAGAATGAGGTCGCCAAATCAGTCGATTTATTCAAAGAAGGTTGTAGTGACATTTACGTTCGTTTTGTTTTAATCTATATATATAAAAATGGAAGGGTTTTTTTTCTGTGTTATATCTAATCTCCGAAAGTACTGTACCGATTGCGCTGAAATTTGGACACAACCCGACCCGCGCATAGGGCCGGGTTTTTGGCTGGTCAGTTGTGTAATTATGCCGATGGTATGCCTGTGATGAGTAAAAAACTGGATTTTTTCCGGCATAACAACGCCACCAGCTGCGGCCACTTGACCTATATCGCGCGCGGACACATGTGCGCCCAGACTGTGGCCACTTGACCGCCATTCTCTCAAACGCACGTGCCCCGTCCGACAGCCGCGCTCACCCCACCATCCACCCTGCAGGCAGTTGAGCAGGCCCTCCACCCTCTCTGGGCCGATGCAATATGGGCCGCCAGAGCAAACCACTCACCCTGCAGCAAAAAAGCACGCAACACTTGGACGCCACTTAAAATTGTCCCACAGTCGACATAATAGTGCCGTCACCGCTGCCTTGGGGATTTTCGGGGGGTGAGGAGTGGATGCAGTTAACACCAGCGCCTGCTTGTCCCCCCCGCACAACCCACATAAGGGACCTTTCACCCAGTGTCAGCCCAGTGTCGTACAACCCGGCTTGCGGAAGCCCGCTTGCGGTCACGGCTACCGCGTTCTGCAGCTTCAGGTCTACTCTGTTCATAAAAGAGTGAACACAGCCAGCTGGGAGTGGCTGAAAGACACCAGCGAGGAACAGCGGACATGCGTCCAACACGTCTCCGTGCTCAGCATTCACGCTGCGCTCTGAAGAACCCTCATTTGCGTGATGCTGTTGTGAACGTCGGTGCGACAACAACCGTTGGACGGCTAAGGATTTTGCCATCCAGCATATGCCGGCAGTCGGAGACCGATTTCAACGCAGCATCCATTTACTTTTCGAGATCGTGCCGGTGGATATCACTACAAAGTTGGATGATAAATCCAGTCAGTGGCGAGGTAACGCACATGAAATGCAGCGCAATGAACTACTACTCCTACCGACTTATGCTTCGACAGAGTGTACGTAATTCCCCTTTGAAATGCCGTCAATTGTTTTACCACTGCATTGTGGATATGTATGCAAAAAGCGAAACAGAATGCCGGCTTTTCATTCGCTTGAATCAGACCAAGCCATTCCAGTCTCCCTTGTCTTTGTCGGTAATATCATTCTGCCTATATTCATTTGCATGATGCAGTTGTAAACGACGATAATAAAACTAATGTTGTAACACTAACGACTTTGTCATCCACATACACAGACAGATCACGTCATATGCTCAAGTACGCTCGAGGTGCAATTGCTTACTTTTGTCAGTACGGGAGTCCAGACCTGCTCATTACATTCACATGCAATCCAGCTTGGGGGGATATTTATCAGCCTTAACTTCCTGGGCTATCGCCGGTGAATAGGTATGACATCACAGAACGTATTTTCAGAAAGAAACTGTAATCGCGGATGAACTTCATGGTGAAACACGTGGTGGTTGGGTCTGTACGCCGCTGGATGTATTAGCAGGAACGGCAAAAAGGGGGCTGACCCATGCACATGTATTGATCTGGCTCTATAACAAGATCACTTCCAACGAAATCGCCGTTGAAATATGCGCTGAACTACCTGACGCCGACGTGGACAACGATTTGCATGAAGGTGTGGCGAAGAATAGGATACATGGACCTTGAGGTGCACTGAATCCCAATTCTCCCCCCTCCCCACCCCCGGCATGACAGACGGAAAATGCTCTCGGAGATATCCTCGGGCATTCGCATGCAACGAAGTTACCGGTAACGACGGAAGACGTCGGCAAGTTGGCCACCGTAGGAATGCGAATCGATGACATAGAGTCCGGCAACCACTGGGTTGTTTCGTATTCGCCTTTGCCTTTAGAAGCAAACGCAGCTGACATAAACGTGAAAACCTCCAATTTTGGGAAATTAATTAGGTACATTTGTAAGTATGTGAATAAAGGCAGCGACATTGCCGTTTTCGGCCTCGCACACGAAAGGAGAGAAAGGGATGCGGACATACAACTTGATGAAATCGCACAGTATTGAGCTGGAAGATGCGTCAACAGCAACAAAGCCGTGTGGCGGATTCTTTCATTCCCCATCCATGAGCGAAGTTTGGGTGTTGTTCACTTGCAGTACAGTTAGAGAATGGGCAATGCGTTTACTTTACCGATGCAAATATGCAACAGGTTGCCTTAGATCCACTGGCAACAACATTAACTGCGTTCCCCACGTTAAGCCAAACTGACGCGTTTGCGAAAACACTGCCGTATTCGGAAGTGCCTACGTACTATACAGGAGATGTGTGTAGAAATTCATCCAAACGACGCAAACGAGGAGAGCGAGTGGACGGACACCCCGTAATACTCAAGGAACTTCGATTGGCAGACCGCACACCGTGCATCCCAATCTTACTTCGCATACTGTTGGTGAATGTGCCCGGTTCAACGACTTTCCAGCAATTGAAATCTGCCAACGGCGTTACGCAAGGCACTTTTGGCAGTGCGTGTCAGGCTCTTCAGTTACTGGAGAACGATCAACAGTGGGACGTATGTATTAATGACGCCTTCAACACGTCCCACCCAGACCAAATTCATGGAGTTTGCAGTCATATTGACCGCATTCTCTCCTCATCTCCAACAGCTTTACGGGAGAAATATAAATCGCACATGGCTAGAGATATCTTCCGTCAACTATGCAAGGAAAATTTAAATGTGGCTTGCACAGCAGGAATCTACAGCGAGGAGTTAATATTGATTGAGGATATGTACGCAGAAATCGTGAACAAAGTTCTTAATCAACTGGGAATGTCACCGCAAACCCAATCTGCTGCTGCTTCGTTAGATGTGGATTGGTGCCATGAGCAAAAATAAAACACGGCTCAACTTCTGCCATGCTTGCAATCAAACATTCCTAAGCTTAGACAGGAGCAGTGGCATTTACAACCAAATACTGAGCCACAGCAACGCGTGGCGGGGTCCAGCTAGTCAGTTATAAGACTCTTGTAAAATACCTTGGCACAACATTGAATAAGACAAAGAACTAGCACGTGCATTTTTACCTGGTGACGACTTTGTTCTTATTCACTAGTTTGTAACTGGTGGGATACTTCTATCTTCGTTTCCCGGATAGCCCACTTTATCACTTACAAGGTGTTGAGGACTAAACTGATTTCGAGCCAAATACTTGATCAGGAGAAGACAATCATCAGGATTAGATGCTGTCAACTTGAAGAAATACGTAGTTTAAAAAGCCTCAATTAGAGGCTGCTGCCGAATAAGCAGAGTAGGGATGACATCCTCTTCCGAGTCGTTGCTGCTCTCAGGGTTTTCACAGTTTTCCAAGGCCGCCACTATCTCCGACGTGGCATGTCATTGGTCACAAAGATCCGCGCCCACCACGGGTCCGTCAGGTCAGCACCTCGATACAGCTGTGAAAGCTGGGCTGTGAGCGTGGAAGACAAGCAAGAAATTGATGAGCTTGACGGCCACGGAAAGGTAATGTAATTATCAAAAGGAAGAGAATATGCGCATCCCAGGTTCTTGTTTAGAAGAAGACGAAGGCACGATCACTGGGACGGTGGATAGCAACAACGTGGCACTCCCTACCGTACACAAGGAATGTGTCCGAGGCCACAGAACGTACTGCGTCAGAGTTAGACGTGCGCATCGCTCATAATCCGGCGGCTACCATGCGTAGCAGGATCATGAAAATAATCGATCCGCTGGACTCAGGTGAGCAGTCAGGCGAAGTCTATCAAAACCCGTGCCATAAATGCCCTTGCCACTACACAGGCCAAACAGGAGGACGTCTCAGTTCACGAATACTTGAGCACAAACGAGCCGTTCGGAGAGGCGACCCACTATCTCAAGTTGCCACTCACACGCCGGAGAAAGGCCGTGAGTTTGACTTCGCCAACACGCGGTTATTGGCGCGAGCCGGCAACCAGACGGGGCGAGAACTGTTGGAGACGTGGGTGTCGGACACCAACTCTATCAATAGACACATTGATTTGCCTGCGTGTTATCATGCACTCCGCCCACGCAGCCAGGTGGCGCAGTTCACATCGCCGCGAAGTACAAACGCCGTCACCACGCAGGGAGACCATGGTGGGCCAGGCAGCACAAGCCAGACCTAGGCACGGACGTAGTCCCCCCCGCAAGGAACAACGATATAACTGTTCACACGTTGCTGCACTCTAGCAGTCTCTAATGATGAACTCCAGTTCGAGTTCGAAAGAAAAGACCAATAAATATACCGTCCCATTGATCGCACCTTCTTCTTCTTCTTCTTCTTCTTCTCCTTCTTCTTCTTCTTCTTCTTCTTCTTCTTCTTCTTCTTCTTCTTCTTCTTCTTCTTCTTCTTCTTCTTCTTCTTCTTCTTCTTCTTCTTCTTCTTCTTCTTCTTCTTCTAGGTAATGCAATTCGCCAGCATGCCGGTAAATATCTTCACGATGGTCAGGGCTCTAGTTCTGATCCGTAACTGCCCCTCACAACCATATGATGTTTCCTTTGGTATTCGACGTGGTTTCACTCTGCAATCAATTCTGTTAAATTACCCCGACGACTGACTTCACGAAGCGGCCGAATTTGCATCGACACACGGACTGACTGACCTCGACTGCACCAACGATATCGCTCCCCGCTAGCACCAAACTATGATGACCCACGGAATGTTGTTTTCCGAATGAACGAGGCCAAAACAACAGTCAGTCCAATAACAAAAACGAGCTTTTGTGAATGACTGTGGAAACAGAAGACCAAAAATCGTGGTTTAAATAACCATAATGATAGTCTGGGTGGAGGTCGACAAGTACGGGGCAGCCACGACTTTCAACAGTGATTGGAGAAATAAGATGTAGTGTAATCGATTGCGGACAACAGATGCCCAGGGATTCCAACCCTCCTAGAAAACGTTTATGCTATACCAAGATCAAAAGCCATTGTTAATTGCCCAAATAAATGACAATTTTCGCGGAATCGACCAAAACAAAAGCCGTGCTGGACAGAGCTGGGAAGCCGGTTATTTAGACAAGCGACAGGCAACTTATTGCTCCTTAAACTTCTGGCTAGGAATTATGATCTGCACACGTCCTAAACGTTTTTAATGTCAGATCTCAGCACGGAAGGTCTTCACCCCTAGCAACATTTTGAGACCTTAAGACGACATCGGCGTCGACTCTAAGTGATGGCTGGAATAACATCTAGGCTTGGGTTGTATGACTGCTAAAAACGACGATATCCATCCCAATACCCAGGTCCGGAAATCCGCAAGCCCAAGTTCCATTTAGGCCTTTACGCAGACACATGCTATCAGCGATCGGCTTATCATCTACTGGCGAGGTTCCGTATGCATGACAGTGTGTAGGGTGCAGAGTTTTCTCTGACTTCCCACCGAACGAAAGAACAGCCTCGCGGTGTGGCAGTTCGCGTCTCCTCGCCCTCCGCCTTTGTCACGCTGCCGTCCTGTCCGCCTCACACTCCGTGTCGATACGCTACTGGGACGCGTGAGTGCTCGAAGCCAATCAACGCTGTCCCCACTCTGATTGGCTGGCGGACGTGGAGACAACAAAGGGCGCACACGCGCTCACAACACTCTGAGGGCGGACACAGACAACAGCTTGCTTGGAGCGCGCTCGCGGCAACTGCCTACAGAGCCCTTGTGTATGCACTTTCTCTGGCAGTGAAATGTTGTCAAACTCAAACCGTCTTCCCTGACTTTTGATTGGGAATCTTTATCTTTTCGACACCACACAACTTTCGACAGCGGCATTTATCGGAGAGTTTTGATAAAGTCGCCTTCCTCAATAGACCAGATTCCTCCGAAAATATGTTCTAACACGAATGAAACCAGGCTACTGTTTTGAAGATTTAGATCAGCGAACAGTCTGCGCAGGTCGTAGTAAAACTCGAGGAGGGGAAAGTTTGAGACGGAGTGATAACTGAGTCCAAAACATTGCCGTACACCTAGGATTATCCGGAACGAAGCGCGAAACCAGTGCGAATGTAAGACTTAAAGTGTCTGCCCGTAAGCCTTGATAATAGACAAACATTAACCAGGGAGAAAGGAGCTCTTTTTTACATTAAAAAGTGCGTTGTCGGCTTCGAGATAAGCCATCATGCTAGAGACATCCCGTGAGTCCAGGGGAGGAGTAGAGAAAAAAGTCTGCCACCTTAAACGAATGGCAGTATGCGTCGGCGGTACATGTGAAGTCACTGTTCAGTGGCGGAGTTTAGTCCCCTGTCGAAATAGGATGGTAGACAATCCAAAGGTTCCTTGATCGGAAAGGGCGAGGGGGAGGGGCAGTTAGATGTGACCGAGAGTGTACACGCAGCGCCACATGGCATCTCACCACGCAAATGTCGGCCGAACTGCACGCACCCGAACTTCACCCGACTGCAGCCAATCGATGAAGTCACGAATATCGATCAGTGTAACGGCGTCGCAAGCCGGAGGTTGAGTCACGCAGGCTAGACGGACCGAAGACCACATGCATTGTCGGCGGCGCTGACGACCGTTAGAGCGGGCAGCTGCACCCGCATCAGTCGACGCACAGGGGCAAGTGACCCCCCTTCCCAGGCAGAACTCGTGTGTGTAATACGGAGAGAAGTCGCCCGGAGCAGACGGTATTCCGACTGAAATCTACAAGCTTCGTATTCGCACTTTGGTGATTGAGCTAACCTAAGGAGACCCTCCTTGCTGCCGACTGGGCTATTGCCGAAGTCACTAAAATGGCTGCAGATCCAAGCACCCAGGTTGCAAAATCGGCATGTCAAGTTGTCATTAAAGACTGTGGGCAGATGCACGCGCTATCAGCAATTACCGTGTCCGCTACAATCGAGCTGTCTTATTCATTTCGAGTTATGAGACGCTGATTATTTCTCTCCTTGTCGGCCTCCCTCCAGACTATCATTATTGTTCTTTAAACCACGATTTTTGGTCTTCTGTTTCCATAGTCATTAACAAACGCTCGTTTTTGTTATTGGACTGACTGTTGTTTTGACCTCGTTTATTCGGAAAACTACATTCCGTGGGTCATCGTAGTTTGGTGCTAGCGGGGGGGGGTGGGCGATATCGTTGGTGCAGTCGAGGTCAGTCAGTCCGTGTGCCGATGCAAATTCGGCCGTTTTGTGATGTCAGTCATCGGGGTAATGAAACAGAATTGAGTGCTGAGTGAAACCATGATGAACACCGGAGGAAATATCATATAGTTGTGAAAGAATAACTTCGCCAGATTCAAATACGTTTTTTTAAAAAAAGGATATGCTTCTTCCACAAATTGTCTTCACTGGGATGAATGTCCAGCTAGCTCGAGGATTTGGTTTATTACGGATAAAAAAGGCCACCATTCTGAAGTTTAACAAAGCCGAACAGTCTGCACAGGTCTCAGTGAAGTAGATAAAAAAATTGGGCAACGGAAAAATAAGTGAGTTCTAAACATTGTCCGGCGGCTAAGGTAACCTCTGCACGAATTGGCAAACCAGCACAATTGCAGATCTTCAGGTGCGTGCCCGCGGGCCTCGCCGATAGACAAACCAAACTTTGGGCATGAGGCGGTACTCTTTTGTACAAAAAGTACCCTCTCATTTTCGAGATCAGTCGTCATGGTAGCGTCAACGCGTGAATGCCGGGGGAAGAGGCAGAGGAGAGGACGCACGACCTCCAGGAATCGCACTGCCGAGCGGCAGCACGTACAGTGCGTGACCTATCTCATGAAATGTTGGCTGAAATTCTGAAATGCGTTTTCAATTAGGAAGGATTACTTGGTCGCGGTTGTGATACTGATTACCTTAAGGTATACTCTTATAACATTTCGGACTTGGCAGGATGTCGGCTTTTAAATGCACTTCTTTTCAATCTCCTGTAGAAAGCGTACTCGGTAAAAAATGACTATTTAGGTGGCATGCATTTTTCCCATTGTTTTTCGATGGTCTTGCAAATTCAAATATATTTTAAAGAAACCATAAATAAAATATGCTTCCTTTTAGTCAATCAATAGAGAATCACCTCTTCTTTGTATTTCATACTCAAGGAAGAATTATAATTAGGTTTTAAAAAAGTTTTCCAATTGCCGAATAATTTGGAGCCTGATCATTCGTTGCATCAGCGCTTAGTAATTTCAGTCTGCAAGGTGCATGCGTTCCGCTTAAAGCATATCACATATTTTTCTATTCCATTAAAGAGATATCATACGGAGTCCATAAAATTGTGCAATGGATGCGGAACTTGTTGTACATTTCACGAGGAGCAGGGGTAAACGGCCAGGCACGATGCTATGTGAATGTACATATCGCGGTCTTAAAAAGTCTCACAATAAGAAACTTTTTAAAAACCTAATTATACTCCTTTCTTAAGTATAAAATATAAAGAAGGCGTGATTCTTTATTGATTGATTAGAAGAAAGCATATTTTTGTTTATGGTTTCTATAAAATATATTTGAATTTCCAGGACCATCGAAAAACAATGGGAAAAATGCATGCTACTTAAGTAGTCATTTTTTAACGAGCACGCTTTCTACAGGAGATTGAAAAGAAGTGCCTTTAAAAGCCGACATCCTGCCGAGTCCAAAATGTTATAAGAGTATGCCTTGAGATAATCAGTATCACAACCGCGACCAAGTAATCCTTCCTAATCAGCCAACATTTCATAAGATAGGTCACGCACTGTACAGCGTGACAGCCCCGCCCACGCAAGCGACAAGCTTTACGGCACGCCTCGCTGAGTGCTCGCGGCACTGTGGAATTGTGCGTGAATTAGTTTGAAGCGAAGATGACTTGCGAGGCACTTTTCTCGCCTCCCCCCCCCCCCTCTGTCTCTCATCCATCTTGCACCGGTAGCAAGATCACATCCAGACTGACAAGGCTATGCCGAGTGCAGTCAGTTAGTCGAGCCTCGACGGAGCCGTGTTTGTGATCTGGAGAGAAAGACGGCAGTAGATCATCCGTTTCCTTGTCTATCTCACATTGACCATCGAAGCCTCTCTGGATGGCTGTTTATTGTCGATCATCCAAAGGGGGCTGTGAGTATTCTGCATAATAGCACCGGCCAAGGTTAAGTTATTTGCAGCGCACATTCGTCAGCCAATCTCCCGACCGCAGTAGTAACTGAAAAGATTGCAGATTAAGTTGAATTAACTCCAGCATGCTTGCTACGGAAAATTTCCTGCAAAGCACGCCAGCTTACAGAGGTGCGTTCCCTCACAACGTCCTTTCGACTCCTTTGTAGCGACCTGTGGTTATCGTTCTCCTGTAAATGACCCCAACAGAGGGGGGGGGAGCAGATACGTCGTCAATAGCGCAAAAATTTTCCGCACGAGGCAAAGTGCTTCGGCAAATTGCTTTTCCGGCTGAACAAAATCATGCTGGGCCGCAGGACATGTCAACACAAGGCTGATCACACCTATCTGGTGATTAACAGACCACCGGCCTACTGGACTGGCCTGTACGAGGACCTGAGTACTCGAGGTGTGACCTTGGATGTCACACCATGGCGCGCTGACGACTGAAGGTCAAAGTCCTGCGCGCGCTGTCACACCTAGAGACTAGTTCGGGGCATCAGACGAACGCGGACCCGAGTGCTGCGACCAGCGGACAAACCACTGGATTACCATCGCGTTGAACGTTGTCAGAGTCAACGCGACATCACGATCGACAGGCCGGGGCCTCAGATGACCTTCGGTCGGCATCCCTGGGTGCTGAGAGGAATTGGAAATACCTGTGCTCAATGGGACGCATTCTTGGACAGATTAACAACTGACCTTTTCCACAGGCGCGCTGCGTTCTGTGCTCAGATCGTCATATCGCAGTGTTCAGGTGTTAACCGGGGGCATAAAGGTCGTGGCGGAGGCTGACTGGACGGACGAATGAATCTTTATGCGTCCGTAAAGAATCATTCAATTCTTACAGTCAGTAAACATCTTTGTCACTGAACGCTCTTTGAATAAGTTGCTCTTTTGGCATAACAGCCATTAGTATCGTTCGTTAGGGTCGACAAGCTCTTACGTTACTCGGTCTAGTGCGTTCCTTCTTTTGTTACTCGGCCGACCTCTTTTGCATCGACTGTCCTCCTTTTCAATCCATGGGAATGATCCCACTTGACTTCCAGACTGATCGCTCAGTCTCCCTGTTTTCAATGAAGTTCACCCTCTACCCGACGGACCG
The DNA here is from genome assembly GCA_902702965.1 of Spirometra erinaceieuropaei. Taxonomy (NCBI): domain Eukaryota; kingdom Metazoa; phylum Platyhelminthes; class Cestoda; order Diphyllobothriidea; family Diphyllobothriidae; genus Spirometra; species Spirometra erinaceieuropaei. The sequence goes on along the minus strand of CACRXP010000383.1, from coordinate 529,589 downwards.
ATAAATCCGGTATCCGATTATCTAAAATACTTACATATCACCTCGTTGGCGGTGATTTATAATCACGGGTTTGTCCTCTCCCCTCAAATTTGCCACTCGATGGAAGATAGGATTTGATTATAAAAAAATTAAATCCCTCGAGCTCCTGGGAGCGTGAAATTTCTGTTCGTTTATTTATGCCCTTTATGAAGTCTACCACGTGGGTCATACGCATTGTGGATCTTCATCAACCTCCAAAAGGGAGTTTCCTATTTGGAATTTTATGTGTCGAAAAAGAAAAGTGCACATTTTACAAGTTGCATCACCTACGGGTTTGGTTTAAAATTACTCGACAATTTGAAAACCCTTTAAAAACTGAAAGCTTCATTTCCTTTCATCATGCCATGTGAAGGATGACCTCATTTTTGCACAGAATTAGTTCGGAATAAAATAAAAATGTGCTGACTTTCTGTAATATGAGTTTAGATTTATAAGTGTGGAAATGGTAATTAGTCAAATTTATACTGCTTGAGAAATCTTTTTTATGTTGTCTAGGGTCTGGAGATGATAAGCACCGTTTTGCCCTCTATATTCATCCGGCGGGTGACGCAACTCATGGAATACCAGCGGAAAATTGGAAACATGGATATATTACGTGGAAGGGATAGCTCTGTCGGTTATCATGCAGCATAATTCCATGGTAATTCCTCCTCACTTAGACGCTCGGCTGTTAAAAAGTGGGCACCTAAGAAGTGCGAATTTGTTTCACTGATTTCCGTATTCTACAGAAAGCATGAACAAAAATTCCTCTTTGTTAATATTGACCTAACAGCTAAAATCTCAGCGCCTCGGTGGGAATCGAGCCTGATTAAACTCTCGTCGTCAAGCGGGGCCTCGTAGCTCCTGTGGTTAGAACCTTGGCTGTACTAAAACCTTTCCCTTACTGCGTGGGTTCGAATCCCACCGAGGCGTCGAGTCTTTCACAGTTGGTTCAGTATGAATTATTCAAAATCTGCCTAAACATCTATGAATTCTTCTTTGTACTTGTGAGTTGCGAATTACACTTTCTCAAAATTTATAGTCGAATAAATGGCTGACTTTTGTCTACAAAGTTCCCGATTACGAGCGTTTTCATGACTATGAAATGTCTATCCAAAGTAAAACAGGTGGCCCCAACCCTAAACCAAACCTTAACCATAAACTAAACCCTGAAACAAATTATCACCTTCGTACTATTATTGATTTCAGTAGGTGGTCAACATTTTTATCATTTTCGCACGATTGTTAACGCAATTACGCGTAGATACTTTCCATTTGAGTTGCTTCGCGGGCTGCTGCGATTGTGATGCACCGTTACGTTAGGGTTCAAGTTAAGGACTGAGGTTAGGATTTAGGGTCGGGGTTTGGATTTAGGATTAGGTTTAGGGTTAGGGTTTGAATCAAACGGCACTCATTTCCTCCAACTGTCATCCATAATTTAAGCCTGATTGGTCACATTTTTGGCGGTTTATTTTCGATGACCTGGACAGGTCAATCATCATTATTCAGAGTGGAGTTGGCTTTTACTGCTTACCTGCAGCGAATTTTTATATTGCGCGCATTGGTATTTTAGTACTCATCATAACAAACTAGCGAATTTACTTATAACGCACGTGTTTATTCCTCCGTTTTCGCACCTTCTCCAATGTTTTCTCGCAGCCTCACCAGCAGTACGGTTCTTGTACTAAACGCGCGTCGGCTTCTCCATGTCCCAGATGGCCTGCGTTTCCGAGCCTTGCCCTTAACCATGACGCTAACTCTAACTCCAAGAATTTAGAACAGAACAACCTGTCATACATACATCTATTCGTACTGTCTATTCTGACAGCATCAAAGCTGTCCATCTATTAATGCTTTTTATTAGGCATGCAGTGTAATCCATCAAAACTGTAAGATTTGACGATCCGTATATACCGCCTTTCCATTACCGTGGAGGAGTAGCAAAATTTTCTCAAAAGGAATTCGTACAGCGTACATTGAGGGGACCCGAAATGTAAATGCAACTGCAGATCGACTTAAGAATTACTTTAGGACCAAAAATGCCTTTAACCTGAAGAATCTGTTCTTTCCGACGAAAAATTTGGAGTTTATAGATTATCCACAGAAGGAGCAGAAGCAGGAGCCTTTTTATGTATCCACTGCGTAAAATAGGGCTGGATTTATGAAGGCAAGGAGGCTCAATGAGGGAGATTTAAACTACTTAAGGAAGCACATTTTAGCGAGCGTCCCGCAAGGCGAGCACTCAAAAGCGGACTGTAATATCTTGGAATCATGAGCAGTACTGGGATCCCACTTGAGTAACTATCTGCGGGCGAAATCATATTTTATAACTTCATGAGACGCGTCGCTCACTGTACATGTACGTGCAAATCTGAATCTAGCTGGAGAATTATGTTAGTATTATTCTGTTTGGCCTAACCTGGGTCCTATATAAAAGTGAACTGGCTGAGAGAGTTGATAAATTTGAAAATTAGTACGATACTCAACTATCCGTCAAATGACAAATTCTTACTCATATCGCTGTAAGTGAATCACATGACTTAATATCAAAACAAACGAAACATTCAAAGTCTACATTTGGTTGCTCGTCTGTCTCAGCCGAAAGTTCGGTCACTAAGATTTCGTGCTTTATAGGAAAAAGAGCAATAAAACCGCGATTAAATCTCCAGCACTAACTGTTTTTAATAAATAAGCTTCTATGTGTTTCCTCAGTGATCATCACATGGCAGTGTCACCTTAATAACTGGCAGAAGCCTAAACTCGACGGTGTTACTACGACGCAACTGTGAGAAACTCCGCGAACTCGGCAAAATTCAAAACCACAACAGAAAGGGCCAGGCTTTAGTACAGCCACCGTTCGAACCATCTGCGCTACGAGTTCCTACCAGGAACCGTGAGTTTAATCAAATTTGGATTAAGTTACCCCCCCACCTTACTGCAACGTGTGGAATCCACCAAATATGTCACAGTTAGATCATGTCCCAAGCAGGACTTCCTTAGTAATCCATCTTGAATTCGCCAAATGACTAACAGATGTCTAGGCAGATTTTTGCTTCACTGAAGTCTTATCCTTGCTGTCGTGGGTTGGAATTAAACTGAGATCGCGACGGTTTTCACAGATAGGTCGAAATAAATTGTTTATCCGTATTTCTAGTGATGGGAACTGCATGCCTAGGCAAACAGCCTGCCATAATCATGGTTTTAATCCCTGATTAATACGAGTCTTCTTGAGAAAAAGGCGCAGCTTGCCGTCGCATTTCAGGAGAAAGTATCATGATTCACTTGATACCATATACAGAAACTCGATTTTACAACTACCGATTTAGATTTACGGTCTCCATAGTATGCAGCAGGACAGAGATCTGATGGACGCCAACCAGTCAGATCACGCCTAGCCACTTTATTTGATAAAAGCCGTATTTTATTTGCGGTGCATACCGCCTTCACCTACTACATCAAGCAACACAACACAATCTACTAGGTGAATGCGAGTAGGCGTTTGTTTACAACATATTAACTGTGAAAACAAACCCCTTTAGGGTGTTTAGTCCAAGGGATTTCCGCACTACTCTCCGACCAAACACGCATAGAGTTTTTGTATAAATTATCAGATATCTTGCCGAATCGACAATTTGTAATTACTCGAAATCATGCTATGCTCTAACAATATTCTGATCCTTACTTGTAAATTTTCGCTACAAAGTCATTCAGTCTGTCTTTGCCATAATAAGGCAGTTTTAAAATTTTGTATGAAATAAGAACAGTTAAAAACCTGCTGTCGTCTAGAACAAAACACATCTTGAAATAAGCAACCAGTAGACGGTAGTTCATGGCCAAGTCTTAGCTACCATGGTGTTTACAGAACAAGGGCCATCGCTAAACCCTCTAAAAACAACTTACAACCAATTTCCAGACCATCTGTTGAACTTTAACCGTATACCTCCTAGAAACAATCATTTTTACCCAAAACATAATGTAAGTCCTGCCATCGCACTTTTTATTATTCGCTTCCAGCAGTAGAGATGATAAAAACACAGCTGCTGCAATAGACTTCAACCTTAAAAAGACCACTGGCAAAGTTGCCTATGAAAGACTACTAATAAAGATAATAAGTCCCATCCTCGGTTTTCTCAACTCCTGTTTTCAAAACCTATATCATATGGTCTTATAACCATCCAGTATTACCAGTGAAGCACTTCAGGACACTATCCTAGGTCCCTTTATATTTCTCGCATATATTTACGGCTTATCGTCTATATCAAGCGAAACCAAAATAGCTTTAAATGCAAACTTTCTAAAACTCGCATATGTATATTACGAGCATACAGTAACCGATATGCATAGAACAACAGGAAATGATCTTAGAAAACTTAGCGAATGAGGCGGTCAGCGGAAAACGTCATTCTGAATGGCAAAATGCTAACTCCTGATTTTTGGTCTATAAAAAACTCATCCCAAAATTTTCGAGAGCAGTGAAATAGGGGAAAATCCAATGTGAAAAAAAACTTATGTCTGAGCTGCATAAATACCCTTTACTTACGCTCTCACGTTCAACAGACATCACCAAAAGCCACTTGCCTTGTAGGTCCATATGCAAATATTTAACCTTAAATGAACTAAAAATACAAATGTTCAAAATGTACGTTTCACCTTTCCCAGATTACTGCTCAATTTTCGCTGACATAATGCTCTCAGGTGGCTGAAAGAAACTAGAAGTCGCTGAAAGGCTGTTTGATAGACATTTTCCAAACGCGATCACACTCAGCGTTCATGCTTAGAACCATATCATAAACATACTCTTGGACCTTTCTGGATCAGAATATTCCACAATGGTCTACATTTCCTATTCGGGGTCACATATAACCAAGATATGAGCGTACCAACGAATCAAAACGCCCAAGAAACAGTAGAAATGGCGAATATAAGGATGCCAAGATTCAAAAAGTCCCAACGAACGAATTTCTATCTTATAAAGTATGCGACTACCTAAATCGCTTTCCCAAGTTCTATTCAAAAAGTCGAGACCCAATCGAATTGAAAACAAAAACGAAGACATTCCGTCAAAACAGCGATATGCATTTATTTTTGAATAACAAAGGATATCTCTTAAAGCCAATTCTATGATACAGAATTTAGTCGAAAAGGAAATTAATAAGTCCAGACATTTGAATGATGCCGGAATATGACCCTAAAAACAACTGAATCTAAGGTAGACAACATCATTAAAAACATAGCGCAAATAGGGATAATTCTTCGTTTCTTCCTTCCTCGTTTACATCAGATAACTCACCGGACACCATTTATCCCTTAATAATAATAATAATATTTTATGTCAGTTCACAGGTATTTTCAAAGGAAAATAAAGCACGGATCGCGCCAACGGTGAAAAAACTCCTTAGGATTAAATACTGAGAATGATGTTTTTGTACTTTGGATCGTTCAGAAGCAACTGCTGCTCATTTAATGACGTCAGTCCTGAAAGTGATGGACAACACTGTTTCGGATACTTGCAGTCAAAATTCCTCCACACAAAATTGGTACTGGACCAAACAGAGGCATTGAAGAACCGTTGTTTGCTGACGGCTGAATAAATTGTCCATAGCGTGGCGGACTATAGAATCAGACCACTTCTCAGATGGTAAGGCCGGCCAGGGAGATCAGAGACCAAAACATCCATCACTACGGTAGACTAAATAGGTGGAATCGGCATCCAAAACATGTGGAAGATTTCCTGAGTGCAAAAACGAATAATGGTTCTCTTAAACAAAGAATAATTTTGCAGAATCTTTGCATTCCTGGGTAATTTTTTCCAAATTGCAGTTGCGTCCACAGAAAAGAAACAACGATATTTAACGGTACGTGCCAGAGGGAGAAATAAAGAGACCTCAAGTGGGGGGTAGACAAGATGTCTTAAAGTAGTAAGTGGGTTAGACGTACGATTATAGAAAAGATGAAGTAGTAAAAGTAGTTACTTTTGTAAACGGGTAAAAAAACCACAAGAGATGAAGGCCTTTACGCTCTCAAGATCAAAATTCTCTTGGCAAAAATGTTTGATTGATTCTATTTGCTTGCACTCGGCGGCATGCATGGGGCTAAATAAATTGAATAGTATTCCAGGCAAGATGTGGCGTAAATTTTCTAAAGGCGCATTCTAATATCTCTGGTTTTGAAATTTCGGAGGATAAATACGGTCGTTCTGTGTGCTTTGAAGACTATCAAGGCACAGTGCTCCGAGAGATTGAGGCTCCTGGAGTATGATACACCCAGATCCTTAATAACCCCAGGCACATTTAAGGCGTGACCATCAGTACTTGGTTGAGGTTGGTGGTCGTCGAGAACCACCATGACCGAAAATTTATTCCAAGAAAGAGAAAGGCGCCATGTGCTACACCACTGGGCAAAGGCCTGTAGGTCGCTCTTTAGGAGCTCAAGCACGATGTCACGATCTGCCGACTTATACCTGTATGCAGCATTCAGATCATCAGCATACATGTAGGGCTTACCATTCTGAAATATATCCGGTACATCTTTAACAAAAAGGCAAAATAAAAGCGGGCCGAGTAGACTACCCTGAATGACTCCACTCCTTACACGTGTGGGGTTGGAGATGGCATTGGAAACCTTAACTCGTTGTGCGCGACCACCCAGGTATGAGGATAGTAAATTCAGGAGTTTGTTACCTATTCCGAAAGATAGCAGTTTCAAGAGAAGAAGAGCATGGTCAACACGATCAAAAGTCTCAGTAGGTTATTCTCTGTTAAGCGACACATTAAATTATCTTTGATCAATGTCTCTGAGATTTTCAAAGCTGCGTAGTGTGCGTTTATTGGCCGAAAGTCATGAAATGACATAGATTGGCCGTGCTTAGGAATGGGCAAAATGTGTGATTCATACCACAAAGTGGGATGGGTTCCATTTTCAAGAGCGAGATTAAGTATCTCGCATAAGAGGCCTGGAAAGATTGTATTTGGATCAGCTTTTAGAATGCTTACTGGGACACCATCGGGACCCGGGCAATGAGATTGACAAAATCGCGGAATCGCAACAGTCACATCCCACAGAGTGAAAGTTATAGTTTCGAGAACTGCCCCGGTCAATGCGTGGATGGTCAGAAGCGGAGTGGTCGAGTCTTCAATAAACGTCTTGGACAGGGAATCATTGAAGCTATCAGCGGTTAACTGGGCATCAGTAACAGGATTCCCGAGAGCGTCTCGGAGGGTGGGATGCTGTGTCTTTCTGTGAGTTCGTACTTTTCGGAAGAAAAGTTTCGAGACATTTAACGAACGGTTTTCAGTGAATTGGACCTCTTCGGCTAGTTGATTTTCTTTAGACAATTTTGTAGCCCGCTCACATATATCACAAATCAAGGGCAGAGCGCAGACTTCGTTCTGAAGATGGAATCGACGATAAAGTCTGTGCAATCTGCGACGAAAGGGCAGGGCTAGGAAAACCTCATACCCGGCATTAATAATTTTCTTACGGGGGACAAAACTAGAAATAAGCGGATCCAACATTTTGAACAGCTTAGCAGTGCAAAAATTTACGCCGAACTTAAGCAGAAATCAGTCCGATCGTAAGAATTAAGGCGTGTTAATAATTCGGCCGAGCAAGCTGATCAGAAATTGGGGACAACGTTTTGTCAGCCCCGAATTCCAACGTTGAGACAACTATGTCATTGTTTGAGCCCTGAGTGGGACTTGGGATGACACTGACGAAGACATGCAACCTCTACAGAAAATTAGGTCACGTATGCTTGATCTTCGAGTGGAAAAATCGACAAATTGAGTCCACATCCCAACCCCCACGGCCTTCGAATTTTTTTGGGCGGGACAGTGGAAACCAGAGGACTTCAGGAAGATTAAAGTCACCTGAACTTAACCGATACTTAAAGCTTAATTCGGCCGCAACATGAAATGCCAGCGAGAGTAAACGATCAAAATTTTCATTGGCGTTGGGAGGGTGATAGACACAGCCAACAAATGGAGAGAACTTGTGTTTTAGAGCAACTTGGAGCTAGCCGCAGCCTTTTACCGCGGAAAACTTCGGGAAGTCCAGAGGCAGAAATGCAAGTGTGTGCTTAACGCAGACGCAACAGCCGCCAACACGGCCGTCTTGTCGATCACTTTTAATGCAAGTACTGCCCGGAAGATATAGTGTGGAATGGGCTACGGAAGATGATGACCATGTCTCAGTTTCTGAAACAATATCTGGCCAATGGACGAACATCAGAGTCTGAAGCAAAGGCATCTTATCCAGGGGCATACGGCGCGGAAGCACCTTTCCGGTTTTACCGCGGAAAAATTCGGGAAGTCCAGAGGCAGAAATGCAAGTGTGTGCTTAACGCAGACGCAACTGCCCCCAACAGGGCCGTCTTGACGATCACTTTTAATGCAAGTATAGTCCGGAAGAGATAGTGTGGAATGGGCTACGGAAGATGATGACCATGTCTCAGTTTCTGAAACAATATCTGGGCAATGAACGTACATCAGAGTCTGCAGCAAAGGCATCTTATCCAGTGATTGGCTTCCCACGAAGCATGCGGTGCGGAAGCACCTTTCCGGTTCTGCAAAACGTTTGTGGCGCCAAAAGATCCCGACGTGAAAAAAGAGGAGCATGATTTGTGGGAGGAAATGACGAGCTGGGAAACTGATGACTATTGTTAGTTAGCTGATTTTCTACTGGAAATCCACTGGCAGGGAGAGTAATGGTTTAAAGTGAAACCGAGGTGCAGTTGTTTAAGACCCACGTCTTCTGGACATGCCGTACTTTTCTCGGTCTGTTGTATAGTCTTTTAGGGAAAATGTAGCTAATGGGGATGCCCGATCCTAATAAGAGGGAGTTAGAATCTGCCCTGCAATTGACACCAGTTCCCCAGCTTCATTGAAATTATGGGAATCGCGGATGCGACACTTACAGCGTACCAGTTGATCCTGGCGAATGTGAGTCATTTCAGTCGCCGTAATTGCTATTTTAGTCCGTGCCTTTTGAAGTCGGGGGGGGGGGTAGTAAGTTAGTGTACTGCAGGCGACCAAGCGCGGCGTGTCGTAATGTTCTGGTAAGCAGGCTGCGTTCGGAATTTTCTATTCGTATAAAAACCTCACTTTGAGAGGTTGTTTTTGAGAAGTAAGATTCTGTCGAAAAAAAACTGCTGTGTGATTTTGCCTAAAAAACCGAATACAGCAGGTTTGCAATGCAACCATTCCTCCCCTCTGAAATCCATGCTTACGTGGTTGTTATTTATCTGTCTTGATCAGAAGTCCTGATGTAGAAACTGAGATTTCTTCGCGCGTTTTCGTTCGTTTTAGTGTTTCTCATTGGTAGCTAATAGGTGCGGAGTCCTTCGACAGCGTGCGTCAAAAGCGTTGTTCGACTCCCTATTTATTCATTTAATAAAATCTGGTAAACATTTTTTCTTTCATGAGTATGTTTTCCCGACATGAATAATAGGATACAGATAAATTCGAGCATTCCCACGATCGTCAGGACTGAAACAGATTTATCCCATATGCTTCCGTCGACATTTGATTATTAAAGTCGGAAATAACGCTTCCGGTCACATGTCCATCAAATTCCTTCCCTTGGACTATACAGGTTTGGCCAACCTTTGGCTTCCTATCCAGAAATTAATACACTAAGTACTAGAATCGCTTCGCTAATTTGCTTAGTGGCAGCGTACGCGATAAAGCCACGTGGAACGAATCCGTGGTGACTCTATACAACGACATGATAGCAATTCACTTTTATTTATAAAATTTAAATCCAAACCACAATAACGCCTTGTTGTACATGCAGGATTTATAGTAGCCTAAGTGAGTTTGTTAAATAAATGAGGTTTTGATCTCTGAGCTCTCTATACATATTCACAAACAGCAATTAAATCCATTCTGGTATTAGTAATTATGGAAATTCAAAAGTTATCGGTATTTGTGAGGCAGGCGCAAACATCCACCACAGGCACAATTGTGCTTAGATGTGCAGTCGTTTCACAGCAAATGAGCGTCTACTCTGCAGTAAAGTGACTCAGCAGTTTCAGATAAAACCACCACTTCAGGGAGTCCTTTCCATTCTCCAAAGAACCGCTGCGAGAGGCCGTTCTGTCGAACGTCCGTATCGGCCAGAGTCCTCTACACCTTAAGGGGATGACCACGCAGACGGTCTGTCCCAGCTAACCCGAAGAATTCGTCAAATTCTAAGGCACACTCACGGCCTCTGACACTCCTGTAGGTTTGAATGGGATCACCGAGCGGTTGCCTGTAATTAAGTGAAAACAAATTTAGTTCGGCCAGCCTGGTTTCGTAAGGCAGATGATCGAGATTCTTGATCATTTTCGTAGCCATCGTCTGTGCTCTTTCCAATTGTAGATGATCCTCCTTCAACCACGGTCGCCAGGCCTGGACTGCATACTCTAAGTGAGACCGAACAAATGCCGCGTAGGTTTTTCCAAACAGCTTTATATTGATCTGCACAAATTCTCGTCTCGTATCGCGCGTTTGGCTGCCCTTTATCATTGTGACGATGGTTTAAGGGGACGCCGAGGTCCTTCGCTTCCTCAGCATTTGAAAGCAACTGGCCATCATGGAGGTATCGACAGGAATCATCCACCTTACTTGCATTCCTGGCGCGGAGTCTCAGAGCCACACATTTGTTTACTTTAAAATTGGGGAGCCAACGAGCTGACCTGCTTCTCAGCCGGTCGAGACTGCCTTGAAGCGCATATCGGTCTGCGTCAGATCTGATGGCTTTCCATAGCTTAGCATTGTCAGCAAACATGACGGCGCTGCAGCCCAGGCCGTCGATACAGTCGTTAGTGCAAAGTAGGAATACCAACGAGCCTAAGACTGAACCCTAAGAAACACCAATAAGAACGTGGGTAGAGGTTGACTTTGAGGCAGCAAAGGACGCGGTTTGCGATCTCCCTGTAAGAAAATCTTCTATTCATGTAAACATCGGAACGAGTGAGTTCTGTAAGAACGAGCGGTGAGCGCCCTCCTTACCACTGTATATTCCCGATCTAAAACCGATAGGGCAACGTGCTCGTGGCCAAGTGGTTAGAGGCGTGGACTTCTAATTAACTGGTCGCTAGTTAGAGCCTTGGGTGTTCCACACTACGGAGTTGGGTATGACTGCTCGACGACGGCTTAAAAGCCAGAAATGGCCAGTACAGTCTCCCTTGTCTTTGTCGGTAATAACATATTGCCTCAACTTTGTCTTGAGATAAAAAACTGGCCTTTAATTCACTCAAAACAGATGAAAACAGCATCATTCTGTCCGCTGACAAGGGAGGCTCCACCACCATAATGAACAAGACAGATCACACAGAGAAGATAGTGACGCTGCCAAAGGACGAATCCACCTACTAAGCTCTGAATGCTGACCCCACAAAATCATAGAATTTCCACATCGGAAAACACTAAAGTGTCTTACAGGAAAGAAATTAAGCTTAGGAGTTCTGGCCAAATTCTTTAAACGAGACGAATCTACAATTGCCGGGATATATTGACTTCCTAAATTTCATCAAATGGGCATTCCACTGCCACCGATAGTTTCCTTGATCGGTGCGCCAAATTACAAGATTTCTAAGTGGCTGTTTTACCAATTACAGCCACGTAAAAAGAACTCCGAAAACTTCATTGAAGATTCAGATGAGTTCCTAGACAAATCAACAGGAGTGAGCGTTGCATCCGACGAGATAACGGTTTCATTCAATGTAGTGTCCATCTTTACTTCGATTCCATTAGATTTAGCGAGGTGCTGCACTGAAGAACTCCTTCAGGTCTACACCACCTATGTACCTGCCGACGCTCTACTCCAACTACTCGATGCCTGTCTAGAAACCAACTTTTCTTTCGTCAAAAAATGTTATAGACAACTGAAATGTGCTACTTTGGGTTCGCTTATATCTGGTTTTCTAGTAGAAGCCATAATGCAGAAACTGGAGTCTGTATCTCTTCCTAAAATTAACCCAAAATTTTAGCTCCGCTATGTTGATGACACAGTTGTCATTGCCAAGAAGAACCAATTAGACCTGCTTCACACGAATCTTAACTCCACATTTCCAGGAATCAAGTTCACTTTCGAAACGGACACTGATAGACAACTCCTATTTCTGGATGTTCTCCTACCTCGAAAACTGATTGATCCCTTTACACTTCACATGAGAGGTCATCCTACATTTGAGAGTAACTATCCCAACTCTCACAAGAGGAGCATCGTCTACATCCTGCTAAATCGAGATGAAGAAAGTTATTAAGCAGAAATGAAATACCACTTAAAATTATTTTCACACAATGGGTACCCGCGCGACTTTGTACGTCATTGTTTGAATCATGTGCTTAAACAAAAAAATATTTCGAAACTACGGCCATCCAGGCACCAAAATCATTCACCTGGCGGACTCTCCCATATGTAAAAAATGTATCTGAACTCGTCTTAAGACAGCCGAAAAAGCATCAGGAAAAAGTATTACACCAACCGGCATCTACCTTGCGTATACAGCTTGTACACCATAAGGACAGGTTTGACTATCTGGATAAAAAAGGTGTTGTCTACAAGATCCCATGTTCCAGTTGGGATGCCATCTATTGTGGCCAGACTAGGAAATCTGCCTCAACCCACATACATGATAATTAGTTAGCGGTGCAGAGACGAGATCACCTATCCCAGGTGGCTATGCACACACTGGACACTGGGCACAAATTTGCATGGGAGAACACTCGCATTGTTGGCACCTACCCAATAAGGAAATGTCGAGAATTCCTCGAGGCAATGCACTCAGATGAGGCATGCATCAATCAGCATATCGATTTAGATTCAACGCACAAATATCTCAAGGAAAATTGAAGCGAGCGCAGCCAATGCCGAAGGAATGACGAAGAACCATTAACGCGAATTGGCGCAGGCTTCGGCCAACCATACAATCACTTGTTCGACACGGTTAAATAGTTAACAGGTTTTTTACATAGCCCAAAAGTATGACTACGAGCTGAGGGAACCAGTCTCGCAAATTTACGCATTGAAGGTTATTTTGATTCCAAAGAATCTCACTTACTTTCAGTATATACATATGCATATGCAGAATGGTATTACCAACAAAGACAAGGGAGACTGGAATGGCCATTTCTGGCTTATTAGCCGTCGTCAGCCAGTCATATCCAACAGCGAAGTGTGAAACACCCGAGGCTTGGATTCGCGACCGGATAGTTTGAAGTCCAACGCCTCTAACCACTTACCGTTGATTTAAGATTTGTTAGGGAATATATAGCAAGGAAAACACTGCTCCAAACTAATTCGTGCGCTAGATACAAATGCTGCACCCAATCCGTATGGCGTACGCCGTCTACGTCGAATTGTTACCGCGGAACATTTTGGATACTCCCTTCTGGCTGAAGTGGGTGGGACCTGTGCCACCTTTCTGATGTCAGATCCTGATGGAGCAGAAAGCCACAAAGTACTAAGGTACATGACATTCCCGTCCACGTGGGGAGAAACACTCTCGGTATACATAGTCAGCATTCAAATCTGATTGGTGAGACTGACTAAAAATGTCAAGGAGACAATTTGGACTGCGCCCCATCAAGCAATAATCCTTATTGTTCCCTTGACGATATTCCATTCTGAATCATTACTCATCACTCCGCTAGTGCCAGCAAGGACGCTAGGTTAAAATCCACACCGTAGCGGGATGAGCATATCGCATGTACGAATCTGTTAACGAAGTTCCCACGAGGATTCAGATAGTTACTGTGCAGAATTTTGATTAGCAAGCCGGGAAAATTTTGAATTTATTGTTTATTGATTATCAAGCTGAGAATTTAGAATTGGTTTCGACTCAGGAACAACGTTATCTCCACAAATTCACAAGAAGTCCGCGCTGCCTTCGCACGATATCTTCTTCGAATATCCGTCGTCGAATGAGCCGCAACCTGAGAGCTGGAGTTGCACACACACCGGAGGCAACCAGCAGACGTCAGGTAATAAAAACCGACAGACCCGCTGCCACGGCAAGAAATGTCTGGAGTCGTTTATCGGATCTGGTGCAGTTGCGGACAAAGCAACTACGTCGGAGAAACCGAAAGACCGCTCCAAACGCGAATGACCGAACACGGTGCAGCGGTACGGAGAAATGACGCCAGCTCTCACGCTGCAGCTGATTCGACGAGATCCGACCACACATTCAAATTTGAAGAGGCCGAAATTCTCACTAGAGGTGAAAATCGTGTGCTACACGAGCTGCGTGAGTCATGGTTTACTGGTCCCCAGTACATTTACAAGGCACTGAACTTCCCCTTCCATACTCCGTGCTGAGAGTTCGCCTAGGCGGAGTAATTAGCCACACGGAGAGTGCACAAGTGAACACTGTTCCTAACGCCAGGGTTGATGGGTCAGATGGTCGAGAAATCCTTACAACAAACATCCAACATACGTGATGAAAGTGCAGTACTTAACAACGCGAATGTCGGCCATCAAACAGTCATCACACCAAGTGCAACGATCCCTAATGAAGGGGAGGGAGCAGTGAATATTCATAGGTATGCGGTAGCATGGCGACTGCATCCTATAAACATTGCAGCCCCTTATGCATGAACCACCCCTATTTGTTATTGTCTTTGATGATGGGTTCGAGCAGGAAATCGAAACTTCAGACTAATAAAGCTCTTGTCCCAGCGATCGTGTCTCCTTCTTTACGAAATTAATCCTCTTTAGGCGTTCTCGACTGAAGCATTGAAAAAGGAGGTGCCCATTCAGCGGACTCTTCACCTGCCGAAGGGATTAAACGCTGCCAACTAGTCGTAGAATTGGGAACGCGACGAACCAATAGAAGATAGAACATTGTGATCTACAAAGACCAATTAGTAGAGATTGCCGTTCGTCCTTCGTTTGGATTCAGCTGGTTCGATTACCCACCCAGCTTCACCCATAGACAGTGTCAGGTTTGTAACTAGGTCTCGCATATACTCCAAGCTCACATTCATGCATACTAACGCGTAAAGTATACTCGTCAGAATTGAACGAAATCTGATTCCAAATTTGTGACCTCTCCACAAACGTCGTCTCAATAACAAAAAGAATTAATGTCTGGAAAGGTTGACCAACAGGAGCTCCTACGGCCCGAATTCGAGCTGTTCGGTTGAGGCGGAAAGAACTGAATGGGTGGAGGCATAGTTACGGATGTAAAGAATGTCCTGCCTGATTCAGTGAACACTTTCAGGCTGACTTGTAACATGCAGGCAGGGAGATCTGAAAGCTTCGGTGTTTTAACGGTGTATTGACCTCAGAGAAGTCACTTGCGGATCTTGGTCATTGAGGTTGGTTTGTAGAGGCTAGCCTTACGTGATTCCTCAAAGTGCACCCATTCAAAATAGATGAAGCAGAATCTTGGTCAGATCTTGCACAAAACATAAATTCGGCAGAGGCTTGAAAACTTAGTCGAGTTTAGCCTTAATGGTTTAATGCAATGGCGGCGGAGATCTTCCAAGTTTAACCATTTGGGTTAGCACCAGTCAGCATGATTTCTTAGAGTCCTTTCTACTAAAATCTACTACAAGCATTCCCGCTGACATCAAAGACAGGTGGGAGTGTGTCAAGCCCATCCTCCGGCTACTCGTGGCCAACGTCACGGATGCGATCTGGTAAGAAGTACACCCAACTGCGTTATACGTTTGCTAGAACACTGGATCCTCCATGAGCCAAGCGTATGTGCTCGAGGCCAGACGAGGCATGTGGTTGCGTTACATTTCTGTCGATTGGTAGCCACGGTCGTTAGTAGACATGACCCCTTCGACTGGGTCATGGATGGGGAGCAGAGGCATCAGATTGACATCGAGTAATCCATTCAATGCCAAGGGTCCCTCACCGGCCATTGGCCATCCAAAACATTGATCCAGGATCACAGAGCGCATCGGTGTTTCGGACGTCATTGTACAGATCATTGCACTTAAATTAGGGCAAGGTTCGGAAACGCGATCCCGCTGGGAAATGGGCAAGCCCAGGCGAGTCCTATACGGAAACCGCGGGAAAACGGGAGCTGCGAGAAAACAGTGCAGAATGCGCAAAAACTAGGCGAAAAGAGAGGTGTTATCGGCAAACATGATAGTTTGTTTTAGTGAGTATTAAATCTCAGCGCACGTAGCGCGCAGTACAAAAATTCACTAGAGGTAGCCAGTTAAAAATATCCCATGATTGAACCGTCAATGCCACTGAGACTGGACAGATAACGATTGTGACCAATCAGATATATCGCAGATTTAAGTTGTAGGGAGTGCGTGCAGAATACCTCCGTAACCCTAAGCACTAAATCTAAACCCTAACACTATAGTCAACCTTAAACACTAACCTCAAACCCACACACTAAAGACGCACACCAGATCCAACTCTAGACCGTAAACTCTAACCCTAAATATTAATCCTGACTCCTAACACTAAACCCTAACACGTAAACCTAAATCCTAATCATAAAACACAAATATTTGTGAATACTAGTCGCATAAGTCCGTGAAGCGCCTCAAGTCGAAAGCATCTACAGGCAGTTCTACGCCTGCTGAATTCACTGAGAGTGTGACAGTGATAAATTTTTACCACACACTGAAATCAATAGTAGTGCACGGGTGATGATTTGTTGACGAAGCAGGAGTGCGTTACGGAGCCCCACCTAAATTAGACCTTCCCACGAGGCTTCATGAGAATCATGAGCAGAGGCGAACATCCTAAAGCCGCTCAGACTGTTTACGTGAATTTGCCTCCCATAATGTTTTGGCTCAACAGCCCGATAACAAGCCAACTGAGTAATTAGTATCTGCATTTCATCCTCACAATGTCGTCATCCATATATTTTTGTATTTTATACGGCAGTCGACGTGATAGACCGCACTTCTCCTGCCTCACTCAGGATAGGTCAGAAATCAAGCTAGATAGGAAGACTGGTCTTCCCGCAGATCTGGATCTCGTGAGGCATTGCAAGATCTTTGGCTCAAACACTGACACCACATTAGCGGCAAATTCACATCAGGCTCCAAAATGTCTCCGGCATGGGCTGTACTTCCGTTCTATACCTTAAAATAAAAGAAATAACTCTAATTATTTAAATAAAGCAATGTCACCATGTACGTGGATCAGGCTCATTTTCGGCATGCGTTTACCATGTTACGTCGTGTCTCCGTAATCTCACATGGACTGCCATGCATATGTACGAATTCCTAATTCCGACAGCTTCATTACTTCGCAAAGCCTGATATTCCTGAATTTACACCCACAGAAAATAAGAAAGGTAGTATCCTAGTCAGATCCTACGCAAAACTTAAGTTCGGATGAGGTCTAAGTTGGCATTGGCAGTTTAATTGCCATGCGGGTGGAGAAAGACTTCCGTGGTCCTCTGCTTAACCATTTTGTTTAACACTAGTCAGCATAGCTGTTTGAGGGTCATTCATATCTCAAAAACGCGTTGACTACTACAGGTATTCGTAACAAGTGTCTACATAGGAGAAGCGTGTCAGGGACATATTTCCAGACACCCGAATGCTAGTGAAAAAATCATCATCAAGCGGTTTCTAAAACACTAGATCGTCAATGAGTCAACCGCATATGATCGCGACTGGACTTCACATGTGGTGGCGCTGCACGTTCGTAATTTGTTAGCCAGGGTAGGGCAGTCGGCTGATGCATGAAAGGGGTGTAAAGCAGTCAGCTGGACATTGTGGAATCTATGCAATGCCAGGGGTCTTTCCAAGACTACTGCTCTCTCTCACCAATGATCTGGCCTTCCAGAGCAATTTGGTATTTCCGATGATGAGACACTTATTGCCGTACATAAATTAGACTATTTCACGAGGTTTGTTGAGAACCATGAGTAAAGATGGGTGCCTAGCAACTGCCCAGCTTGCTAATTTAAGACTGTCTCTTACAGTGTGGTATTGAGCGCGGGAGTCGATGTGACGCTTATTTCTGAGAACTACTATTCTCTCTCAACAATCATCTGGCATTACATAGTGCTTTGGTATTTCGTATGATCAGATACTTATCGTAGTACATAAATTGGACCTTTTGACGAGGTTTTTGAGAAGCATGAGTAAAGATGGATGCTTAACAACTGCCCAGATTGCTAATTTAAGACTGTCTCTTACAGTGTGGTATTGAGCGCGGGGGGATGGACGTGACGGATGTCCCTGAGGCCTCCCAGATGACAGGTGTCCTCGTCGTATGGCACTGCAACACTTCTTGGCCCAAACTATGCCCTCCTACGAGCGGCAACTACATAGGCTATAAGACTTCCGCAACACGGACTGTACATCCGCGCTATTCCTTCATGTGAAAGACACTACTTTGGCTATTTGCATAGAATAATGTTACCAGTTATCTGGTCCGGACTAAATTAGCGCAAACGTTTACTGCGTTCTGCTGAGTCACCGTGATTTCCCAACACGCCGTAAACGTAGGCCTTCACGGCGAACCAGTTACTGTGTCCACTTCTTCATCAGGAAACTGAGAGGCTCAGACAGCCCGCTGATGCCTGAAAGTAAGGGTAAGATATTGAGACCGACAGTGAGAGTATCCATTCTCACGCTACATCATCGCATTTCCCATAATAGAATAACGCATAGGTTTAAATCTATCACGACCATGTAAGCATTGTGCCTTGGAAGGATGTCAACAGATGGCATAATGCGGTGCTCTTGGTAAGTATTTTTGTGTGACTAGGAGGCAAGATATTGATAGTTCGACCCTCGTTGCCGACACGGTCCACCATGCGCTCCACAGCACGTTGACGCAGACACGGTGACCTGTGCGTGACTTAGTTTATAGTGATTGTGCACTTGCACAGTATCTACCGCACTCTCTCCTCCACCGCCTGGACCCGGTGCCAATACACAGTTAAGAAGACCGGAGGCAGGGGGGGGGGCGAGTGTGTCAGTATACAAGGGTCTCCCTTGTCTTTTTCGGGGGTAGAATAGAATCCTAGTCAGATCCTACGCAAAGCATAAGTACGGTGGAGGTCTACGAAGGAAATCCAAGTTATCCTAGGCAGATTAATTGCCATGCGGGTGAGGAAAAGCCTCCGTGGTCGTCTGCTTAACCATTTTGCTTAATAGTAGTCAGAATAACTGCTTCACGGTCATTCATAACTCAAAAACGCCTTGACTACTCCCGATATACCCGCCGAGTGTCTAGAGAGGGGGAGAGTATCACGGGCATATTTTCAGACACCCGACTGCTAGTGAGAAAATCAGAGGAAACGGCCTTATATGAAGTGCGTCCATCCGCATTAAGCGGCTTCTAAAACAATAGATCCTCCATGAGTCAACCGCATATAATCGCGACTGGACGGTACATATAGTTGCGCTACATGTTCGTAATTTGGTAGTCAGATTTGGACAGTCGGCTGATGCATTAAAGAGATATAAAGAAGTCCGTTGACATTGAGGAATCTAGGCAATGCCAGGGGTATCTCTACGACCACTATTCTCTCTCACCAATGATCTGGCATTACAAAGTGCTTTGATATTTCGGATGATGAGACACTCATAACATTACATAAATTAGACCATTTCACGAGGTTTCTTGAGAACCATAAGTAAAGCTGAGTACCTAACATCTGCTCAGATTGTTAATTTAAGACTGTCTTCCACAGTGTGGTATTGAGCGCGGGGGGCTGGACGTGAAGGTTATCCCTGAGGCCTCCCAGATGACAAGTGTCCACGCCGTATGGCACTAAAACACCCCTGGCCAAAACTCTGCCCTCCTACATAGGCTATAAGACTTCCGCGACATGGACTGTACATCCGCGCTATTTCTTCATGTGAAAGACACTATTCTAGCTACTTGAACAGAAAAACGTTACCAGTTATCTGGACCAGACTGAGTTATGAAAAGCGTTTTCTGCGTTCTGCCGAGCCTTCGTGATCTCATAACACACCGTAAACATAGGCCTTCACGGCGGACCAGTTACTGTGTCGATCTCGTAACCAGGTCACTGAGAGTCTCAGACAGTTCGCTGATGCATGGAAGATAGTGGGACCGACAGTGAGAGTATCCATTTTCACGACACATCATCACATTCCCCACCACAGAATAACTCATTGAGACTTGGAAGACTGCCCACTGATGGCATAATACGGTGCTCTTGGTGAATAGTTTTGTGTGACTGGAGGACTGGCAGTCAGGATACTGATAGTTCATCTCTCGTTGCCAACTGTGTCCACCGTTTGCTCCACAGCATGTTGAAGCAGACACAGTGACCTGCGCGTGAATTAGTTTAAAGTAGTAGTGGACTTGCACAGTATCTACTGCACATTCTCCTCCCCCGCCTGAATCAAGTGCCAAGACATATTTAAGAAGACCGGAGCCGAGGGGGGGCGAGTTGGTCAGTATACAAGGGCTCATACCCTGCTCACGCGAGAACGGATACACCCCTTCTGTTGGCTGGTGCATGTGGATTCGAGCCAGACAGTGTTTGGGGCAGGCGTGACGGGCGGTCAGGCTCTGTCAGCCACCTCACTCAACCCCATCACCGGTCGCTGACAACCCCGCTGGGATCGTTTCTCCTTCTACAAAACACAGCACCATACATTCCTGGTAATCGGAAGGTAGTCGAGGAGTCAGGTGACGATTGAGGCGTCCTGAACCTGCCATTGCTAATAAAAACGTCACAGTGCTCCAGGTGGCTCTTCAACACTAACATCTTCATCTGGTGACGCACTTTTCGGAGGAATCGTTTGTCCAGAGTCAGTGGTAATAACTCCGGACTTCTATTCGAGCAATAAACGACCTGATGCAGGTTCTTCGGACGCTAATGCATGAACGAAAGGGGAGGATAGTGAGACCGACAGTAAGGGTATCCATTCTCATGGTACATCTTCGCACTCACCACCATAGAATAACGCATAGGTTTAAATCTATAACGACCATGTAAGCATTGTGGCTTGGAAGGCTACCAACTGACGAGATAATGCGGTGCGCTTGTTGAATAGTTTTGTGTGACTGGGAGTCAAGATACCGATAGCTCGACCCTCCTTGACGACAATGACTACCATGTGCTCCACGGCATGTTTAAGCAGACGCAGTGACTTGCGCGTGATTTAGTTTATAGAGATAGTGGACTTGCATGGTATCTACCGCATTCTCTCCTCTCCCGCCTGTACCCGGTGCCAAAACGTAGTTAAGAAGACCAGAGGGGGCAGAGCGAGTGGGCCAGTATACAAGGGCTCATTCTTCATGTGGACCCTATGACATTCCTGCGCACCTGAGAACTTGTTAATCCCGTGTTGTTTTCTTGTTCATGCGAACTGCGGCCCGGTCATTTGTGTGGCACGCGTAGACGGGCGGTCAAACTTTTTCAGCCACTCCACCCAACCCCATCACCAGTCGCTGCCAACCCCGAACAACCGACTGGCACATGGGAGGGCGACAAGAAAGATAGAGAGACCAAAACTGGGAAATAAATCAAAATGACAAATCAAAACACCCTAACCCCCTTGATACTCAATCGGATGAGCAATAATGTAATACGGGACTCGCAGAGTTGTGGTTTGAGAGTTGCCAACTGATGACATAACTCCATCATTCTCAGAATCGGGCTACAATGTCCCCTTCCCACTGTACCTTCTATGCTGGGCACCCTTATTTTAGTCTGGCATGCCCTGCCAAGGGTGTGAGTAATGTTTAGGCGGGCTGACTGACTTCGCCAACCACCTAACGGACACAACACTGTTGGAGCTGGGGTTAGAGGTTGGGGTTAGGCGAAGGGAATGGGGCAACTGTTTCTCAACCGCCCAAACTACAACCGTGCATTCCTCATAGCTAGTCTTTGGCATACAACTAGTTGACTTCGTCGCATATGCGTGCTCCGGCCCCATGTGTAAAAACTCTTATTGTCACGGGTCCCGTATTACAGGTGGCTGGGCTTTGTTTACTTCAGGTGGGGCTACATAACCAAATCTGATCAATTGAGGTACATGATGTTCTCTTCCATGCGGAAAAAACACTCACAGTATACGTAGTCAGATATTCAAAAAGGATTGAAAGGCAAATCTGCGTCCGCGAGGGCGTAGCTGGTCCACCAGTGGGCTCTGCCAGATGTGTCGTAAGCACTTAATCGAACCGAAGTTCATTACTGTCTCGCTATTTAGTATTCTTTGTCGCCATGCGGAAATGAGTATACTGTGTAAAAACTACACACTGTAAAAAATGACTACTGAAATAGAATGAATTTTTCCCATTTAGTTTCGATGTCCCTAAAAGTCCAACTATATTTCATGGTAAAAATGAATAAAAATATTCATTCTTTTGCTCATTTAGTAGAAAATTACGTCTTTTTCCAAGCTCATACTCAATGAAAGGGTATAATTCGGTTTTCAAAAACTTTTCCGATTCCCGAATAAGTTTGAACCCGCTCTGCCGTTACAGTTGGATTCAGGATTTCCAAACTACAAGCCTTTTATTTTCCGCGTACGGGAAGCCTCTCGTTTCTCTACAGTAATAATGGAGAACCATACAGGTTTCGTAAAATTTAACAGTGGATTTGAGCCACATTGTTAACTTTACCAGCCACATTTGTAAATGCAGAGACATGACGATTTATGAAAGGCCATTCCACGGTATTTAAAACTCCCAAAATTACAAACTTTTTAAAAATATAATGATGTCCCTCCTTCGAGTATAAAATTAGAAGATGTAACTGCATACCGAATGATCAAAGGAATGAATATTTGTATGTATGTATGTATGTATGTATGTATGTATATATGTTTTCTAGGAAATATAATTGGACATTTAGAGTCATCGAAAATCAATGAGCAAAATTCATGCTACATGAGTGGCTATTATTTACAAAGTGCAGTTTTTACATGCAGCCGGAAAGGAGTTGTTTCAAACGCCGGCCCCCTGAGGTGACTGAAATATTGTAGAATTATGTTGCAGGCTGACTAGTTTTACAACCCTACTTAATCAATCTTTTCGAAACGAAAACACATTTCGGAATTTCGGTTAGCCCACCTACTTTATGTGTACGGAATGAGTATACTGACAAAGTGAACGAGTGCATTGGCGATTTTTGGCTTGTATGCAGCCACCGGCCAGTACTGCCCAATCCCACATTTGTTACGTCTGTCGTTTAAGCTGGAGTCCTGCTGAGTTAACTGAAACTGTGCGGTAGAGCACCCTCTCCGATCACTCAGCGAGATCTATGCCTCCCATTTTATGCTGAGGCTTCAGGTGGAGCCTCGCAGGCAGTTGCACAGCGAGCACACACTGGCTTTGACCGCACTACTCTGTGATGGAAGCGAGAGACAGACCGAAATTCTGAGCCCGATATGTGGATGACACCTTCGTCGTCATCGAACGGGATCAGGTGTTGACATTCCAAGAACATCTCTACGCCGTCTTCCCGGACATTCAATTTACGATGGAGGGGGAAGAGAACAACCAGCTGGCCTTCCCGGATGTCCTCGTATGCCGCAAAGATTATGGTGAACTAAAAACCAAAGTGTTCAGGAAAGCAACAAATACGATGCAAGTACTGAACTTCAACAGTAACCACCCAATCAGCCACAAACGCAGTTGTGTAAGGACGCTCTATCGGCGTGTCGAAACGCACTGCAGTGAGCCGGAAGACAAAATTGCCGAACTACAATACCTCCGACGGGTCTTCAAAGCCAATGGCTACCCGCGCAACTTCGTCGACCGGTGCATACGCAAAAGGGACGAAAGGCCTAACCGCGCGGACACCAAATCTTGGCGGGCACTTCCGTATGTCAAGAACGTTTCGGAAGCTGTCGGCCGCCTTCTCGCACCACTTGGGGTTGGAGTGGCACACAGACCGGAGGCGTCTGGTCATGAAACCGAAAGACCCACTGTCACGGCTAGAAACGTCTGGAGTCGTTAATCGGATCTGGTGCAGTTGCAGACAAAGCAACTACGTCGGAGAAACTGGAAGACAGCTCCGAACGAGAATGGCCGAACACGAGGCAGCGGTGCGCAGAAATGACGCCAGCTCTCAAGTTGCGGCTCATTCGACGAGATCTGGCCAAACATTCAAATTCGATGAGGCCGAAATTTTCGCAAGAGGTGACAACCGCGTGAGCCGAGAGCTACTGGAATCGAGGTTTACTGGTCCCCAGTCCATCAACAAGTGCAACGATCTTCCCACTCCATACTGCGTGCTAACACTTCGCCTAGGCAGAGTACCAAGCCATGCGGGGAGCGCAGAGGTGAACACTTTTCCCAAAACCGGGGTCGGTGCGTCAGATGGTCGAGCAATCATCACGCCAACATCCAACGCACGTGATGAAATTGCAGCAATTATCGACTCGAATGTCGGCCATCGGGCAGTGATCACACCAAGTGCGACGATCCCGGATGAAGGGGGGAGCCGTGAATGTTCAAAGGTATGCGGTAGCATGGCTACAGCATCCTATAAATACCGCAGCCCCTTGTGCAGCAACCACCCGTTTCTGTTTTTTTGTCTCTGATGATGAATTCGAGTAGGAATCCGAAACGCCAGGCTAGTAAAGCTCTTGTCCCGGCTATCGTGTCTCCTTCTTCAGGAAGCGAGAGAGTTTACCGAACATTAGCGCGAAGGTAGTCTGATTCACAAACCCACTCTATCTTCTTCTTATTCGACTTCCTGGGGAGATGATAAAAACAGCATAGATATTTTATGGTAAATGTGCGCTCACTGCTCAGGTTACGGAAAATACTGGCCCATTCAAATTAAAGAGGACGTGCAGAGAGCTGCTTAATTGACGTCAGTATAACAGTAACAGCATGAGGAAACTGCAAAAGATTTGAGATTTATTGGCAGCTCCTGCGTACACAAAAAGGACGGTTACAACTCATAAGGGTAACCTACATAGCGATCACACCCCAAACACAACACCAATAGAAGTGAAGAAACGAGTCCCAGCGATCGTGTCTCCTTCTTCAAACACAGCCCCAGACATTCCCGTAATCTGGAATTTGTCGAGAGGTCAGGTAACAGCCGGGTGAAAATTGAACCTGTCCTTGACGATGAAAACGGCACAGTGCTCCGGACAGCTCTTCCACACTAACACCTTCATCTGGTGACACACTTCTCGGAGGAACTGTTCGTCCTGAGCCAGTGGTAATAACTCCGGCATTCTAATCGAACAATACACGACGTGATGCAGGTTCTTCGAACGCATATGGCGTCAGTACTTATTTTGAACAGCTTGAACTATTTCAGCTCATATTCCACACGGCAGCATCTGCTGGGAATCTCCGAAAGCATATGTATGTCAGACTACAAGGATTGCACAAGCCAGTGATTCATATAATTCGCACATGTCCATGTCAGTTCATATGTGCAAACTGCCGAGGATATGCATAGCCTTGACTTGTTAGTGTAGTGTAGGTAGTCTAGGTATGACTACTGAATGTCTCACGTCGTGTCTCAATAACTGGACGACACTAACCTAGACTGTTAAGAGCTTCTCCTGGGGATATGAGAGTGAGGGAGGCCAAGACCAGCATGGGGAAATCTACCGAAATGGCAAATCGGCGCACCACTTCCAATATGAAATTTGATGTATACAAAAAGATCATGAGGCATTCAGAAACGTGACTTGCAGGTTTTCTGAATGACAGGGTAAGTCGGTTTCCAAGATAACGGAAAGCCATGCAACAATGGCTCCTTCTCATTGTGGCGTTCATTGCATCTGCACCTATTTCGCCTGCAAACCGACCATATTGTAACCAGACAGAACGGACTGATTAGTTTTGTTGGCCATTGATTCCTCGTCCATCTTCGGAAGTCTAGACATTGCCTTACCGTTGGTGCAAGATTTATTAGGGATAGCAAGGAAAACACTGCTGCAAACTAATTCGTGCGCTAGACACAGATGCTGCACCCAATCCGTACGGCGCACGGCGTCGACGTCGAACTGTTACCGCGGTACATGTTTGATACCCCCTTCTGGATGAAGTGGGTGGGACCTCTGCCACCGTTCTGATGTCAGATCCTGATGGAGCAGAAGGATACAACGTACTGAGGTGTATGAAATTCCCTTCCACGTGGGAAGAAAAACTCTCGGGATGCATAGTCAGCATTCAAAACTGGTTTGCTGAGACAAATCCGATCGGTCGAAAACCGATTATAAATGTCCAGCAGTCAACTCCGATTACGCCTTAGCATGCGACAGTTCTGACCGTGTCCTTGACGGTACTGCTTCCTCGATGATAACTCATTGGTCGTCTAGTGTCGGCAAAGGCAGTAGATTGAAACACACGCTGCAGAGTGAAGAGGATATCTCGTGGACGAATCTGTGAACGAAGCTCCCACGATGATTCAGATAGTCCGCATAAAGAATTTTGATAAGAATGCAGGATAGAGTGTATCCTTTATTGTTAGCAGGACAGAAAATGGATACTGGGATGCCCGTGATATGTAGATGGAATTATCATCTAAAAATGCACAGGACACCAGCAACTATGTGGCGACCACAGGGGCATCTTGCTACTCAACATCGCAGGGCAGATCTCCGAACTCATAGTCAGCATTCAAATCTGATTGGTGATACTGAATAAAAATGTCTAGGACTCTATTTAGACTACGTCCCAACAAACGATAATCCTGATTGTATCCTTGACGATGCTCCATTCTCAATTATTATTCATCACTTCGCTAGTTCCAGCAAGGGCGATAGGATAAAATCCACGCTGCAGCGAGAAGAGGATATCCCATGGACGAATCTGTGAACGAATTTCCCACGACGATTCAGATCGTTTCTGTGCAGAATTTTGATTAGCAATCCGGGAAAGTTTAGAATTTATTGTTTGCAGGAAACACAGTGGATAATGGGACGCAAATGATATGTAGATGGGATTGGCAGTAGCCCAAGACTAATCTTACAGAAAAAAGGAATTGGATGAGCAGGTCAATAGGTGAAAGTGCAGTCGATATCATCTTAGGATCAGAATATGTACTTTTGAAATAGTCACTGGAATTCTCTGAAGAATTCGAGTATATCCGAGTAGATGTCCCTGGCGGCATCCATGCCCCTCACATATTCTAGATGGTTGTAATGCGGCAGATACATGTCTCGAATGTAGGGCCGCTTCGGCAGTTCTGCGAGCAGCCTGCGGACATCCTCAGGTGCTGAAAGCCAGTCATCGCCACCCCAATACAGTTTCATCGGCATGTCCAAGTTGCCGACGCCGTAGACTGGAGGGACGGGTTGATTATAATGACGCATGTTCTCTTCCGCTCCAAAGTCAAAGCCTTGAAATTTCCCGTGGAACATACTCTGTATGCGCAACAGACGTAAATATGAGGGTTGATTAAAAATCACATTGTGAAGATTATGCTTTTTTCAACATAAACTGACAGCTTGCGTACTGCAATCGAAGTCCACAACCCTCTTCAGACGGCGGCTATTTTGCGAATCTTCATGCCTTCTTGGTGATCATTCATCACATTCCCGATTGATGTCTACGGAGGGTGTTGTGGGGATACCTTATAATCATCGTTTTAATCGCAGAAGTTCTCTTACAAAAGCTGGTATATCGAGTCGTTGCGGCAAAACTCACTAATGCATGCATAAATCGAGTAATGGGCTACGGGCTTCCCTTATAGCGCACCCTCAACCCCCCACCAATTAGGAAAGAATTTGTAAGTGCGTTCAGTGTTCGACAGTCTCTTGTAAGACCGGTATATGCTGACACCTATAAGATAGCAACAGCTGCAGTAGCATGTGACAATCAGCGGTAGTCCATGCTGCCCACTACATACTGTTTTTATTTTTGGGCAGAAGTTTTATTTAGCTGGGGTAGAAACGGTATGTGTGCTAAAGTCGAATAGAGAGCTTTCGAAGTAAGCGCTGAACTGGCGGTAGATTTGGCAGCATCAACCCCGTACTACCCCTACGACACTGATTATGTTCTGATGAAAGGATAGAGTAAGGGCGACCGCAGATCCGTAAGGTCGCAGGAGCCGGGGAAGTAAAACTCACAAACGTTGCCCTCTTCCTCCTCGAGAAAGAGTCGTCTTTGAGGAGTCTGGAAACTCGCATACCACACCATACGAGCCATAAAGAACACACCAAGAGTGAAATTAATTCGTTAACTGGAAGCCTCCGAAGCCATGACGGCACACGTGGTAGCAGTCGAAAAAAGTGTTTGATTGTCTAACTTAAGGAAAGCGAACGTGACGAATTAAGTCAATCTTGATTCTCTAAAACTGATGACAAGTCCGCCTCAAGCCGACTGGAGAGTTACCATTCGGTGTTGGGGTTAGAATGGCATGAAGACCCCCAGATTAAGGCGTGCCACGCGACTAAAAGAACTGGCGCCGGAAAACACTATAACTTAGCTGCTGCTTGAGTGATTAGTCTTTCCGTGGCCATTGCAGTTGGGAGTTTATTTATGACCAAAAAGGTCCATATTATTACGTGAATATGCATGAACACTGGCCTCAATGAGTCTACCTGAAGTTTGTTGATCGGGATTCGAGGCCTTATTTTTTGGCTGCGTGGCAACGACTTTAGGGGTATCCAATCGGCCCGACGCACCTCAGTGACTAGCCGTAAGTTGTAGGTCCTCATGAATATGGGATGCCAGCCTACTCACAGTGTGTCAGACACTGCGAATGAGGTAGTCCTTAAAGCGTCTCCTACGGGAGCGTTGGATCGATCATTCAGCGGGGTCACGCGCTTCTGATCCCCCTTAAATTCTTTTTCGGTATGATGTGGTTGAATAGCCCCAGCTGATGGAAAAATTTACTGTCTGGGTTGGGTTTAGGGCTTAGAGCAACTATTTCTCAAACGCTCATAGTAAAACCGCGCATTCTCAATGGCTTTTCTTTTGCATACAATTACTTGAACTCGTCGCCTGTGCGTTCCCCGGTTCCACCTATAAAAACCCCTATTACCAACGGTCTCGCATAACAGGTGGCTGGGGTTCGTTTACTTCAGGTAGGGCTACATAACCACTTCTGACCTCTTCTTCGAAGTACTTAATAATTTCAATCTCATAAAACTGAGTCTTACAATTTCCTTATGGTTGCGCGTTCGTAACGCTGTCTACCGACAACATTAGCGGGTTTCCGGACGATGTTGTAGCTCGTTTGCTCGCATATGCGTAGTTTGCGACCACTCTTCAGCGCCGATCGCGCCGACAACAGCATACAGTTAGGCAGAAGTCAGGAGCGAGTCTTCCTTTGAAGGCTGAACTCTGACAGTTTCCTGCATCATTTGAAGGTCAGTAGAAATCAGTTGATGCAGGAAATTGGCATCAGGTCCACACAAGAATCAACTACTTGCCTGACAATGGTGTACCATATTTTGTACTGACGTTCCTGCCGGACTGTGAGCAATGAAGACAGGTAGACGTGTCTAGGAATAAGAAAAATATCTCAAGACGCGAAACTCAAGCAGAAAGATAAATGAGACAGAGATGGATTGACCTAGGAGGTTATCTTAAGCCTTATAACCAAAGAATAATTTCCGGGCATCAAAGGTTTTCAATGCTAGTATAGAAGTTGCGATTTTAAGTGTTCCAACGGACTTCCAGATTTTATACAAAAAAGTCAAAATGGGGGATGGGGATTGGCAGGATCTGGTTGAATATAATGACTGCGTTGATCGTGGTATCCGCTTCTGTTGGCGGTTTTACTTGCACTCACAATCTCCTCTGTGCTTCAGAGGCTCCTCTGAATAGAGTAATGCTCGTTGTGCGCGTTGTTATACTGAGGAGGGAGCAGAGACGAGTGGGAGAGGAAAAAGGTTTCTAATGCAAACCGAGTAGCGAATTGCGGTGCAGTAGTTATTCCGCAGGTTGTTTTCGTAACTGAGTGTCGGAAAACGTAAGTCACACATGAGTAGGCACACTGGAGGAGGTCTCCATTTATAGCCAATTCCGCCACTAAGGCCGTTCAACTAATCTGGAGATTAAAAGGCAGTTTAACAAATGGTAAAACTTTCTTTAAATTAGGTGTGCGTCAAACAACAACGTACGGTAATAAAAGGAGGCACGAGACACTATTTTGCAGACTAAAGGGAACGATCTGGTCCCCGCGAGCGAACCCACAGATTCTGGTGACCCATCTTATTTCGATATCTCTCGGCACTTTCGTAGCCTCTGCGCTTGTTGATGAGTGTTCTGAAGTACACGAAACCTCCAGCATGAGTTAGGTCGGTTGAACCGAAGAAGTATCTGGAGAAAACCCCAAATTTAACCAAGGCTTACTGGACCGAAGAGGACTTGGTTCTCTGCATTTGTTGGATGCCGGCTCACAGAAGGAAATCTCCAGTTATCGGTTCTCACATCTTCTTTACTGATTGTCACTTACAACACTTTCTTAACTTCGCAACAGTGCACAGCGTACCTATCGGATTTTGCTGAAATTTGTCTGCTTATTATGAAATTGTCTTTGTCGTAAATTAAGTCTAAAACCACAATGGTGTCGTTTTAGTGCACAAAGCAGTTGCTCCTACTTTCGGTTCTATCAGATTTGATTAGGCGCTTGAGTACAAGGGCGACTGAAAACATAGGACCGAGGTTATGGAGCATCAGGACAAGAAATACTTATGCCAGTGGCCAAAATACGGTGGACAAATCACACTCACCATGTTAGTATTTTTGGAGCCATAACCACCAAGAAGATTGTAAGCATAACTACAAATAAATGGCATGGACCGTCTATGACAGAGAAGGACTCCGAGAAAGCGCAGGAGTGAGGATGACGGCATGAATACACCACGGCCGAACACGACAGCAAACAATTCAAGCTCCTTGCAGACGGCTGACAAAAACCGAATAGGGCCCTTGACGTTGGCCAAGTAGGCTACTGGCGCCAGGGCAACCATGGCAGCAATTTTTGAGCGAAGGACTGCATCTGAATTGAATTTGGCAAACGCAATTTGGCTGCCCTAATAAACGAAGGGGTATAGAAGCGCGTAAAGTTTATTTTGGCAGACTAACCTGTGAGTGACCAACATAGAACAGCTTGTCTTTGCCTGTTTGATGAAGCACAAATTCAATCGTTGCAGGAAGATCATTGTGCGCCATATCATCCCAGGAAAACTGCCAGAATTGTTCATTTTTCAAATCAAGAGTTCTATGGAATTGTGAGTAGGTGTTTCCTCGGCTGTTACTCATCCAAACATCGTATCCCATGTCAGCGAGGATGAAACCAAGGCTCTGATTGGCAAGGTTATTGATCCAAGTATGCGCAGAATCTATAAAACCGTGTTGCAGTAGGACCACGTTCCGCTTCCCCTCCAAAAGTGGTTTCTTTGGGCCGATACGGTGTACCGTCAGTAAATAACCGTCAGGAGTGTCGATTATATAACTTTTAGCAGAGTAGCCTTTGCTTTCAACTATAGCGTACTGAAGGGTGTCAAAAGTATAGCAGTAATCGAAACACTTTTGAGTAGTGAAAAGACAGACCAAGCGAAATCCCTCAATTCGATTTAAATTCAAATGTTCGGTTATCAAGGAAAAAGTGATACTCTATTGCGGCTTAATGTAGCACGGCTTGTCAGTAAAGAATATTTTGAATGCCTAATTATTACAACGAGACAGACATTTTCTCTTATTACGATAACTGTTAACTGTTTCGAGGCAATTACTCTCTCGAGATTTCATGAATTTTCGTCCGGTAGAACACGTGTTCTATGTCAGATATTCGGTGTCGCCTAGTACATATACGGTGAAGTCATCTGAAGTACTGCGTAGTACTCCGCGTACATTAGGTGTCCCGAAGTGTCACGTGTGGGTGTGATGGGGCACTGCGTCTCTCGAAAAATTCGTATGATAGTCGGTACTGTAAAGGGGTACCACAACGGACGAAAAGGCGGCGCCCCTCGTGCTAGACGGGACTATTGCATGAAAAGCACCGCCACCAGCCACGCCCAATCCTTTCCAGTCCAGTAAGACTTGAAAAGGCTAGGCGGGGTGGTGCTGGCAGGGCCCTGGCTGTATGCCCTCCTTAATAGAGTAACAGAAGTTAAAGTCACTTTTCAATCGACAACCAGTTGAACTGAACCCTAAGAATAACTTGCTAGGAAAGGTATTTCTAAAAGACGTGTTTATGAAAGTAATTTAGAATCTAAAGATTAAGTTACGATTGTAACTTCTTAAGAATAATCTTAATGTTCGCAAAATTCAACGCGTGCATATCATGCGCACACTCTTACCACGGTCTGATAAATTTCAGGATCCACACCAATCTTCGTAAGGAAGCCTTGCGGTTGAATTAACCAGGCATCTGAGACAACTACGATAATGTATGTCACCAACAACCAAGAGGCCTTGCTCCCCATTTGATCGGATACGAAAAGTTTGTGCCGATCCGGTCACCTAAGCTCATGTTGTTGATTGATTAAAACAAACACGATACTGATCGAACATTTAAAATGTCTTCTTATCCTTTTCTCCCGTCCCACCTCATTTCTTTCCCACTCTAATGGTCTGCCAGTGAATGTTGGTCCTGTCTTGCCGACTAGTCGTGTGACTTTCTCATTTTCTCTTTTGTCTTCATTTCGTCTGACGTCGAACTGGTGCCACCAACATGAACGTTCACGAATGCAACTCCATCTTCCCAAAGAGCCTCTTATCATTTTCATTATATCGAGTTTGAATTCAATCTGCCTCTGATATTCATTAATATTTTTCTTAATGGCCAAATTAATAATATGATTGTGAGTAAGCATATCGTCTTAGGGAGGATGTGAACAATCTTTCCAGCTCTGCCCTAATCCTGATAATTTAGGAAGATTAAGTTGAGCAAGGGTGATTTAAAAACTTGCTCCTTGTATTGCATTGAATCAAAAATCACGGTGGCATGAATAACACGTAAAGGCCGCGCTCGCGAACAGTATTCGCGACATGACTAGACAAGAATATATCGAAGTACATAGAAGTTATTTTTGACAGTATATCGGAGTCTTTTAATTAGGAGTTCATGCCTTCTCACAGTTCGTAAACAGCAATATGTCGGTGGCGAGTTTACGCCATTTAAATTTTCAATTGCCGGTAGGCAAATAGTATTATTCGCTTCTGCTTTTCATGCCTCGATAATTTACAAGGTATGCGACAATTATGAATTTAACAGATGCATAAATCATCCAAGTTCAAATTTGACGTAAGCCTGAATTTAAGGTAAACACGCGGCTGCTTATAAGGTGAGGACAGTTAGATCCATTCGCGGACCAGAAAAGTTAATTAAAACTGCATTTAGCATTTTAAATTTGAAGATAAGTGGAAGATAGTAAGTGCTTTTTTCTAAGAGACCTAATGATTTAAGCCCCTGTTTTTTGGTTACATTTCCTAAAATACAGGCCATATTCACTCAGAATTACCAGTTGCTATTTCTTTTTGAGTTCTACTAGTTTGTGCCTGTTGACCACCAGTCGCAATCTGCTATTCGCATTTTGTGCATTCGATTTCTCTTTCACTGTGTAATTCTTTGACATCGTTAGCCTCTACCTGAAATTCAGTCACCTGGTTCGTCAGAAGATTGTTTTATTACGACTTTACTCGAGACAAGACGAGATTAAAGGTCACAGGTCGGCGAGAGATCTCGGCCTCTTTACGTAAGCATGGCTTAACTAAATCTAATCCAGAGGTTCTAAGTCTGAGGGTATTAGTGGTCAATCGTCACCCGTTGTAACTGACAGGCAGCTTAATATGTTTGCACTTTACAACTTCAATGGTTTTATACCAATCTTCGGCACTATGCCCTCTATTCTGGAAAAATTATTCGTCGTGAACACCTCCGATTTTCTCACTGAAGAATGCAAACGCCTTGATTCACTTGTCCACCTGATCGCCAGTGAATCTAGTGATAGACAAAACAGAGCTTGCAAATTTTGCTGAAAAATGTTCCTCGACCTGCACGGCCGATGACGTTGCGACTAATTTCCTGTACTCATGTGGTTTCAACTACAAAATTGTCGATGCAAAACACCTGTCCCCCTTAGCAAACATCCGCATGCCTTAGTTAACTTCTTTTCACTAATCGCGGTTGACTTTATATTTACCCATCGAGATCCTGTGACTATGCACCTTTCTTTTGTCATGATCTTTTCCTTTGGCACGATCTTACTTCTATGAAGTGTAGAATCGGATCCCTTTTCTCACGTAAACCCACTGCTTCCCAGTCTAATACTCACCAACTCGGTCATAATACAAGTGAACGTGCGGATTCAGCTGGCCCTATTCCTGCTACATCTGACTACCTCCTTCCGCTTACTCTTACGTCTCCCTCTCACTCAGGCCACCTGAAGCACTCGCCTGCCCCTAAACTAGCAGCAACAGCAAGCCCATGTGTCGTTTATTATCCTCCTGGTAGCCCCCTGGGACACATGAAAATTCGTCTACATCAGCTAGACCTATAACTTTCCTAGTTCAACAGGTTCTACAAGCTCTACAGTTAAGTCGACTGTGCCTTGGTGTCAGGACGGTGAGACTCCAAAAGTGAATCAGACGCCGACCCAAAAGAAATGTAGTACAGTTCCATTTAGGGTACGCCGCCTCCTCTTAGATCTACCAAGACTTTACGGCCCAGCAGGTCTATAAACCCTGCAGCTTTAATTATATATCCCCACTATCTACAGCGGCCCCAGTTCCATCTAGCCCTTTGACTGACAGCAGTATCACAGAGACAGTTGAAACAAGCCTCTTTATAACTCTCCCAAGAAGCAAGGATTGTTCAAATGCGGCTCCCAAATTTGCGAGGGAGCTTGATCTTAACAGTAAAGATGAGCCAGTCCTTGAAGCACAACCGACTCCCAGCACTCCGAATAGTGACTTAGTTAATAAAATTGCATCAAATCCAACACGTTCCCTTGCCTGGCCACTCAGGTCTGACCTTGCAGTTAGGTCTAAGAAGCTAGATGAGAGTTCAGGGAGGTCTTTACCTGTTCCTATGCTGAATTCTGAACTTAACGCCTTAGTCGTGAAGCCCTCTTACACACCAGCCTGCAAAATGCAGAACCTCTTATCATTTTCATTATATCGAGTTTGAATTCAATCTGCCTGTGATATTCATTAATATTTTTCTTAATGGCCAAATTAATAATATGATTGTGAGTAAGCATATCGTCTTAGGGAGGATGTGAACAATCTTTCCAGCTCTGCCCTATATATATATATATATATATTGCATTGCTGATAACTTTTCCAATGCCATTGCTTGTCTGACACCCCAAGTAATCAAGCCCTTTCCTGATGTTAACTGTTTCCCCGAACCAATACGTCCGCTACCTAACTTAACTACCCCTCATATTATGCTTACAATTCCCAAAATCCTATTTTCATGCCTCCTATTTTTTCATCCCAACAAAATAGCTTTCGTCTTCCTGGGTCCTCCTCAAATGTTTTTCCACATACTGCTGCATCTCTAGTTAGTGGTCCTTACCCCACAAATTTGAGACCACACCAACTTTGTCTTCCACCAAATGCTACGTTCCAACAGCTTAATTTTCCACCTCCGGATCTTCCTTTTTTATAAGTAGCAATGAGCGGAACCTACATATTAGGAATACGCCTAGCATTGTCTCTCTCAACGCAAGATCTGTCGTGCAAAAGTTGGCACACCTAAGAAGTGTAGCTGTTGAGTTTGACACAGACGTATTGTGCATTACAGAATTTTGGGCTCACTATCTAATTTTAGACTCGGCAATCAATATAGATAGCCTCAGTTTATACCGCCGGGATCGTGTGGAAAGCCGTGGCGGTGGTTGCCTTCTTTAAATAAGAGCCTCACTTGCACACTCGCCTTATGACTTAAACATTTCCTCCTTCTCTGGAAATTTATGTTTTGCTTCGGTAATCCTTCCGCAAAATAGGAAAGCCTTAGTCGGATGTGTATACAAGCCTCCTTGTTCCTCCGGAAATGAAAGCCAAGTCTGTGAACTCTGAAAAAATTGCAGAGACTTCTCTCGATGTCAAGATCATCGTAGGCGATTTTAATTTGCCAGAAATTGACTGGTACACACATACTTCTCCTCCTAGATTCCAGATGCTGCTTGACACCATTTACTTTTCAACCTTATCTCAATTAGTTCACTCTTCGACCAGAAAGAATGGTGTTTTAGACTTAATTTTTACTGATGGCACCTTCCCTCTATCTATGGATTTTTATCATGACCATTTTGCAAGTGATCATGCATTAATCTATTGTCGGCTTCCAGTTGCCATTTCCACAAAGCCAGCAGTACAACGTAGTGTTTTTGACTTTGCTAATATTAAAAAGGAATTAGTAAATAACTTTACATGCACTCTTGATTGGCACAATATTTTTTCAAATAATGATCTAAATTTTTTCAACAATTTATCGCAATAAGTAACAGAAGGTCTTCTCTACCTAATTCCACAGAAGACGTTCAAATCGAGTGCTAATTCCACCGCTGTCCCATACTTTCTTAAAAACCGGCTTGAAACGCTACGCAAGCAGTTTAAAGATCCTGCTGTGAGCTCATTAACAATTCATCTAAGAATCGTTGAAATATGCGAACTAGCTTTCAAAATGAGGCGTAGAGCCTTTAGCTGTTAATGACGTGAATGCTTCTAAATCATTTGCTCTGATCTTCCGTCAAAGATCATCTGCTAAGTCCCACCAAGTCATTCCGCCTTTGCGATGCCTTCACTACAGAGGAGTCACGCAAAGCGGAAATTTTAAATTCGTTCTCTGCCAAACATTTCACCATTGAAACTGACCCAATCTCTTTAATTCCTCCGTTGTCTGATGCTTCTCTACACATCATTAATTTTTCTCCTGATACTATTCAAAAATTGATAAATCATCTTCCTAACTGTCACTCAGTAGGAACGGACAATATCCCAAACTCTCTTATAAAACAGCTACGGGATTTTCCTTCTCTGCTTAGCAAAATCTTTTCAGTATTCCTCGTAAATGGCTTCTTTCCTGACTATAGGAAAACTTCTAATATTATTCCAGTATTTAAGTCTGGCTGTCGTTATGACGTTCAGAACTATCGAGGTGTCCATAAAGCACCCTACCTCGCCAAAATCTCTGAAAATATTATTTCCCTAAAAATTATCGGCATTTGCATATCCAATCATGTTATTAGCCCTTACCAGCATGGTTTTTTACCAGATCGCTCTTGTGAAACATGTCATCTGTCTTTTCTCAATCTAATTACCTCTCTTCGTATTGACCATCTATCTGTTGTCGTTATTTATTTTGATCCTAGTGAAGCCTTTGATATAGTACCACATAAAAGACTCTTGATTGAATTGGAAGCTATGGGAATTCGCAGTTCACTAATAGACTTTCTCAGATCATACCTGACTAAACGTAAACAAAAGATTTTGGTGGGATCTTCACTTTCCAGTGACAGCCCCATTGTAAGTGGTGTCTTACAAGGTTGCGTTTTAGGTCTTCTTTTGTTCTTGCTTTACATAAATGATATTACGTCAGCAGTTAAACATTCTCAATCATTTATTTATGCCAATGATCTCAAACGTGTATATTCCTTCAATAAATCTACGAGTCTTCATTGCCTGGAGCAAATCCATGCTGACTTGCTTGCTCTCTCAGCTTGGAGCTCAAAATGGCTAATAAAATTCTCTCCGTCTAAATGTCGCTATATGTGTTTTGGACCTGATCGGCTACCCCAACCAGTGGTCTTTCAAGGAACACCTATGACTGAATGTACGACCATCAAGGATTTAGGTTTAAGCTACACTAGTAATCTTGATCTCTCCCCACACGCTGACAGAATTACAGCCAAAGCTGCCCAGATCTGTGGCCTTATTTCTTACAATTTCTATCTTCCTGAAATTGAATTAAGGCTCTATCGTGTATTTGTACTTCCCATTCTCCAGTATTGTTGTCGATTTTTTGGTTTGATGAATGAGGCTAGTCGTTTAAAAATTTAAAATGTCCAAAGACGTTTTTCGGAAAAACTTTTAGATATGGAACATCCCAATACCTCCTACTCAGGTAGATGCCGGCTAATTAACCTCAAATTTTAATTGGTTCGAAGACTAGAAGCGGGCTTCTGTCTCCTCGTTCGCATTAATCATAGTTCAAATTTTCCTCGGATTTCAGCACTCACCCCTAATAGTCGCCCATACTATCTTCGCAACTCGTCCTTGAATATACCTCCTCTAGCGTCCTCCACCTCTAAGCGTTCCCTTTTTTCGCTTCCAGATATACTTTCCTCTGGAATAACCTTCCAATAAATATAAGATCTTCAGAAAATCTACACACCTTTAAGAGAAGACTACGCCTTTATCTGAATACTGACTCGACTAATCTTTTACTTTCCTCATCCTTCCCGGACAACTTTTTCTATGTCACTGAGAAAGGGCCACCGGGAATTTAGTATGCCGCCATTAACTTTCCGTGTCTGCTCACATTTCCTTCCTTTGTGAGTAGTCTCGCTTCCTAAGATCCCTCACCAGAAATGTTAATGTTTCCAATTTTTCAGTTCATGCATCGTGCCCTCACAGAATGCGCTCCATCGACGTTCTTGGCGAAACCTTATGTATTCGCCATATACTAGTAGTCTGGTCTCATCTCCCTTGCACCATCCTCGGATGGACTCGGATGAATGTAACCGACCGCATCTGAGTTCCTATCGTCTCGAGATTGGTCTTCAATTTCGCCACTAAGTTGCCTTATTCAAGGCCACATACAGGCCAGTCCTGACTGACCCGCCTACTTACCCCTTCATGAAATCCGTTATACAATGCCATATACAGCTGATATTTATTTTGGCCCTGTCGATATCGGACTAAAATCCATTCTACACAGCCACATGCAGGCCAGTCCTGCCCTCATTTTTCTGTTATTATTTTTTTATCGAGGGGATTTTTTCTCATATAAAATTTATCTAGTCTTTTTTGAATTTGCATGTGGAGTTTTTTTTTCACCCCTCGCTTATCCTTCTTCTTAACGAACTACTAATTCAAAAACGATGTATTGCACTGTGTACAGATTTTGCCTACCTCGTCTAAAATTTGCATGTTAAGTTATTTTTACTTGCTTTGCTGGGACCTCGGTGGGACTTTAATAAAAATAATAATATTAATTATTACTATATCCCTGAATAATTCTCTGTCCTGTACTTATCAAAGCCCTACTATAAATCCAGCAAATAATTCATACATTAATTGTTCTAAGTCATTTATCCCCCAACCTAGTTCCAGGCTTCCCACGACTTAAGGCCAATTGCTCTCAGATAACTCAACCTACCTCCTTTGACTTCCAACGTAGACCTGGTTCCCAACCGTTTTACTCTTTTAGCTGCCTACCCTCCCCCACTAGCCGTTACTCTCCTTATAGGCTCTTTCCGCCTCCCCTCCCTCCACAATTTTGCTACCAATAAGCCTATCCCTGTTCTCACTCTCCCAGCATTCCAATGCTCGAAAACTATATCCCCACATCCTTTAGGTCACATGCCCAGCCTTCTCATGCTGACTCACCATACGTTAATAACTCTAGATTAACTGGTACTTATTCTCCCAGCATCATAAATTCACAGCTTACATATCCGCCTCCAAATTTTCTTAAATACCATCGACAATAGCATTGCTGTTCAAAACACATTACATATTATATTACTGAATGCCAGGTCCGTTATAAACCATATGGCCCAAATCAGGGCCATTGCTCTCGAAATAACGGCTGATATTGTATGTGTAACAGAATCTTGAACCCATCCCTTAATTCATGACTCTGCCCTTCTCATAGACGACTTCGATTTTTACCGTCAAGACCGCATGACTAGGCGTGAGGACGGTTGTCCTCTTTATCTTAAATCCCACCTAAAGTACTCTTCCTATTACTTGGATGTTTCCTCATTCAAGGGAAACCTCTGCTTTGCATCTGTTATTCTCTCGGCGCAAAGAAAGGCAATTATTGGTTGTATACACAATTCCCAAATTTTTGGCCACTGATGAATCACAACTGAATGCAATCTTTAAATTAATTTTGGAAGCTGCTTTCGATGTTAAAATAATCGCTGGGGATTTTAACCTTCCTGAAATAGACTGGGTTTCCCATAGCTGTCCACCCAGATTCCAGCCCTTTCAAGATATTGTCAATTTTTCTAACTGGTCCCAATTGCTGCGCTCTCCAGCAAGAGCTAATCACATTTTAGATCTAATCTTTATCAATGACATTGCTCCTCTTTTGGTTGCTTTCAAAAGGGACCTCTTTCACAGTGGCCACGTATTAATTCATTTTTGCTTGCCGCTTGCCTTTTTAAAAAAAGACCAGCACCGTTTGGACTTGCCTAAACTACGATTACGTAGATAACGATTTAATAAATAACCATGATAGATCTTTGGATTGGTGTGACTTCCTCTCCTGTAGCGATGCAACCATTCTTCGTGACGTCCTGTCCAATGTTTCCGAGGACATCCTAGAGTTTGTGCCGTGCAGATATCTCAAGCCTGATTCTTCAGATTCCCTTGTTCCTCATTTTCTTCACTAAGAGACGGCAGCTGCGTGACCCCTTTACTAGTTACTTATCAGTTCATCTTGGAATCAAAGAGAATTTTGAGATGGCCTCAAGGATGCGCCAAGTGCGCGACAGGCAAAGAGAATCACTTGCTCGCAGTGCTTCGAACCCTGGCAAATCCGTCGCTAACAACTTCCGTAATCGGCCCTCCTCCAAGCGTGGTCACGAACTTCCACCCCTCCTAAACGATAACAACGTCTGCCTCACCCATGAAACTGACAAGGCGGAGTTGTTTAGGGCTTTCTTTACAAAACAACTTAATGCTGAGTCCGAACCAGTCACTTTCTTTCGTTCAGTTTCAGATAGGACACTAAATACAATCGATGTGTCCTCAGATCTCATTAAGAAACACAAAAGTCGTTTGAAAACTCACACTGTTCAGCAACGGACGGCATTCCAAATCAGGTTATTAAACAGGCATCCGACCTTCCCATATTGCTTAGTCATTTATTCTCTGTTTATATTTCAAAAGGACTCTTTCCTGAAACATGTAAAACCTCAATTATAATTCCCGTCTTTAAGTCAGGATCTCGGTCCGATGTGTATAACTATCGGGGCGTGCACAAAATTCCGTCTCTAGCAAAGCTTCTTGAAAAGATTATTTTCAATGGCATTCTTGACTTCTGTCTAGCTAATCGGCTTCTGAGCTCTAGTCAGCATGAATTTTTACCTGAACGATCAAACGAAACTTGCCACTTGGCACTTCTTAATCTTATCACTTCCCTTCGTAGTAAACAGCAGTCAGTGGGTATTATCTACTTTGATTTTAGCAAGGCCCTTGTCACTGTGCCACATAGACGTCGTTTAGTAAAATCGGAAGCTCTCAGCATCCGGCCGCCTCTACTTGACTTCATCAGGTTCTATCCGTCTAACCGATATCTGAAAGTCATGGTCGGTAATAGCTACTCGACACCCCACTCCATCACGAGCGGCGTGCATCAAGGTACGGTTCTGGGTCCGCTTCTCTTCCTTCTGTATATCAATGATATTTCGAGTGAACTGGGAAATTCGCAAACTTTTACTCATGACGATGACCTCAAGTGTGTTTACTCATACTCTAAGGACACCGCAAACGTTTGTGTTGGGAAAATTAATGCCGATTTACTACGCTTAAGCAGATGGGGTCTAACATGGCAGATAGAGTTTTCATAATCCAAGTGTAGTTTCATGTATTTTGGTCCTGCCAAACTTTATGGTCCCATAATTTTTCAGAATAATCCACTCTCAGAGTGCTCCACCATAAAGGACCTAGGTCTTAGTTAAACAAATAAACATGCTTTATCTCCTCATGCAGATAGAATCTCTGTCAAAGCCGCGCTGATATGTGGATTTATATCGCATAATTTTTTCCTTCCGGAAATGAAGCTAAGGCTTTATCAAATGTTTGTTCTTCCAGTCCTCGAATATTGCTGTCCTTTCTTTAATTTAATGAACGTCTGTGACCGCTATGAGATCGAAAATGTTTTGGAGGGTCTTCACCCCGAAACTGTTTTCTTAAGTCGCACCCGGTACTTCTTATACTCAGAGATGTCAGCTGGCGCACATTCAGTTTTTCTGGGTTAGAAGACTCGAAGCTGACCTTTGCTTCCTTTTTCGCATTAAATCTAGCTCCAATCTTCTGCTTATTGGCACTCTCACTCTGAGAGATCGATCTTATGCCACGCGCAACTCCTCCATGGTGATCCCGCCGCCTCTTTGTACTACATCTAAGCACTGCCTCTTCTTTGCTCCCAAATATGCCTTCCTTTGGAATAATCTTCCGCCTGAAATTAGATTATCGCCTAACTTACTGGTATTCAAGTCGAAATTAAGCAAAACACCGGAAAGTATAAAAGCCCTTTTAACGGCCTTATTCTCGAACACTCAGCTTATTGACTTCTAGAAGGGTCCTCCTGGGATTTAATGGTAGATCAAGTAGTAACTCTCAATTATATCATTAAAACGCTGTTTTGAATTGGTTTCTAAATCCACTGCCATCACCGCTCCCCCAGAGCGACGATTTTCGCGGTTCTGTATGTCATCTCCTCATTTCAACCTCATGCCGTCTGTCGACTTCCATAGGGGGACCCTTAGTATTTGCCATCTACTCGTAGCTTGCTCGTACCTCACTTTCCCACTCCTCGTCTGGGTTCGAAGCGTACGGTGGCCGACCGCATCTGGGTTCCTCTCGTCTGGCCTCTAAGACAGGAATAATCTCATCCAACGTATCGGCCCTGTCCTGACGATGTCAGTTCTGAATACCGTATACAATACCACTTGCACGCCGCTCCTGTCCGACCCGCATGCGTATCCCTCAACGCTGACATTTATTTCTGCCCTGAAGATGTCCGATTATAATACGTTATATACCGCCACACGCAGGCCAGTCTTGCTCGTATTTTTCTGTTATTATTTTTTAGCGAGGGGTTTTTTCTCCTGTAAAACTATTCCATTCATTTTTAAATTTCTAATTGGAGTTTTTTTCACCGCTCACTAATCATTTTTCTTAACGGGCTACTATTTCAGAAATTATGGATTGCATTTCGTAGATTCTGCCTATCTCGTCTAAAATTCATATGTAAATTTTTTTACTTGCTTTGATATGACTCCTACGAGTCTTTAATAAAAAATTATTATTATTTCCACATGTCCGGGAAAATTGCATTTGACTGGAGTAGGGTGAGGAACTTAGATAGGAATATTGGATCATATGTCGCATGCTTCAGAACTCCGTCCCATAGGAGTTGACGTTTGATAAGGACCACAAGCCGCTGGTTTTAAATTTGAAGATAAATGGAGGATATTATTTTTAGTGGTTTTTCTGTGAGATCTAACGATTTTAGTACCCGTTTTTTTGGTTGAATTTCCTTAAATACAGGCCTTTTCTCTAAGAACTGCCCGCTGCCATCTCCTTTCGAGTTTTGCTAGTCTACGCCCGCTGTTCACTAATCACACTTTGCAATTCTCATTTTGTGCATCCGATTTCTCTCTAACTGTTGTTATTTATTTTTACATCGTTAGCCCCTAGCTGAAATTCAGTCAACTTGTCTGCCAGAAGTTCTCTTAATCACAAATTGCCTCGAGACAAGATGAGACCAAAAGTCACTGGTCGACGGAAGCTCTCGGCTCTTGTAAGTAAACATGGCCTAACTAAACGTAAGTCAGAAGCTTTACCTAAGTCTAAGTCAGATGATATTACTAGTCAGTCGTCACCCGTTGTACTTGGTCGGCAGCTTAATCTGTCTGCACTTGACCACTGCAATGACTTTATGCTAAAGTTTGGCTCTTTGCTGACAATTCTTGGACATTAATTCGACGGGAACATCTCCGATATTCCCTCTGAAGAATGTAGGCGTCTCGACTCACTCGTTCACCTGATCGCCAGTGAATCTAGTGATAGACAGAAGCGTTCTTACAACTTCCTGCTAAAAAATGTTCCTCGATCTGCTCGGCCAATTGATGTTGCGACCAGTTTCCTGTATTCATGTGGTTTCAACTATAAAATAGCGGATGCCAAACGCTTGTCATCCCGTAGTACAAATCCACCCATCTTAGTCAAATTGTTTTCATCAATCGAGGTTGACACAATCTTTACCCATCGAGAGCGTGTCACTGCGTACCTAGAGAAGGCAAAATTTTTCCTTTGTCATGATCTTACTCCTATGGAGCGTAGAATGGGGTCTCTATTCTCACGTAAACCTACTGCTTCTCAGTCTTATGCTCCCCAACTCGGTCATAATACAAGTGGCCGTAAGGATTCAGCTTCTCAGTCTAATGCTCCCCAACTCGGTCATAATACAAGTGGCCGTAAGGATTGAGCTTCTCAGTCTAATGCTCCCCAACTCGGTCATAATACAAGTGGCCGTAAGGATTCAGCTTCTCCTACTCCTGCGACATCTGACTCCCTCCTTCCTCTTTCTCCGACATCTCCATCTCACTCGAACCACTTGACGCATTTGCCTGCCCCTAAACTTGCAGCAGCAGCAGCAGCAGCCCCATTTGTCGTTTCGTATCCTCCGGATAGTCACGCTGAGACACATGAAAATCCGTCTACATCAGCTAGACCGATAACTTCTATT
Source organism: Spirometra erinaceieuropaei (assembly GCA_902702965.1). Classification (NCBI taxonomy): domain Eukaryota; kingdom Metazoa; phylum Platyhelminthes; class Cestoda; order Diphyllobothriidea; family Diphyllobothriidae; genus Spirometra; species Spirometra erinaceieuropaei. The sequence goes on along the minus strand of CACRXP010000383.1, from coordinate 485,071 downwards.
GTCCAACTGGGTGCTGTAAGGTCTACAGCTAAGTCACCTGTGGCTTGGCGTCAGAACGGTGAGACTCGAAAATTGAATCAGACTCCGACCCAAAAGAAAGGTAGTACAGTTCCATTTGGAGGTACTACGCCTTCTCTTAGATCTAACAAGTCTGCTCAGCCCAGCACGTCTACAAATCCCGCAGCTCCAATTATATCCTCGAATAATTCTCTGTCCTGCGTACCGGTTACTTATCAAAGCCCTACTATATATCCAGCAACTAATTCATACTTGAATTGCCCTCAATCATTTATGCCCCAACCTAGTTCAGGCTTCCCAAAACTTAAGGCCAATTGCTCTCAGGTACGTCAACCTATCTCCTTTGACTTCCAATCTATACCTGGTTTCCCACTATTTCATTCTTTTAGTGGCCTACCCTCACCCATTTGCCCCTACTTTCCTTCTAGCCTCCCTCCTCCTCCTCCTCCTCCTCCTCCTCCTCCCCTTCCTCCACTATTTAACTATCAACAAGTCTATCCATGTTCTAACTCCCCTAGCATTCCAATGTTTGAAAACTATATCCCCACCTCCTTTAGGTCTCATACTCAGCCTTCTCTTGCTGACTCCCCATACGTCAATAACTCTAAATTAACTGGTACTTATTCTCCAAGTGTCATTAATTCGCAGCTTACATATCCGCCTCCAAATTTTTTTTAAATACCGTCGACAATAGCATTGCCGTTCGAAACACATTAGATATTATATTATTGAATGCCAGGTCTGCTATAAACAACATGGCCCAAATCAGAGCCATTGCTCTGGAAATGACGCCTGATATTATATGTGTAACAGAATCTTGGACACATTTTCTAATTCCTGACTCTGCCCTTCTCATAGATGACTTCGATTTTTACCGCCAAGACCGCACGACTAGGCGTAGGGGTGGTTGTCTTCTTTATCTTAAATCCTACCTAAAGCACTCTCCCTATTACTTGGATGATTCCTCATTCGCGGGAAACTTCCGCTTTGCATCTGTTATTCTCTCGCCACAAAGAAAGGCAATTATTGGCTGTATCTGCAATCCCCCAAATTCTTTAGCCAGTGATGATTCACAACTCTGTGAAATCTTTAAATTAATTTCGGAAGCTGCTTTCGATGTTAAAATAATTACTGGGAATTTTAACCTTCCTGAAATTGACTGGGTTTCCAATAGCTACCCACCCAGATTCCAGTCCTTTCAGGATATTATCAATTTTTCTAATTGGTCCCAACTGGTGCGCTCTCCAACAAGAGATAATCACATTTTAGATCTAATCTTCACCAATGACATTGCTCCTCTTTCTGTTGCTTTAAAAAAGGACCTCTTTGACAGTGACCACGTATTAAGTCATTGCTGCCTACCGCTTGCCTTTTCAAAAAAGACAAGCGCTGTTCAGACTTTCATGAACTACGACTGCGTAGATAGCGACTTAATTAATAACTATATGAGATCCTTGGATTGGTGTGGCTTCCTCACTTGTAGCGATGTAACCATTCTTCGTGATGTCATGTCCAATGTTTCCAAGGACATTCTAGAGTTTGTGCCGCGTAGATATCTCAAGCCTAATTCTTCAGATTCTCTTGTTCCTCATTTTCTTCAGAACAGACTACAAAAGTTGAGGTGACAACTGCGTGACCCATCCACTAGTTCCTTATCTGTTCATCTTAGAATCACAGAGATATTTGAGATGGCCTCAAGGATGCGCCAAGCGCGCGACAGGCAAAGAGAATCAATTGCTCTCATTGGTTCGAACCCTGGCAAATCCGTCGCTAACATCTTCCGTCATCGGTCCTCCTCTAAGCGGGGTCATGAACTTCCACCCATGCTAAATGATAACAAAGTCTTCCTCACCGATGACACTGACAAGGCGGAGTTGTTTAGTGCTTTCTTCGCAAAACACCTTG
>CACRXP010000383.1:465125-482424 GCA_902702965.1 Spirometra erinaceieuropaei | reverse complement strand
CAAGGCGGACATTTATTGATACCCTGACGATGACCGAAAACATTCCGTTATATACCGCCACCTACAGGCCAGTCCTGCTCGCTTTTTTTCTGTTATTATTTTTAAAGAGGGGTTTTTTCTCCTGTAAAATTAATCCAATCATTTTTAACTTTTTCCGAGGAGTTTTTTTCACCCCTCAATCTCCATGTTTCTCAATGGACTTCTAATTCAGAAACTATGAATTGCATTTTGTAAAGATTCAGCCTACCTCGTCTAAAACTCGCATGCAAATTTATTTTAACTTGCTTTGATGGGACCCCGACGGGTCTTTAATAAAAATTATCTATCTATCTATAGTTGTTTGATGGCTACTTAAACAGCTTCTTCACTAAAACGGATCTCATTAAGGATGTGCTCAGTCATCTTGGTCGGTTGGGGGACCGTTCCCTCTTTGACTGTGTAGTTAGCTGACAAGTATCTGTTGAATGAGTTTGCTATTTGGTTATCATTTGTCATAACTTGTCCTGATTCATCAAAAATAGTTATAATAATAATTATAATCATGCTTCTCCGTTTGGTTCTCTGCGTCTTGTAGGTTTTGAAATATTCAAATTGCCTAGTGGCACAATATTTTCTCCAAAATTTGGGCTTCCTGTTGATTTCTTTCTTAAGGTCGCTATTAAGTCACACAGGGCGTTTGTCCAGTCTTACAGTAGTCAGTGGGCAGTGTTTGTTGATGAGCTGCAGAAGAACATTCTTGAACAGCTCCCAGTCATCGTTGGCATTACACGTAAACAATGAAATCCATTGGAGACCGGATATGCCTGCCCTCATCTGATCGAAATCGCCCATCAAACAGAATAGAATAGGCTTATTATAGAGTCCCTTGGGTACTGTCAGTCGCCTTCGAACTCAAGAAAAAACATAAAACAAAATCATCTATTTTGACTGCACTTTGACTTCATTTGTTCTGGGGTATGCGAAATGGCGAAAAACGAATAATCCCACACAAACACTACATGGTCCCTTCGGCCAAGGGGCGCTGTAGAATTCCTTTGTCAAACGCGTGACGCGTATAAGCCAAAACAGATTTCGGTGTTTATACGGTACTATTGATAGAATAAAGTAATAATGAAAAAACGTACAAACCTCAACAATGGATACCCTTGAAAAAGAATTCCTTTGTTATCGTTCGAGCATATCGAATTCCCAGCTCAAGGTCAGAATACAAAACTAGTTAATTAAAAGAACGCCGATCACGCTCAAAAAGGGCTACAAAAAAGGGGAAGGGGAATGTCAACAGGGGTCCAATGTTGAAGCACTTGAGAGGAGGGCGTGGAGAATTCCAAGCGTTGACCAGCTGTATACAACACCGCCCGCCAATTCTCCACGTCCGGCTCTTGTAAATGTTCTATGTGTTTGGAGGTATACGGCTGCTCTGACCCTCAAGTAGACAAATCTTTCTAACGTCCCTTTTTAAGAGACCGCCCGCCGTTCTAATATAAACCGTCCTAACGAGGCCGTCGCGACTCCTTTCGCACCCATATATTACTCCCAAATGGCCAATTCTCACGAGGTGTGCGCTCCCCAGAAACTAAAACAACATCACCTGGTTTCAGTTCCGCGGCTTCTCTTGTCCATTTTGTTGTTTTCTGCAGACTTGGAAGATATTCCTTTACCCATCGTCTCCAAAATACGCCAGCGAGGTAGTGCACTTGTTTCCATCCAGCGTGGTACCGTGCCACCAATTCGTCACCGCAAGGCAGCACTGGACAGTTCCTCATTAACAATAAACTATTCGGGGTAAGCGGTTCCAAGTCGTTGCTGTCTGATGTTAACGAGACAAGCGGTCTATTATTCGATATACGTTCAGCCTGCACGAAGAGGGTGCCGAGCTGTTCGTCAGTTAGGGACTGCTCCTTACAGAGAGCAAGAAGAATCCGTCGCAGAGACCTGATCATTCGTTCCCAGATGCCTCCCCGATGGCTGGCAGCGGGTGAGTTGAAATGCCATTGTATCTCTAGAGTTAGCAGTTGGTCCGACACTCTCTTTTGGTCCCAATTGTGTAAGTGCTTTCGGAGTTCTGCTACCGCTCCAACAAAATTGATTCCGTTGTCACTGTAGATGTCAGTGGGACGTCCGCGTCTACTCACGAATCTCATCAGACACTGAACAAAAGAATTCGTGGTCAGGCTGGCGGCTATCTCAAGATGAACGGCTCTCGTCTGTAAGCAGCTAAACACACAACCATAGCGTTTCTCCGAAGATCGTCCGCGTTTGACCATCAACGGACCAAAATAGTCCACCCGAACGCACTTGAAAGGATACCAACCGACTTCTGTTCTATTTAAGGGAAGCGGGGACATCATCTGCCCCTGAAGTTGTCGAAATTTACGTCTGCAAAGTAAACATCTACCGATGACACGTTTGACAGAAGCGGTTCCTTTTAGAATCCAGAACTTTTGACGGATTGCACCTAGAGCATCGGCTGTCCCACAATGGCCTTCCAATTCATGAAAGTAATGTATGATTAATTCCGTCACGGGATGATTGTATGGGAGGACTGACGGGTGTTTTAACGATTCACAAAAATTTGAGTAGTTCAGACGACCACCAACGCACATTACTCCTTCAATCAATTGCAATTGCAATTTGGAATAAACTACCCATGAGTGTGAAAACTCTGCAAAATTATCCTTTATTTAAGAGAACTATTGCTCGATTTTTGCATTCAGAAAAGCTCCCACAAATTTTGGGTGCTGAATCTACTGATCGACTGTACCGTAGCGATGGCGTTTGTGGTCTCTGAACACTATGGCCGGTCTCACCAGCTGTTCCTCAACGCCTCTACTTTGACTATCCCCAACTTCATGAAAGGAATTTGACGTCCGATAATCTCCGATACCGTGCAACCTCCCCCCTTCTTGACGGTCGATATTCTACCACCGCCGGCAGTTTTTTCTCCTGAGCCCTCCAAACCATAAAACCACCATCAACTATATTTTTATCCCTTTAGCTCAGCAGTTTTTTACACTGCTAGTCGGATTTGTGTTTAATCGCTTCCCTTGACAATGCCTGTAAAGTGGCATTAAATAAAAAAATTTAATAACTTCCTCAGGCCAATATTTCCCACGGACTTTCTTTTCTGGTAATCTGGTGGTGTAGACTGCAGAATATCCAATTCTTCTGAAAAGTTCTTCCTTTGTATAAGCTTTATCAAGGTAATGCTAACTTGGCGCATTTCCGATACTCGGATAGGACTCAACATCAGCGTCTCCTTAGGTGCCTTGCCAGTGGTGACTCTGACGTACTGTTTGAAGCGCAGGAGCCAGACCACAACCCTTTGTAGCCTTGTCCAACTTGAAAAACGCATAACTTATTCGTCTAAACCATCACATTGATTTAATACATGAACTTGGGCTGTTGTCCTCTTGAATTCCAAGTCTTCAGGTTGTCCTACGGGAGGTTGTACAAGCCATTCGCCTTCAGGTTGAACTAAAAATTCCGGACCGTCCAACCATCTACGTACCAGAGCAAAGTCGCACGTACCTCGAGAAGCAATGTCTGCTGGGTTGACGTCCGAACTCAAGTATCTCCACTGAGAGGTCGCAGACAGATCATGTATAACCGTCAGTCGGTTGGCCACAAATGTGCAGAACCTGGTTGATTCATTGTGTATATAATAAAGGACTATCATAGAATCGGTCCAGAACGTTATTGTTTGGAAGTACCTATCGGTGCTTGAGCGGATGAGATCAGCCACGCGCACAGCCAGAGTAGCAGCTGCCAACTCTAAACGTGGTATAGAGACGGCTTTGAGGGGGGCAACACGGGCTTTCGAATAAACGAGTGAACAATGTAAATTTCCTGTGTCGTCAATAAAGCGAGCATATGCTACTGCACTGTATGCTACTTCCGAGGCATCGCAAAACACGTGCAGTTCGACTCGCATCGGATCGCTGATATCTTTGGGCTGTAGACATCGGCCCAGCTGAAAAGTCTTCAGGCTCCGTAAATTAGAGATCCATTTTTCCTCACGAGAGCTCTCGATGCTAGATAGTTTTTCATCCCAATTCAGTGCGTTTTTGCATAACGATTGCAGTAAACACTTCCCTGGTATCAGCCAAGGCGAAACGAAGCCCAGAGGATCATAAAGTGAGGACAAACAGGACAAAATACCCCTACGAGTGGACGCTTTTGCGGGCATATTGAAACTTATCATCAGAATATCGGAGTGCGTATCCCACTGCAACCCCAAAGTTCGTTCAGTAGGTAGGGGGTTGACGGCAATATCTCGCATACCAGAAGAACGTTCAGTCGCACTAACGACCGAGAGTATACGCCGGTCATAAGAAGCCCAGTTAAGCATACGAAAGCCGCCTTGAGAGAGAAGTTTACAAATTTTGTCCACAAAACGTTTGGCTGAATCGACATCACATAACGAGACTAGACAATCATCAACGTATATATTCTGGTGAATCGCTCTGCAAGTTGATGAAGAGTAAGATAAACCGAAATCTCCAACAGTTTTTTGCAACGCAAAGGTGGCACAAAAAGGCGAAGGAGTCAATCCGAACGGGTGAGATGTCCACTGAAACTCAACTGGCTCTCCTTCAAGGTCGTCATTTTCCCACCACAAAAATTTCAGAGCAGGTCGATCTATTGGGTCCACTTTCACTTGCAGGAACATTTCCTCTATATCCCCTGCCACTGCAATACGCTCAAGTCGGAAACCTAACAACACACTTACTAGCTTAGCGTTTAGGTCAGGTCCTTGGTATAGATTATCATTCAGAGACACGCCTGACACTTGGTAGCACAGTCAAATACAACACGAATTTTTTCTGGTTTACGGGAGTTGACAACGGGGTGGTGTGGTAAGTACCAGTGTCTCGTAACTGGGAACGCTTTGTTGCCGTCAACTCGCTCGATGTATCCCTTCTCCATGTACGAACGGAATGTTTGCTCATATTTCCGAAGTAATTCGGGATCTCGGCCCAACTTACTCTTGAGATGGATTAGTCGTTTACGCGCCAACTGAAAATTGTTCGTTAAATTCAGCGTACTGTTTCGCCAAGGGAGTGGCAGTTGGTAATGCTTTTTTATGATTGTAACGGAAGATCGCACAATAGCCAGTGCACGTTTGTCCTCCAATGAGTGACTCGCAGTCGCTGTTGAGGTGTCCGTAAACTCCGAGTCGTATAGCTTCTTAATGCTGTGCGTCACGTCCTTTTCTTGATTTACAATGCAGTGACAGACAGCGTTCTGTTTTTGCCTGCCACGTGAAGACCCAAGCAGCATCCAGCCCAGCAGTGTTTTAACGGCGAACGGCTCCCTTTTGCCACCCAGACGTTGGTCGAATACCCAATGAGCTTCCACGATATCATTCCCAATGAGTATGCCAACCTCGCGATCAGTGAGCTCGTCGAACATTATATCGCTCAGGTGTGGCCACGAAGAGGCTATCCTTTTAATTGTCGATTCTGCACGAAGGGGCAAGTCTTCGACTAACAAAGCCCTTTCAATCTCAACTGACTCGGTTCCATTCATGGACAGCACCCTTAGACTTCTGATTTCCGAGTCGCATTTGATTGAACCGCTTAAGGTGTTTATTGTCCATGTTGTTGGCGTTGTTAACACTCCATTTCCGACAAGAAGCTTTCGTTTAATCAGAGTGACATCCGAGCCACTGTCCAAAAAGGCGTAAGTTTCGACGCTTCCTGTCGGAGTTGCCAACTTGACAGGAATAACCCCCAGTCGTGATGGTATATGCGTAATTCCAGTCAGGGCACAAAGCCCTTCATCATGTAATGTTTGTTGATTATTTTCCGACGATATTACATGCAAAAGCGTATGATGTCGTTTTTTGCACCCGGAATGACCGCAAAGTTCTCTGGAGCTGTACACCTTGGCAAAATGCGCATTACCAAGACAAACAAAACACGCTTTGTGTTGCCGCAGACAATTCCATCGATCTGCAACACACATTGCAATTAAACGTGGGCAATTTGCCACTTCATGTGTATTAGAACATATGTAACATGGCCGTTGATCTGGTTCGACACTCGAAGGGGCAAATTGTTAGGGTTCTCCCGTTTCTGGTGTTGGGCCGTGGCAGTAAAGGGCTGTTGAGGGTGCTTGCCATCCCCATCTTGAGATATTTGTCCGAAACAACTTCTTGCTATCCTAGCTCGAGTATTTACGAATTCCGTGAGGTCTGCAAAATCCGGATCTCTACCATTCATAGATATTTTATCAGCAGCTTCAGCCCATTGAATCTGCATAAAAAACGGTAAACAGCACACTATTCGCTCTAGGACATTCAGCGGTTGTAGGTCGGAAACGTAGTTCATTTGCGTGAGCGCTATTTCACAACTTCTCATTTTTATGCACAAATCTGAAAGTGCCTTCGAAGTCTGGTTAACTTGGCGTGCCTGTCTGAAAACACCGTCCAGAAGAGCATTAGCCACTACATGTTGCTGGCCAAATAAGCTGCTCAATATTTCCCGTGCTCTTGAATAAGCCGAAGGTGAGGGAAGCATAACGCACTCTTCTATGGCCGCTCTCGCATCACCTCTGCAATAGTGAATCAAGTACAGCAGCCTCTGTCCAGCAGCTTCAACTTTGCTCTCTACGTACACTTCAAACTGTCGTATAACCTTCCAATAATGAACTGGATTCCCGTCAAACCAGGACAACTCAACCTTGGACAGTTCTAAACTGGCAGCTGGCAGGCTCCTAGCGCTTGCTTTGGGCATATCAACATTCTCACGTTGGCAATGATTACTCTCTTCAGGAGAATTTTCATCCAATGTGCATTGTTTCAAATATCCCGAGACATGCTCGACGGAATCCACGGGTTGACGGTCGTCATCGGACATCTCTTCATTGGTCTATACCTCTATCCTTGCAAGCTCTGTCCTTTTTTCCGCGTCAAAAATAGCCCGTTGGAGTTCGACCTCACGTTTAAGTCGCCTCTCATCTGTTTCTGCTATTTTTAAGGCTTTAACTGTTTTACTGGAGCTGCGACTACTAAAAGAAACGTTCTTACAAGAGCCGGACTGGACGTCTTTCTTCAGCTCTCCTTGTCCTTCGAAGGCACCTGGTTTGTCTAGTCCGAGAGACTGTTGCGTACCGTCCGATTCATTCTTCATGGAACGCGTCTGCATTTGATGAAATTAATTTCCTCCAATTTTTGGTACGCTGTTGAGTACTGTAGAATTCCTTTGTCAAACGAGTGACACGTATAAGCCAAAACAGATTTCGGTGTTTATACGGTACTATTTATAAAATAAAGTAATAATGAAAAAACGTACAAACCTCAACAATGGACACCCTTGACAAAGAATTCCTTTGTTATCGTTCGAGCAGATCGAATTCGCAGCTCAAGGTCAGAATACAAAACTAGTTAATTAAAAGAACGCCGATCACGCTCAAAAAGGGTTACAAAAAAGGGGAAGGGGAATGTCGACAGGGGTCCAATGTGGAAGCACTTGAGAGGAGGGCGTGGGGAATTCCAAGTGTTGACAAGCTGGATACAACAGGCGCCATGCAGATGACTTCGTCTGTGCTGTCTGATGATTTCGTTAAGACTAAATTCAGGCAGTCCGCCCTTTGTCCTTCATGTGTTCTCGTTGGAAACATTACATGTTGTATGATGGACGCTTTTAATGTTTTGTTCAGTAGACGGCTATCGAATGTCCATTTTGGACCTGACGCTTAGAGGGTGTTCCGGTTTGTTCCTGGTGCGTTGAAGTCGCCCACGATCATGATGTTAGGTCGACTGGAAGATTTCTCCAAGCTCTCCAATAGTTGGGTATCGGCGATTTGATCTGTGCTAGATGGTCGGTAGACAACAAAGACATTGAGACAGGGGAAACCAGTAGCCTTAATGGTTGACCCAGTAGTGCGCGCAAACTTGGTGGTGTTTTCCGACACTGTCAGGCCTTCACTCACATACAAAACTATACCACCACCCTGACGACGTTCCCTGTTCATCTGATAAATTTGCATCCAGACAAGGCTATTTTGCTATTGCTAATATTTCAGTACAACCAGGTCTCAATTACTGATAAAACGTCCGGAGACAGTTCGGCAGGGCAAAGTTTTAGCTCGTCAGTTTCGAAACGAGGGTTTGGGCATTGGTATACAAGCGCCCCAATTTTGCATTAATCGAATTTCTTCTGCATCTGTCTTTGTTTTAATAACAAAAATTTTATTTAATGCCCGTTTACAGGCATTGTCAGGGAAGCGTTCAACACAAATCCGGCCAGCAGTGAAAAAACCTCCTGACAAAAATGAGATAAAAGTAAAGTTAATGGCGGTTTTTTTTATAATTTGGAGGGTTCAGAAGAAAAAAAACTGCGGACCATAAAATGCCGACAGTCAAGAAAGGGAGGGGTAGCACTGTGTCGGATATCATCAATAGTTCTCTGAAATAAAGGATTATTTTGCAGAGTTTTCACATGTCTTGGTAGTTTATTATGAATAGCATTTGCATTTACAAAAAAACCCGAGGATATTTAATGGTACGTGCCAGAAGAAGAAGTAAAATGACCTCACGATGACTGTTACGTCGGGAGTGGACAAGATGTTTTGCATTACTGCTTTATCTCAGGCGCCATTTTTTCTGGTCTCTTCAGTCACTTAAGGGGTCCCATTAATGTCCTTTGCTTCAGTCAGAACACTGGACGTTAGTGGTTTACGTGTGTTGTCGCTTCGAGCGGCTGGTTTCACGAAGATGTCTGTGTTAGCTGAGTAGCTGCCGTCGCTCTTAATATTATTGGATGGTTCCACTGAAACGGTATATATTTCCGAACTATTTCCACTTTGAAGATAGCCAAGTTGCGCTCGCCGTTCTTTAGTCTCGAGTTTAAGTCCAAGATGAGTACCCGGCGTTTTAGCCGTTCCGCTGGTGAGTAGTCCTGTTGAGAAATATGTTGGTATGCGTTTCTGGGGTCGGTTTTTGGAGAGGATCAACTTGATTTGATCCTTGTTCTCCAGCATAATTTTGAGAGGACGGAGTGGTAGTGCTGCTGTTCTGTCTTCACTCCTTCTTCCTACAGGGAATGTTTTCAGAACCTTTGTTTCCATGTCTGCCTGTAGTAATGGATTTAGTAGACCACCAAAAGAAACAAGATCCTCCCACATACGGTCTTCAGGTCTGACTGCATCCGATTCAGGCAAGTTCTGAATAACCAGACATTGTTGGCGGTCGCGGTACTCCTAATATTGTATTCCCGGTGAATTCTCTGCGTGTGGGCGAGGACGATTCACGGAGTCGTCACTTGAACGCACAATTCTGATGTCGACTGCCTGTCTCGAGCAGCACAACAGGGCTGGCTCTGACCTCAGATTCCTGTTATGGCGTTTTCCCATCATTCGTCACACGCGCGTTTTGAATTAAGTTTGAAATTTACGATCTCGGAGGATTTCACTTTTATCGGGATTTCTATCTATTGGACGTCTTCACTGCTCGTGGATATTTAGAATCCGATTCGTCTTCGCAACAGATCCATCCTTGAAAACCTACACCAGGACTTATGCGGGACAACTTATATTCGTCCAGTCGCCTCTCTGCAACAGCACTGAGAAATTCCCAAAACCTACGAAAGGCTGGTTCGCTCACCTCATACACTTGATATGGATGAAAATTCCTCTCATACCTTTAAGAAAACCTTTTGAAACTTGTAAACTCGGAAATTTTATTCGGAGAAATGGCCTCAAAACACGATGTAAAATGTCCATCGCAGGCGCGGGTCGAACCCGCCATTAAGACTAGGAGAGTCACTAGCGCCAGCCCTGTCAAAACAAATGGTAGATCATTTATTGCACAAAATATTGATGGAGGGGGAGTTGAAAGGTCTAAAAATAGAGGCAGAAGAGCTAAGGAATCGTACTCAGCACCTACGTGAAGAGAAAAAGCCGACGAATTCGGCAATCCAGAATAGGGAAAAAGCATATGCAACCACGGCTTCTTTAGCCAAACCAGACAATGAAATTGGCGACGGTTCATCCAAGGAACTCGAAGCAATTATATCCAAGTCTATTAAGCGAGATAAGGGCCCGCCAAAGCAAAGTCGCATAAAAAAGGAATATCCAAGGTAAACAACATGCACATCTGTACGGTCCGAAAAAAAACGAAGGCCGCCTAAATACACGCAGACCAAATAAGAAGGACGGTGAGAGGGCCCAGGAAGGACCGCCGGAGGCTCCTAACTATGTTAAACAATAAAGATATTGGAACACCTTGTGGGCCGAAACCAAGACAGAATATTCAAGGGGAGGCTTCAAAATAAACTGATGCTTGTTATTTCGACAACCAAGACGGAAACACAGATGGCAGTGTTATCAACACGAAAATAAATGAATCGTACACGGATCTGAGCTCCGATATCCAAATAGCTAGTTCGCCTGGAGCCATCGAAACAAGTAAACTGGAAAAGAACGCTCAGTCTTTTAAAAGATTTGCGACAACAGCGAGCGCTAGACTCAAACGCAAGCAAAATGTAGTTATAAGTGGAGTACCCGAATCAACGGCAAAAATTCCATAGGAGAGATTAAAACATGATTGAGACCTTCTTCAAGTGTATGCGAAGGATTTGTTTAGAAACGGCGACTCTTTTAATGTTCTCAAGGCATTCCGAATAGGGAAAATTCAGTCAGCGTCCGGTTCCAACTCCCGTCCTCGGCCCCTAAAGGTCATTTTGGAGACTGACGCACAGACACAGCTCCTGTTACAGAGAAAAACATCTCTGCGGGGTCAGCATCCTGAAGTGTTTCTCAGCCGGACTACGAGCCAAAGGAGTGAATGAAAATGAGAGAGATGATGAGGGAGATGGAAAGGCGGAGAAGCATCGGTGAAACACACCCACAAATCAAGAACGGACAAATAATTCAGGCCGAGAGTACATTTCTCTGGCCGAAGGCCGTCAGTCTGACAGTCTAATCAATGCAAAAGTGCCAACTCCTGAGGCTGTGGGCACAGTAGTCGCTGTCTAGAAATCTATTACACTAACTGTCAGAGCCTACTCACAACCTAGATGGACTCAGATTACTAGTCTCTGAACAGAAGCCTCACATAATTGTCTTAGCAGAGACATGCTTGACTGAGGAAATAAGTAGTAGCGAAGTTAGTATTGGAGGCTACCAAGTGTTCCGTTGTGACAGATTTCAAGGTAGAGGAGGAGGCACAGCGATTTATGTGTCAAATGAAATTCTGTGCTGTATGCGAGAAATCTCCCATGGGGTGCCGCGAAATTTTGAAATAATTTTATGCAAGATATGCATCAAACAATTACCGACACTTAACCTGTGTGTGGTCTATCGGCCTCCCAGCTCGAATGAAATCGCCGATCTGGAATTACTTAGTACGCTAGAGTTGTCATGTAAGCAGGATAAATTACTACTTCTGGGTGACTTTAACGTTCCCGGAATAGACTGGAAAGTTGCCTTAACGAACGCTCCGTCCACGTCATTTGACCACAAGCTGCTACAACTCTCCCTGAATGAATTCCTCATTCAGCGCATAAAATTCGGAACAAGACTAAGAGATGGACAACGATCTTACCGTTAAGATCTCGTATTTAGTAAAGAAAAAGTAGACATAAGAGAAGTGAATCCCCAAACTCCACTCGGTCTAAGCGATCATATTGCTTTTACCTGTGTGTGCTCTCTTCTATCGAACCAACAACAGAAAATCAAGAATCGCAGAAAAATTAGGAAGGCTGATTTTAACGCAATCAGACGTACTCTTTTGGAGGAAACCTGGTAAGTCAACATGGAAGATTCAGAAGAATTCTGGCAGTACTTTCGCGGGATTTTAGAGCGTCTAATTAACTCCCACTGTCCAATAAAAATAACAAGACCATGTGGGCGACCGCCGTGGGTGAATCCGACGACAAGACAGGCCATGAAGAAGAAAGAGAGGCTGTGGAGAAAGTGTTCGCAACTTCGATATCCAATATTATTTGCCGAATATAAGGATCAGCGCAATAAATGCCGCAAACAAATATGGACTGCTAGAACTTCTTTCGGGCGCCGACTGATAGAAGAATTAGAAGAAGAAAATTGGCTCTCCGGAACAGGTTTATTTAACTGCTGACGTCAGCAGTTAAATAAACCTGTTCCGGAGAGCCAATTTTCTTCTTCTAATAATCTTCCCGGATCTCTAAACTTTTCCAATCTGATAGAAGAATGCATTACATGTCCCAAGATGTTTTACGGGTACATCCGCAGTAGGAGAAAACATGGGGACGAGATGGCGTGTCTAAAGGATAGCCTTGGGAACTTATTAATTGAAGGGCCACAGAAAGTGCAATTGCTGTCTCAGTTTTTCCAATCAGTTTTAACGGAGGATGCCTCAGAATACAATCAGCAGTTTGAAATGGACCGAAACAACCGGGAGCTTCAAATGCGGCAAGATTCTACCATCATTGAAACCGTTGCCTTTTCCGTCGAAGAAGTTAGACGCGTTCTCAGTCAAATAAAATCAGATAAGTCTCCTGGACCTGACGGAATTCCTGGTTTGATACTCAAGGAACTGCCAACGGAGCTGTCAAAGCCTCTTTCGACTCTCTTTGATCTATCAATGAGAACAGGAAGGCTGCCATCACAGTGGAAGAAAGCTAACTTCATTCCCTTACATAAGGGAGGTCGCAGGATGGCAGCAAGCAGTTTCAGGCCCATTAGCTTAACCTGCCTCTCGTGCAAAACGATGAAGGTTCTAGTTAAGAGCGCCATACAGCAATTTTGTGAAGAAAATAACATCTTGCAGGACTTTCAGCATGGCTTCCAGAGAGGACGTTCCTGCTAGCTTGTCTGGAGATCTGGACCAGGACCCTAGAAGAGGGCTTTGAGGTTGATGTAGTGCACATCGATTTTCACAAATCATTCGAAACTGCCCCGCACCAACGCCTTCTTCACAAATTGAGCGCCATCTGCATCCGTGGGGATCTTCTGAACTGGATAAGTGCGTTTCTGGTTTGTTGAAAACAACGTGTCTGTATCGGGGATTATATGTCAGGATGGGTAAACGTGGCTAGTGGTGTGCTTCAAGGCTCAGTTCTGGGACCATTGTTCTTCATCCTTTATGTTAATGAGAGCGTTCAGGAACTCGACTGTGGCAAAATAATTTTTGCTGACAAAGTTAAGCTCTGGCAAGTCATTAAGAGTCCTTACGTCCAGATAACCCCTCAAAACAGTCTTCATCGACTGCAAGCGTGGTCTGAGAAATGGCTTCTGGACTTCAATGTGCAGAAAAGTGCCGTCCTTCATCTGCGTCCAACCAACTCTAATTCAAGTGACAGTCTGAAGACATATAGCCTGAAAGGTATAAGACTCCCCACAGAGTCTTCAGTGTAGGATCACGGGATTTATATACAGAACAACTTGAAACCAACACTTCAGTGTCACAAGCCTGCAAAAAACGCCATGGGAGTGCTGCATGCAATCAAAAGGGCGTTCGTTACCTTTGATCAAGACCTTTTTGGGAGAGTTTACGGCACCTTTGTTCGGCTCCACTCAGAATATGGCATACAAGCATGGCAGCCATGGCTGGTAAAGGACCAAGCATGCGTCGAACGGGTGCAACGTCGGGCAGCAAAGCTGGTTAACTGTCTATAAAGCGAATTCTACGGAGACAGACTGAATTGCCTTAAAGAGGGGATCTTATGCTCGTCTACAGGATAATAAATGTCCTTGAGCATGGGATTAGCTTTGAGGACATGTTTTAGTGGCACATTTCGCCCAATCTTCGTGGCCACTCGATGAAGCTACGGACAACAATGTCCAGGCTGAACCTTCTTTCTGAATGCTTCACGCAAAGGGTAGTGGAACAATGGAGCGATCTCCCTCAGTCAGTCGTGGAGGCAACGTCCCTGCAACTCTTTGAGAAACGCTTGGATGATTATTTGTGTACCATGTTTTCCCTCGACAATCTCTATCTGAACTATGTACCCCAAGTCTTCGCAAATTATTTCTCAGAGACAATGCTACTCAAAGGTTTCAAATACCTTTTTAATAGCGAGTATTTTTATTGGTCGTGCACAGTTATTTCTAACGAGCTGGCATGTAATCAGTAGGGGTTTCAAAGGCTTTGCAAATGATCCTTATTAAATAAACTGAAATAAACTGAAACTCAGTAAGTGCAATCGTGGGTACCGGTAGCAGCAGGACAACGATAACGAAGCCGCCACACACTTTAACCCTTAGTCTGGCGATGTATTGATGCCTGCATTCTTCCTCTTATCGTGTACTGCTCTCCTGTCATTTTTCCTGCTTTCCTAAAAAGTATCTTTTAGTTTTGAAACGAGTCCTCCACATGATGTCTTCTTCTGCTGGTGTTTCTTATCTTTTTATTTGACACTTTCTTACAACGAAACTTCAATGCGGTCAGGCAATTTGCTGGTCCAATTCTAGATGACATTGTTCATCCCTTACAGTCTGATCTTATGTCTGCGAAGTCTTCCCGCCCGATGAGCCGCAGCTTCCAACTTATGTCCTGTCGCACATCGGCTTATCGAGCTTCTGTATTGCCATTCCTAACTCGCTATCTTACGTGCGAAGAGACAGAAATACAGAAGCTAAGACTTGAACTATCTTCATAATAATCGTTTCTTTGTGTTAAACTTTGACTCTTGAATAATCTCCTAAATTTTTTACTACCCACGGTGAATGGAGCCAATTTTTTGCTAAAAATTTTGAACTCACGATTTTAAAATAAAGCGCATTCCTCTCTCTCTCTCTCTCTCTCTTCTGTAGGGCACTCTGGGTGGTTAGGAGAACAATGAGGCAACAGTTAACTGGATGACCTACATATGTCCCCACTTGACAAAAAGATCTAGCCAATTTAAGCAGGAGGATTTGGCGAGATGGTTCCTGCGGCTGTGTAACGCCCCTGGACTCAAACAGAATTGTTTGAATGTGTGAGACTTTTTTGGCGCGAGGACCTAGGGTGGAGATGGCGTAGTCGCGTGTCGGTGAGGATAACCGGTGTCCTTCCCTCTCTCTTCTGCCGACCCCTTTCCCCCTCGTCGTACCGTAACGTATCGTCCGTACCGCTCGCCTCCTCGCTACATCGGCACTACCCCGGCCCTTCCCTGCAGTTGCCCCCAGCGCTGCGTTCCCCACCGCTTTACTAGCTGGCATGTTGGCATCGTCTCTCCACCCAGGCAGGTCATTCTACAGATGTAACCATCAGTCCTGTACAATAACGATTATTATAAGTTTTCCCCGTGCAGTCTCGTCATATTACACTTTATCCTCTTATTCGACATGTCTTCTTCTTCTTCTTCTTCTTCTTCTTCTTCTTCTTCTTCTTCTTCTTCTTCTGTGTATGGGTGTGTATCAAGGAATGCTAACAGTTCAGTTCAGGTCTACCCTGGTCAAGATCTCTTCTCGGCGTTTCCTTACTCCTGTGTGTGCTACCCTTGACGTCGTCGGCCGCTACAGCTGGTAATACTCTTATGACATCGCTTAGGTTGTCTTACATGGAAATCGAATATCCTCTTATCGGCGGCTTCGTTATCGTTGTCCTGCTGCTACCGGTACCCACGCTTGTACGTACTGAGTTTCAGTTTATTTAATAAGGATAATTTGCTAAGCAATTGAAAACCCTATTGATTAGATGTCAGCTCGTTAGAAATATCTGGGCACGAACAATGACAATACTCGCTATTAAAAAGGTACTTGATTCATTTAGATAGATAGATAATTTTTATTAAAGACCCGTCGGGGTCCCATCAAAGCAAATTAAGATAAATTTACATGCGAGTTTCAGACTAGGTAGGCAGACTCTTTACAAAATGCAATTCATAGTTTCTGAATTAGTAGTCCATTGAGAAGTATGATTAGTGAGGGGTGCAAAAAACTCCATACAAAAAGTTAAAAATGATCGGATTAATTTTACAGGAGAAAAAAACCCTCAATAAAAATAATGACAGAAAAAAGCGAGCAGGACTGGCCTGTAGGCCGCGGTATATAACGGATTGTTGTCGGTCATCGTCAGGGTAGCAATAAATGTCAGCCTTGAGGGGTACTCATGCGGGTCGACAGGACTGGCCTGCATGTGGTATTGTATACGGGATTCACAATTGACATCGTCTGGGCCGGATTGATACGCCGCATGAGAGTATTCGCATCAAAGCGGCCAGACGAGAGGAACCGAGATGAGATCGGCCACAGCACGCTTGGAGCTCAACCGAGCAGTGGGGAAGGGAGGTACGACCAAACTACTAGTAGACGGTGAATACTGAGGGTTCCGCCGTGAGCGTCGACAGACAGCATGAGGTCGGAATGCGGGAGATGACAGGAAAAACCGCGAAAATTGTCGCTATGGGGGAGGAGTGATAGCAGAGGATTTACAAACCAATTGAAATCAGGGGTTTCTAATGATATAATTAAGAGTTACCACTTGATCTACCACTAAATCCCAGGAGGACACTTCTCGAAGTCCAGAATCTGAGTGTTCGGGAATGAGACCGTTAAAAGTGCCTTTATACTTTCCGGTGTAATGTGTTTGCGTAATTTCGAATTGAATACCAGTAACTTAGGCGATAATCTAACTTTAGGCGGAAGATTATTCCGAAGGAAGGCATATTTGGAAGCAAAGAAGAGGGAGCGCTTAGATATAGTACAAAGAGGCGGCGGAATCACCATAGAGGAAAGAAAGGACAGCAGTATTCGAGGACTGGAAGAATACACATTTGATAAAGTCTGGGCTTTTTTTCCGGAAGGAAAAAGATACGCAATATGAATCCACATATCTGAGCGGCTTTGGCAGAGATTCTATCTGCATGAGGTGATACAGCAAAGCCCTCTTCTAGGGTCCTGGTCCAGATCTCCAGACAAGCTAGCAGGAACGTCCTCTCTGGAAGCCATGCTGAAAATCCTGCAAGATGTTATTTTCTTCACAAAATTGCTGTATGGCGCTCTTAACTAGAACCTTCATCGTTTTGCACGAGAGGCAGGTTAAGCTAATGGGCCTGAAACTGCTTGCTGCCATCCTGCGACCTCCCTTATGTAAGGGAATGAAGTTAGCTTTCTTCCACTGTGATGGCAGCCTTCCTGTTCTCATTGATAGATCAAAGAGAGTCGAAAGAGGCTTTGACAGCTCCGTTGGCAGTTCCTTGAGTATCAAACCAGGAATTCCGTCAGGTCCAGGAGACTTATCTGATTTTATTTGACTGAGAACGCGTCTAACTTCTTCGACGGAAAAGGCAACGGTTTCAATGATGGTAGAATCTTGCCGCATTTGAAGCTCCCGGTTGTTTCGGTCCATTTCAAACTGCTGATTGTATTCTGAGGCATCCTCCGTTAAAAC
>CACRXP010000383.1:431350-464759 GCA_902702965.1 Spirometra erinaceieuropaei | reverse complement strand
TTTCGGCCCACAAGGTGTTCCAATATCTTTATTGTTTAACATAGTTAGGAGCCTCCGGCTGTCATTTGGAGCATCGGACACAGACTCAGGCAGGCCCTTTATGACAATGCATATACTCTGATCAATTAGAGGGCCTTGTGGTTTAACCACGCCTGCAGAGACTTAATCACGAATATCCCAAGTCCCGTCATCAACCGATTTAGTTAGGTTTGATTCTGTAGGACCGGCGCATTACTGCCTGTTCACTACGATCTTTTGGTCATTTGTCATTTTCGATTTTCCCTTTCGGTGTAGCCCCTTCTTGCTCCCTTGTCTGACTCTCTGTGCCTTTCCGAGGTGCTCTGAGACATCTTTTATTTCGCTGAGATCGCGTCTGATCACGCTTTTCTCGCGCAAGACACTGTTCGTCATTCATATCGAGCTCCAGAGACCTACTATTTTCTTTCTCCTCTGTCGACACAGCCGAGGGAGCCATGTTTGAATATGTCCGCTTACTGTCATTCTCTTTGCGTGAGCAGCGAGCGTGATTCCTTAGCTTCTCCATCTCCACCTTAAGGCCCTTAATCTCCTTCTTCATTTCCGGAAATTTTTGAAGGAGTCCAAAACACGTCGTACAGGCTTCGTCTTCGTATTTGATATCTATACATCTTATTAAACTCCTTGCTCGATTTACGGGAGGTGATTTGACAGCGATATATACAGGGTTGCAGTCGTTTGTACTACCAATAATGTTTGCTCATTTATTTATTTCAGCCCGCCGACCGTGCTGCGGTAGTCTAGTGGTGATCTTGGTGGTCGCCTGGCGGCGGCTCCTGAGTTCAGTTTCCATTCGAGGCGACTGTTTTGCACAATGTCCTGAAGGCGTTTTGTCTTTCCCCTTATTAAATCAAAGAATACACAAGGTATTCTAGGTACGGGATGAAGTATTTAAAGGTGTAGGAGGAGCTTTTTAACCGGACCAACAATATGAAACAAATAGTAAACGACTCAGCCGTTCTTAGAACTGGAAAGTCCGGCGGTGCTGTTGGCAGAGAAGTGATACGAAGGAGAAAATTTGTCCCAAAGTATATTCTGTCAAAGTTCCGTTGTGATAGTTCGAGGAATTGCTAATTACGCTTCAATTTCTTAATCCAAATGGACCTGCAGTGCATCCAGTAGACAGAAATCCCGAAAAAGGCAAATCCCTCAAAGGTCGAAAATTCCAAACCGAATTCGAAATACGCGCTCCCATTCCAGGCGTCTTCTGTGGCGTTGTTCCCCGGGCTAAAAAATTCATCAAAGGGACGGTTTCAGAATCCCACCTCAATTATCGTTTTATTGCTGAGAAGACTGTAAAGAGTAACTAAAACACCGATATCCTCGAGGTAGCTACCTAGGTCTTCTTTTTGAAAATAGCATCCGTCCGAAAAACGTATTTAAGTCCCATAGCGTCTCATTCGACACCCGTGTTGTGATATCTGATGTCTTCAGTTCAGGGAACTCATTATTTTCCAAGGTGCCCACTGTAGTTGGCGCCAGATCAGAATCTGCGCATACCTGCACTGTGTTAGGTTTACCGTTTATATTTATCATCAAATGTTTCCGAAGTTCGCAATTTAGTACTGGTGATTGTCTTTCAAAATGACCAGGGAATCCTTTCTTCGGCTAGTGTACCCTGCTGTACAATGCGAAGCTTTGTTATTGCCAGCCAGAAGCCCCAATGGTAACAAGGTGGATAAAGGTAACGCGTTACGCACACTGCTGAGAAGTAGTAGCAGACATATGTTCTTCAAACATAAAAGCGAAAATGGAGAGAAGAGATCCATACTGCGACATAAAATTTGTGGAAATTTGTAGGTGGTTTAGGACCTGGTTGGTCCATATTGACAATAGGTCTCGGATGGAAGTCGAGCAGTCTTGTTTTGTTTTAATTACACAAAGGGGTACCCTGACGTTTCGCATTGGGAAAAGTGAATCAGAAGCTTATTTCTGCCGTGGTTTATCTCCGGTTTCCTGAAAAATTAGTAATGAGAATTCGCGAATTGATTTTTAAAAATAATATATTTCTAAAAACTATATATGTCAAGCCTAGTAAGCAGTAAATCGTTAAAATTTCTTTATTGAGTGGTGGAACAAAGATGAAGCTATGTATGGGGGGAGTTTCGACGACTTATCAATATCGATGAACAAACACATGAACTGTCACGCAAGCTTCTGTTTAATATAAAAATATTTGTAAAAACAGGTGACTGATGATTTTAAAATGCGAATGAACATTTTGCCGATAGTTTCACTTCCGGACAATGTTCCACAAGCAGAAATTTATGTCATTATTCTATTCCTACTTGTTATGGGATCGACAACCTTGGAGCTCTACGGAGAACATTTATGGTCAGAGATGGAACTTTCGGGCGTGCGCGAGCTCAGAAGCGCTCTGACCTACAGGCGTTACCACTTTCAGAACTATGCTTAGAGCTTTTAACATGAACAGAGCTTTCAAATATTTAGCTGCCCGGAATACAGTCAGTTCGACTGGCGGCATGGTCACCGTCTGATTGCCAGACCAGCTAATGTCTGGTGCGATGCTGAATGCGCGTTTTAGTGACACATACACAGTTTTTACCAGTATTCCCTGACCACTGTCGCATCGATAACGAAGCCCAAAACGGGCAACTAGGCCAGCCGCTTGAATAGTCCTTGACCCTATCTTGACCATCCAAATCCCTTGCAAAAATCGGCAGACCGCCTTGAGAAAATTTTTCTGCTGCTGTTTTCAGCTCCGTGTAGAAAGTTTCTTTATTGTGCTGAATGACAGCTGACGCGGGTAAGAGCATGGGAACGGTAGAAAAAGCTATGTGTGTTTGTCTACTTGCGAGTGAATCATAACTCCGACATTCCAGAATCCAGTAAATTGAGCCGCTCAACTCTGAATAATTTAGCTAATTTGCTATTTTTCATCATCTATTTACAAGACTTAGAGGATATATCGCCCTATGCGGTCGCTGTAGCACTGATGAAAGTACTTGAAGATAATATTTCCAAGACGTTTCTAAGAAAAAAATAAGCACAGGAGGGACTCCAGCGGTCATTCCTATTGTCCATTTAAAGTTGCCTCCTGTAGGTCTTTTTGAGCTGAGGAAATCCAAAATAACCCCTTACAACTTATTATGACAATGTTTTATCGGCGTTATCCAGACTTGTGATATTGCATACGGCATTACATATTCATTATTACCACCTAAAATGGGCGTCTACGCCATTAGTGCAGACCTCCACGCCCCTTCCACTACTACGTCGAATGCGTTATCCACTCGCTGGTGCATATATTAGGAGAACGGAAATGAGCTCGAAACTTAGAAATCCCTATTATGATAGGCAAGTGCATCTAACAGTGCGATAAATCCCATGCGCTCAAATTTATCTCGAACAACTATGTGTTGCATATCGTGGATGCGCCAGTCGACTAACCATCGTTTTTCCATAATTATATTGGACAGTTTTCACTTACTGGAGTAAACTGACTTCACTTTCTGTCTACAGTCTGGGACCTACGGGAAGAACGACTGCTTGACCTATATTTTGTCTTATCTCATAGTTTTTCACTAGCAGTTCTAATCAGCTTCTTCTTGTTCAGGAATAATAGGCAGTATGTGTGCCTGATGCAGGTTTATGTCTCGTCGAATTTGTGCCTTCGGTGAACAAATGACAATCCAATATTTTGTGAATAATTCAAACGTCAATGCTAGAATTGCGTTTAAAGACCTGTCTACAGGCCAAAATCAAAGATTTAGGACTGTATATATTCTCAATTAACTAAAGTTAACTAGTTCTAGTTAAATATAACTCGAACTAGCGACCTGTTAGCTGGGTATGACTGGCTGAAGACGACTAATAAGCCAGAAATGGCCATTCCAGTCTCTCTTGTCTTTGTCGGTAATAACATCCTGCCTAAACCCAATACTGTTTAGATAGATACCTGAACGTCATTTGGGTAGGTTTTTCTGGGTATTTTTTTAGAACCTGCCCAGTCCACTATTTGAGTTCGAGGCTGTTGCGCTCCTTTTTTAATATTGCTGTCCATTATTTTCTGTGCCACTGAATTCCTTTATAGAAATGGCCTCCGAACATTTGCTGTTCAGGTGTGGTTATGTAGTCCTACCTGAATTACCCAAACCCAAGCCACCTGTAATACGGGAATGGTAATAACAGGAGTCTTTATGCGTGGGGCCGGGGAACGCACAGGCGACGAGATCAAGCGGTCGTTTGCAAAAGAAAAGCTATTGGGAATGCGCGGTTGTACTTGGAATGGTTGAAAAATGGTTGCTCTAACTCCTAGCCCATAAATTCTGACCCCCAAACCCAATAATATTGTGTCTATCGGGTCGAACTACATAACCATTTGTTGATTCTAATCTCAATCAGGCTGGATCATTTCGAATTCGTCGGGATCGCATGAAAACAAGGAAAAATAAATTAACAGAGAATTTTAAACCAGGTAGGCATAATCGCTACTAAATGCAATCCATAGTTTCTGAATTTGTGGTCCGTTGAGAAAAATAATGAGCAACCAGTGAAAAAACTCACTTAAAAATTAAAGAATTATTGGATTAATTTTAAAGGATAAAAAAACCTCGTTAATAATAACACAAAAAATGCGGGCCGGAGCGGTCTGCATATGGCAGTATATAGCGGATTGTAATCGGACATCGTCAGGGCAGAAATAAATGTCAAGCTTGATTATAATCGGACAGGCACGCGGTTCACATAGTCTTCATCGACTTCCAGAAGGCTTTCGACACTGTGCCACACCAAAGGCTCTTACATAAGCTGAAAAAAATAGGAATCGGTGGCAACTTCCTTAAATGGATCAAAAACTTCCTTGTGGGTCGACACCAGGTTGTGTGCGTCGGTCGGTGAAAATCAGATCCGGCTATGGTCGATAGTGGTGTCCCCCAGGGTTCAGTTCTGGGACCCATTTTGTTCCTTATCTACGTGGACGATGCCGCAAGAGATTTAGACTGCGAAGTAGCAATGTTTGCCAACGTCATGAAGATATGAAGTGTAATTCGGGGTCCTGTCGATGAAGACATACTGCAGATGAACCTGAATCGGTTGGAGGCGTGGTCAAACCGTTGGCTCCTGCGGTTCAACGTTGCCAAATGAAGCATACTTCGCCTAGGCAACACAGCCAGATCCGCCAGCACAAGAGGCTACTTTCTGGGCGGTGCAGCCCTACAAGATGTCGAAGCCCAAAAGGACTTCGGTGTGCTGACGACGAGTTCTCTAAAACCATCCGCCCACTGTTCGAGGGTGGCAAAAAGCGGAATGTCCGTACTGTACGCCATTAAGCGTGCGTTTATGGACTTTGACGAAGAAGCTTTCTCTAAAACATTCGGAAAATTCGTCCAGCCGCATTTAGAGTACGGCATACAAACTTGGAGGCCGTGGGCTGTTGTGGATCAAAACTGCCTCGAAAGAGTCCAGAGGAGTGCCAGGAAGATGGTTAGGAGTCAAAGCTCCTTTCCTTATGCAACCCGCCTAGAACGATGTTTCTGTTCTGCCCTTGATTTGTGACATTTTTGGTCGAGCTAAGAGATTGTCTGAAGAAAAACAGCTAGCCGAAGAGGTCCACTTTACTGAAAACCATTCGTTAATTGTCTCGAAACTTTTCTCTAGAAAAATACGAACTCAGAAAAAAACGCAGTATCCCATCCTTCGAGACGATCTCGGAAATCCCATAGTTGATGCCCAGTTAACCGCTGATAGCTTCAATGATTTCCTGTCCAAAACGTTTATTGAAGACTCGACCACTCCGCTTCCGACCATCCAGTCATTGACCGGGGCAGTTCTAGAAACTATAACTTTCACTCTGTGGGATGTGACTGTTGCGATTCGACGTCTTCGTCAATCTTATAGTCCAGGCCCTGATGGTGTCCCAGTAAGCATTTTAAAAGCCGATGAAAACACGATCTTCCCATCCCTCTTATGCAAGATATTTAATCTCGCTCTTGAAAGTGAAACTTATCCTACATTATGGAAGGAATCACACATTTTGTCCATTCCTAAGCACGGCAAATCTACATCATTTGATGACTTTCGGCCAATAAACACCCTCCCTGCAGTTTCGAAGATCTTAGAGACATTGATCAAGGATAAGATGATGTGTCACTTAACAGCGAACAACTTACTGAGTGTTGCTCAGCATGGATTCCTCAAAGCTCGATCTTGTGACACCTGTCAACTCTCTTTCTTTGACTATGTTCTCCAATCTAGGGACCATAGTTTTGCTCTTTACACAGTATATTTCGATTTCACTAAGGCTTTTGACCGTGTTGACCATGCTCTTCTCCTCTTGAAATTGTCCTCTTTCGGAATAGGTGGCAAACTTTTGAATTTTATATCCTCTTATTTGGGCACTCGCACACAACGAGTTAAGATTTACAATACCATCTCCAAGCCCACACGTGTGAGGAATGGAGTCATCCAGGGTAGTGTACTCGGCTCGCTTTTATTTTGCCTTTTCTTTAATGATGTACCCGATTTATTTCAGAATGGTAAGCCTTTCATGTATGCCGATGATCTTAAAGTTGCACATCGATATAAGCCGGCAGATGATGACATCGTGCTTGAGCTCCTAAAGAGCGATCTACAGGCTTTCGCCCAGTGGTGCCGCACATGGCGCCTTTTTCTTTCTTGGCATAAGTCCTCAGTCATGGTGGTTGGCGACGACCGCCAACCTCAACTAAGTATTGAAGGTCACGCAATAAATGTGCCAGGGGTTATAAAGGATTTGGGCGTATCATACTCCAAGAGTCTCAATCTCTCGGAGCACTGTGCCTTGATAGTTTCCAAAGCACGTAGAACGACCGGGTTTATCCTCCGAAATTTTAAAACTAGGGACATTTCAATGCGCCTTTTCAACATGTACGTTAGACCTGGTCTGGAATACTGTTCGTTTTCATTTAGCCTCATGCGTGCTACTGAGCGGAAGAAAATAGAATCCGTTCAACACTTTTTTACTAAGAGAATTTTAACCCCGGAACACCGACATTTGTCTTACCAAGAACGTTGCCCGCTTAGAGGCCTCGATCCTTTATGGTTCCGTAGATTACAAAAGGGACTATTTTTGCTATTTAAACTCTTATATAATCACACATTTAACCCGCTCACCTCTTTAAGACATCATATCCACCCACGACGTAACAGTCACCGTGAGGTCTTTTTATTTCTTCCTCTGGCACGTACTCTTAAATATCGTCGGTTCTTTTCTGTAAATGCAATTGCTATTTGGAATAAACTACCCATGAGTGTGAGAACTCTGCAAAATTATTCTTTATTTTAGAGAACTTTTACTCGATTTTTGCATTCAGAAAAGCTCCCACAAATTTTGGGTGCTGAATCTACTGATGGACTGTACCGTAGCGATGGCGTCTGTGGTCTCTGAACACTATGGCCGGTCTCACCAGCTGTTCTTCGACGCCTCTACTTTGACTATCCCCAACTTCATGAAAGGAATTTGACGTCCGATAATCTCCGATACCGTGCAACCTCCGCCCTTCTTGACGGTCGATATTCTACCACCGCGGACAGTTTTTTTCTCCTGAGCCCTCCAAGCCACAAAAACCACCGTCAACTATATTTTTAAGCCTTAAGCTCAGGAGTTTTTTTTTCACTGCTGGTAGGATTTGTGTTTAATCGCTTCCCTTGACAATGCCTGTAAACTGGCATTAAATTAAAATTTAGTTATTTATTTATATATTTCCTTTGAGTTACAGGCAACTTCGCGGAGATCTCTTGCAAGCCTTCCGCATTGTAAAGGGGTTGAATAGCAGTCTGGCCTTCGACGACTTTTTTGAATTTGCTACCACGACCAACCTCCGAGGTCACCCGTTAAAACTGCGCACTCAGCAGGCACGGCTGTATGTGCGGAAGTTCTCCTTCTCGGTTCCGGTGGTCAAACCATGGAATGAGCTTCCCGCAGATGTTGTGATGTCAACATTTATACAAAGTTTTATTAAGAATCTGGACATATTTATGTTCCTAAATGACCAAGAGCGATGAGAAGTAGAGCTCACCCCCTGTAACTCCTTCTGATTTTGTCCCACCACTATGGGCGAGTTCGAAATATTTCAGCCCAGAACATCTATCAGTACACCACAAATTTTTTACGTTGCAAATAGGGTACTCAAAAGCCTACGCCTATTTCCCTCAATAAACTGAACTGAACTGAACTGAAATAGTCAGGGCAGAAATGAATTGCTGATAGAAGCAAACAGGCGAATTCTGGGTAGCAAACCAGAATACGAAGATGCGATCACTGGAACAAGAAATTTTTTGGCCTGACGTTTCGGATTCTCACTCGAATCCATCATCAGAGACATTCGCATATAAAGCTGATGGTGGCACAGCGAGGGCAGTATTTATAGCACGTGGCTGCCATGGGACCATGTGCGCATTGTAATTAGCAGCTCTCGCAATCAGCGCGGGGGTTGTAATCGATGCGTTGGTGGCTTCTCAGTCCGAGTCCGAGTCGCTAATTGCCGTGGTTTCGTCGTCCGTGCTGGATGCTGGTACGACGATTGCTCAGCAAATTGGCTCACTGTCACTGGGATAACTGCTGGCCCGCGGCCTCCTCACGTGACTGATCCCCCTGCTCAGGGAAAACCCCAGCACGGAATATGGTACCGGGAGGTCATTGTGCTTGTTCATGGATGGCGGGCCTGAGAACCATGACTCGAGCAGCTCGCGGCTCACGCGGTTGTCACCCCCTTGCGAGGGTTTCGGCCTCTTGAAATTTGAAAATATGACCGGGTCCCGTCGTGTGTGCCGCCACCTGAGAGCTAGCGTCTCCCCGCCTCACTGCTGCTGCATGCTTGGCAATTCGCGTACCGACTAATATCCTACTTTCTCCGACATAGTTGCTTTGTCCGCAACTACACCAAATCCAATAAACGACTCCAGACGTTTCCTGCCGTGGCAGCGGGTCTTTTGGCCTCGTGACTTGGCGCCTAATGGTTGCTTCCAGCCTGTGTGCGGTCACAAAGTGGAGTGAGAAGACGACTGGCGGCTTTCGAGACGTTATTTACGTACAAATGAGTCCGTCAAAATTTGGACGCAAAGCGCCCCGATCGGCTCGAAGGTGGGAAACCTGTCGTCAAAGGAACTGACGGAGGAACAAATGCAGGTTTTACGGCATGACGTCCCATTTACCAAGCCGATGCCCAACCTGCCAACATGATCGCAGCAATGGAATCAATCCTCAGCCAGACGGGAGCGACAGACGAAACGAAGAACCTCATTCGACACCAAGTGTCCTCCCTCCTCATCGCTCATAGGCCGCTCGACGTGCTTTCCAAGGTCGAGCGCGATGCATTTAAGGAACTCAGGGCCGACAATGACCTCGTTATCGTGCCTGCGGACAAGGGGCGTTCAACGGTCGTATTGGACAGTACAGACTACAATCAAAAAGCCAAAAGCTTGTTGGAGGATCGTCAGTCCTATGTCCCATGCGAATCCAACCCTATAAAAACGCTGACACGCGAGATTAACGCGACGCTGTTGGCAATGGAGAACTCAGGTGCAGTATCGCCAATCGACCGGCGCAAGGCGAGAGCACAAGAAACGGCCCTAGCCCGATTCTACGGTCTTCCAAAAGTACACAAAGAGGGCGCTTCTCTCCGGCCTATCGTAACACTAAAGGGCACTCCAACCTACGGACTGGCAAAGTGACTGTTCCGACGTCTCAAATTTCTGACCTCCGATTCGAACTCAACAGTCAGCTAATCAACTCAATTCTTGGAGACACTTAAAGGAGTAAGTCTCCTGCCAAGCGATGGCATAGTTTCCTTTGCTGTCCCGTCCATTTTTACTTCTATCGCGCAGGACGTGGCAGTCGAGACCATCGAACTACTCCTACGAGAGAAATACGACGAAACGGAGAATAGCCTCGGACACGCCCAAATCATCCAGCTCCTGAAGTTCTATTTCAAGACATACCTTACGTTCGACGGAACAATCTACGAGCAGGTGACGTGGACGCCAATGCGTTCGCCGATTTCGGGACTCATAGCCGAGGCAACCCTAGAACGGCTAGAGTTGCTGGTTTTCCGACACCACAGACCGAAATTTTGGGCTCGGTATGTAGATGACACCGTCGTCATCGAACGGGATCAGGTGCTGACATTCAAAGATCATCTCAACGCCGTCTTCCCGGACATTCAATTTATGATGGAGGAGAAGGAGGAGGAGGAAAACAACTAGGTTGCCTTCCTGGATGTCCTCGTCTGCCGCAAAGAGGGTGGTGGCCTAAAAACCAAAGTGTTTAGGAAGACGACAAAGAAGATGCAAGTACTGAATTTCAATAGCAACCACGCGATCAGGCACAAATGCAATTGCGTAAGGACGCAATACCGGCGCATTGAGACGCACTGCAGTCAAATGGAAGACAAGGTTGGTGAATTTCAATATCCTCGACGGGTAATGAGAGCCAATGGTTACCCGGACAACTTTGTCAACCAGTGCATACGAAAAGGACAGCAGTCAAAATCCAACCGGCCCCAAATTTTTGCGGACACTTTCGTACGCAAATAACGTCTCAGAAGCCGTCAGTCGTCTTCTCACTCCACTTTGTGACCGCACACAGGCTGGAAGCAACCATCAGGCGCCAGGTCATGAGGCCAAAAGACCCGCTGCCACGGCAAGAAACGTCTGGAGTCGTTTATTGGATTTGGTGTAGTTGCGGACAAAGCAACTATGTCGGAGAAAGTAGGATATTAGTCGGTACGCGAATTGCCAAGCATGCAGCAGCAGTGAGGCGGGGAGACGCTAGCTCTCAGGTGGCGGCACACACGACGGGACTCGGTCATATTTTAAAATTTCAAGAGGCCGAAACCCTCGCAAGGGGTGACAACCGCGTGAGCCGCGAGCTGCTCGAGTCATGGTTCTCAGGCCCGCAATCCATGAACAAGCACAATGACCTCCCGGTACCATATTCCGTGCTGAGGTTTTCCCTGAGCAGGGGGATCAGTCACGTGAGGAGGCCGCGGGCCAGCAGTTATCCCAGTGACAGTGAGCCAATTTGCTGAGCAATCGTCGTACCAGCATCCAGCACGGATGACGAAACCACGGCAATTAGCGACTCGGACTCGGAC
Source organism: Spirometra erinaceieuropaei (assembly GCA_902702965.1). Taxonomy (NCBI): domain Eukaryota; kingdom Metazoa; phylum Platyhelminthes; class Cestoda; order Diphyllobothriidea; family Diphyllobothriidae; genus Spirometra; species Spirometra erinaceieuropaei. The sequence continues at coordinate 453,630 of CACRXP010000383.1, read as the reverse complement.
TGAGAAGCCACCAACGCATCGATTACAACCCCCGCGCTGATTGCGAGAGCTGCTAATTACAATGCGCACATGGTCCCATGGCAGCCACGTGCTATAAATACTGCCTTCGCTGTGCCACCATCAGCTTTATATGCGAATGTCTCTGATGATGGATTCGAGTGAGAATCCGAAACGTCAGGCCAAAAAATTTCTTGTTCCAGTGATCGCATCTTCGTTTTCTTAATCCAAATACTTTTATAGAAAACACGCACAAAATTATGCTTTCTTTTACTCGTTTGGTATAGAATCACGTTGTCGTCACATTTATTACACAATGAAATGTTATCTTTCGGGTTAGAAAAGTTTCTTATTTCTAGCTTTTTTTAGTCTCCACTGTCAATTCATCATGCAGTACCGCACCTGTCTGTTTACCACTGCTCCTCATGAAGTATGTTCCTGTCTACAAGTATCGCAAAATTAAAAGAACTCTCTGTGGTATCTTCTTAAAGGAATAGTGGAACATATAAATTTACTTACGCGAAAAGCGTGCGCCTTGTAGACGCAAATCGTATAAAGCTAATGCAACGGCTGACCAGAATCAAAATTATTTGGGAGTTGGGAAACTTCTCCAAACCGGAATATGGCCTTTCTTCGTGCATATAGTTTAAAGACTTTACTTTCTGCCAAACGAGTAAATATAAGCATAGTTTTGAAAAACAGGCATCCCAAGAAATAAAATTAGGAAGGTGAAGTTCTTTGGGAAACAGCAAAATTTTATTGTGAATTTTCGAGACTGGTTCCCCGGCTCGTCTTCAGACAACGGGTATGCAAAAACAATTAACTTTTAGACTGAGTCTAGCAAAAGGAGTCCATGATTGGTTAAGGTTGTCATCTCGGGATTGGCTGACTCAGTTTGAATCTGTCCTTAAAGATTTTGTATGTGGCATCTAAATCGATATGCCGGTTGATGCATGCCTCATCTGAGTGCATTGCCTCCAGGAATTCGCGGCTTTTTCTTGTTTGGCAGGCGCCAACAATGCGAGTGTTCTCCCATGCGAATTTATGCCCAGTGTCTAGTGTGTGCGCTTTCCATAAATTATTTTTGTATTTATAAGACTATAAATATTCTTTGTTAAAAATTCAGGTTACATAAATAGCCACTTTTTATCTAGTGCGGTTTCTAGAGGAGTTCGAAAAGAAACGCATTCAGAAGCCGACATCCTGGCTAGTCCGAAATACAATAATATTATGCCGCATGAAAATCAATATTAAAACCCCATTTAAGTAATTCTTCCTAGTCAAAAACGCATTATAGAATTTCGAGTGAGATCGCCGTCCGTAGCCTGGGATTACGAGTCAACATTTTTGACTTACTTGCTTCCTATCAGTAGGCATGTTTAAATTAAGTTACGTAGTTCACCCGTGTCGGTCAGGCGGGGGTGTAACGCATTCGACCTCGCTTTCGGGAACCTTGTCTGTTGTTGTTTAACCGTTGCCATACCCCCCCGCATATACGTACAGCTTAGACTTGGACGACGGACAGGCGGTTATGCTGCAAAGTCCTTCATGTCCTTGCTCATGTTTGCATTTCCGCTCATACGGCCGTTCAGCCGGCGTGCCACGGTACTACGGGTGGGTCCTCCAGCTTTGACTACTTATTCGCCTTTTAGCTAGCTGACGTCGGAATCTATCACGGCTATTGTCGCTCCACCAACAAGGAAGAAATAGCCTGCATTGTAGACGCGGTTTTCGGCCTCCACTGCGACCTCCCACGCCGTATTTTGCGTGGTTTTCGTGTGGGTTGGCCAGGCGCGTAGGCGTTGAGCGCCCTGCATGGGTGCAGTCCTGCACGGTCAGTGGACATTCTGTTTCTACTTGCGACTGCGGTTTACTATTTGCGCTGGTCACCTTCGGATCATTCTCCATCTGCTGCCTCGCACACTACCTCACCCCGCCCCCACCTCCCGGCGGCTTCCGATGGCTCCCCTATTTTCGGTATAGGCGTCAAACCAGGCTGTTGGCTTCCTGTGTGGTCTTCCTAAGTCGCTTTCCGTTTGCGTTTGCGGTCGGGTTTTGCGTTAAAAACCTTCTACGGCAGCTATTCGACGGATTTCGCTTGCTTCAGAGTTCCGCGGGTTGGCGGGTGTGCGGCGATCAGTATGGTTAGCTTTTAGCTTCATCTTTACCGTTACACGGCCTGAAGGCGTGCGTACTTAGGGCTAGCATCATGATTGGACAACGATTGCAGTGAGGGACCAGTTCGGTTTCTCTTCATTCCCCTCGAACACAGCATATTCATTCCTGGTTGGCGCATTACGGCTGGGATTATGGAAAAAAGGGGAGAAACATTGAGAGGTTGTGAAAGGAGTTCAGTATTGCAGTGAAAAGTTTGAATACAGCATAAACTTCTCTGGCTGCATTGGTTTTCACTGGCACCATTTCCTTGGCCTTGCTGTTAGTTTGCCATCAACGTGTTTGATTCGTTATTGTGTTCATATCGCTCTATGCGTAGGATATCGTTTACATTTTCTTGCTTACCTTACCGTCAACTGCTGTATTTTTCAGTTACGTGGCCGCTTTCGGGGACCGGATGTGCTTGCGCAACATGGGACAGGAATCTTTCCCACGCCTTCACATCTGTTACACGTTAAAACTTCATTATAATACTATTTTCGCATACCTGAAGACAACTCTGTCCGTGCGTTGACGCAATTTTCGCATTCGCATGGGTTCTCGGTATCGGTCCCTGACTTCCGAAGCGAGCACTCCTTTCGCTTGCAGATATTCCACTAGGTTTTGGCGACTGGATAATAGCAAGGATCTGTGCGATCTCTGATGGTTTATTAATTAATGGGGCAGCGTTTCGTGCCTTCTCGGCTGCTTGCGTTTTACAAGCGGCAACCATATAATAAATAGTCAGCAAAATAATGACTACTGTGTGCAAACCGATCGTCACAGCGTACCCAATGCGGCTTACTCACGCGCCTCTTACGTAATCCACGTTTACACTTACTGTTCTTGGACTTCACTGTCCAGTCCGCTGACAGTTCACGAGCACTGGTCCTCACGCGTCAAATTTTCTGGGGCACCTTTTGCGGAATGACCTTGGCCTTCGATACGTACCTGCTATTGGTTAATAGGGCAGCATTGTCAGCTAGTCCTATATCTTTTAAACCGAGGTGACCTTTCGCAGGCCGCGCTAAATATGACGGGCTTCTGCTTAAATTTTCCCCGTTATTTCACCTCAGAAAGATTTCACTGTTTACTCTTGAAAACATTACCTTTTGATTTATTTAATTTTAACCTCCTACGCCGCCATCCATTTACCCCACCCATGAAACCTCCTTTACCACCGGTCCCGTCAGACAGGGACCTACCAGTCAGCTTGCACATCCCAGGCTACCAACTGCGATCTGACCGAATTTCGGTCAACATTCCATGATATCAGTCATTAATTGTATGTGTTCCGATGTTCGTTCCGATACACTCTCACGCCACCCGGCCAACCCCTTGTGTGCCGTCAAAATTCGGGGACCGCCTGTTCTTCCTTTCTTCATTGATGGCCCGATGTACAACATATACCCTGGCTTCTACACCTATCTTCAATTCTCTGACTGTAAGGAGCCTCACTCCCAATGGCACCGAATGCCAAATCCGTAGTTCGGTAATTCGAAACCATCGACGGCCAGGCGTGACAAAGTATGAAGAACGATAATCAGGCTTCATTGCTTAGAAGAAGATGGGCATGAAACATCAATTGAAATATGATCTCGGTCACAGAATATTATTTAGGTCGCCTTGTAATTTTGGTTATTACGCAATATATTTTATTCGCGCTTTCAAATGCGCACCTTGCCTAAAAAATTCCACTCATTAACAAATGAGAACTTAAGTAGTGTGCATTTTTCCCCTCATTTTCGATGTTCTTTTAAATCCAGATTAACTTTATGGAAGGCGAGCACGGAAATGTATTTTATCGCACTCATTCCGTAAGACATTATGTTATTTTCAAATCATCTCCTAGAAACGAGCGCAGATGCAAATCTAAAAATGGCGCTGATTAAACACTTTTGGGAACCTAAAATTATTATTCAACTATCGCCACGCATGTTTGTTCATTTATGCTACGTCTATGGCTCATGACGTATAAACTTGTCCATTGTACAATTTTATGAGTTTCATACGAGAGTCTAGTAGAATAGGGGAATTTTTGAGCTTTCTTTAAAGGAACGCATACAGAGTCCGATGTATAAGAGTACGAAGAAATCGCTAAAACGCATTTGTTCAATTTTTGTAGTCATTGTTAGGTAGTGTGGTGTTGGCTGGGGGCCGGACAAGTACGAATTGGAAAAGCGATATTCAGGCGTCTTAGAATTATGTTTTATGGGCTCAACATTGCATCTCCGCCTAAGTAATTCTTTATAGTCGGAATCATATCAGAATTTTGATTAGCTTTTCGTTAGATACATCACCTACTATGCATGAGGGTATGCATTCGAATATGTTCCGAGAACTATGCTTGCACCATCATACATAGCCTAATTTCCGCTCTGCGAGGCACAACAAAAGCAGTGTAAAAAAGGTCACTCAGATTTCGTTTTTCGAGAAATAAATGTCATATAACCGACGTTAGGCTATTTACTTCAATCACCTTCCAGAAAAAGCGCTCTTATGCGTCAGCATTGAGCAATTTGCTTAGTACGCATTATACGACAACAATTTAAATTTGATCGCCAAAAGGAAGGTACGCTCTAAGTGATTGTCTTCGCATAGTGAAACCACCTAACGCTTTTTAGAAAAATGCTGTGAGCGGGCTCCTAAGAAGGCGCCATGATCAAGCTGCCTCAAGAACCTTTCCAGCAGCAAGGGCTCAAATATTATTCACTACAAACCCTAGTTAATGTGGAGAAGATGAGGATTGGTTTACATCTCAGACAAACTCGATGTGCATCTATTCCTTCATTTTCTCCCCAAGAGCAGGTTATATTGGTCCTACGAGTCGGCGTCAACCAAAAAAATACGAGAATACTCCCCAACACGGCTGGGAAAAGGCGAAGCTAGGAGCGTAGGCAGCGCTATTCTTGCGCAAGCAGTTAATTCGTGGAATCGTGTGGCCCCCGCTGAAGCATTTCGTGTGATTTTTAAAGTCCCCACGAGCTATGCTTAGCTCTAAGGCCAGCTTCTGTCGTCAACAGCGGAAGCGGCCGCAATCAGGTTACGAAAACCGGCCCTGTGCCTCCAGAAAACATCTTTCAGGCTGCGCGCTTATTGGTCAAAGGTTGACTAACCAGATGCCACTTTTCATATCCTTCCGCTCTCGCCCCGCCTGTATTATAAAACTTACGTTTATTCATTTTTCTGCTCATTTGACAGAAAATTACATCTTCTCCAGACTTTATATTTGAAGGAAGGCTATTATTAGGTTTTAAACATTTTCTAATTATGAGATTTTCAAGACGATAAAATGTCCGTTCATAAAACATCGTGCCTCTGCACTTACTAATGCTGCTTCTAAGGTATACAGTATGGTTCATATCCACTGTTAAATTTTATGAATCCCATATGGTCCCTCTTATTATCAAATAGAATTGTTTAATTTACTTCTTGTAGCTTGAAATTCTAAATGCAGGTGTAACAGCAGGTCGGGTTCAAAATTATTCGGGAATTGAAAAGAGTTTTATACTCCTCCTTCCAATACGAAATTTTTGGAAGACGTAAGTATCTACCAAACGGGTAAAAATGAATATTTTTACGCATGTTTTCCATGAAATCTATTTCAATTTATAAGGGCATCGAAAGTCAATGAGGAAAATGCATGCTTATTAAGTAGACATTCTTTGCAGAGTTGTTTTTGCAGGTGGCCGGAAAGAAGTTCGTTCATTGGCCGACATCCTGTAGTTACTGAATTACCATGTGATTATGTCGCAGGGTGATTAATATTACAACCCTACCTGAGTAATTTGTTCGATTCGAAAACACGTTTAAAAATTTCGGTTAATATTTCACGAGTTAGCACGTCTACTGTACCATCCTGTATAGAAACGGCCGTGATACAGCATCGTCTTCTGATTAAATGTAGGCAGGCGTGTTTTTGGAGTTACTTATGAAGGAAACATACCTATTTCCTTGCAAAGCTACTGCTTTCGTCTGACTTGTGAGGTTTCCTTGACCGAACGCTGACCAGTCTGCTTTAAAAATGATTGGGTGCCGTCCGACACATTCGCGGCCCCACCAAAAGTGGCACTTGCAGTGGTGGTGGGGGTAGTCACTGCGGAGAAGTTCGCAATAGTAGGCGTCCCTTTAGAGCGCGCGGCCATTTGCATGCCACTGCCAGCGGTTGACGAAGTGGAACCGGTTAGAAGAGAGCTCACGTAGGACGGCAGTGAGGCGTAGGAGGTGGAGGAGGGCCCAGAGGTCTTTCCAACTTGCCCGTTAGAGCCATCGCTGGTTGACGCAGCTGCTGACAACGTCACGCTGGTATTTGTGACTGCCGTTCCGGTGGAAGTGTTAGCTTTCCGGTTCTTAGAGCCCCAGGTTCCCAGCAATTCAGAATCCGAATAGAGGTAGGCCTCTGATCCGCTGTCGATTGCATTTGGACTTCGTCGCCTTGACATCGATTCCCCGTCCGAGTCGATAAAGGTCTGCTGTTCGGAAATGCTGCCGTCTACGAAACTGGGTCGTTGTGTCTGGCCCTTCACTGACATGGTCTGCGAATAAAACAGAGGAGTTAGAAAAATCAGAAAAAGTTTGCGGATGGTGAGGTTATCTCAGTGGACGGTCAGTAAGCCCTAGATAGCATCCAATAGCACGATTATAGACCTTGAGTCGTTATGCGGTTTTTTTTCCAGCACGTTTTATGGGTCATTCTGCGCGAAGAATAATGTGATCTGCAAACTTACATACGTTCCCTAATTTGGTTGGTAGTTGCACACATTTTATCACCAGCTCTGACAATTCTCGTTTAAGAGACTTAACTGTAAGTTCGAAAAAATCAATAGCAACATTGAAAAACGAAATTTTCAAACTGGTACAATGACAGAAATCACACATGTCATGCTGGAAATCCGATGGCACACCGGACGACAGGCCTAACAGGCGGAACGCGATTTGAACCCGCCTCGGGGACATAATAAAAATAGTTATTTGCAGTGTACTGTCTACCTTCGCATGCATTTCTATACCAGCTCCATGTCTGACAGTTGCTTTGGAGTTTTGCTTGACTCCTTCTTGGTATTGCTTACTGCGAATAATGGCACCTCAAAGCGATAGGGTGCGTATTGAGTGCAGATTATTTTATTCATACTTCAGGATTTTTTAAATGACACTCCTAAAAATGTGGGGTGAAGAAATGTCAAAACTTGAGATACAATGAATAAGCGAAAAAATATACCTAGCATTCTCATGACTGCACTCTGAAACATTAGACAAAGATCGTGCATTTTACTAGCTGTAGACCTGTATAAAACATTAATTTCTGAAGAATCTTTGTCCCCGAGGACTGTTTAAAAAGGCGGGTTCACAAATGTTGTTCTGTCTGTGCTGCTTCGTTTATGTAGTTCTGCAAACGAAGTTCCCCCATTTGCAAAGCTGTTTGGGCATTCGGCACTTTTTTCCTGAATTTTTGCCGATTATGGTGTAATTTTACCGAAGGTCGTCCATAAGTAGTCAAGCAATGTAGTAGATGCATTTGGGACGCCTTCTAATTCATTAGAAATTTTTCGTAAATTAGCGCACATCTTATGAGGTAGGTCACCTGCCGTTTCCGATGAAGACCGCATTAAATTAACAGAACACCTGCCAAAAGGTGTATAAAAGCCTAAACAAACAGCCGCGGTTGCGAGAGGCAGGGCCTACTTAAGACAAAATCCTTCGATTCAATTCTTCTATGCATGTCGTCCGCGTCGCGTCAATCATCAGGCAAAGCGGACGGTCAGGGCTTGGAGGGTGGATGCATTTGAGAATTAGCACGATACTCAACTGTCCGTCAAATAAATTGTAGCATTTAGCCTGTGTTACGTACAAAACTGACTAAATAGCAAACTGGCACAGGCGGCCTAAAATGACAAATTCTTACTCATATCTCACTGTGAGGATCAAACTGACTTAAGTACAAAACAAACGAAACATTCAAGATCTACATTTGGTTGCTCGTCTGTTTCAGCTGAAAGTTAGGTCACTCAGATTTCTTACTTTATGAGAAAAAGAGCGATAAAATTGCGATTAAATATCCAGCACCAACTTTCTTTAATAAATAGGCTTCTATGGGTCACAACTGGTTGGGTTCCTCAGTGCTCATCAAATGCAGAGTCGCCTTAAAAACTTGTAGAAACCTAAACTCCACGGTGTTACTTTGACGAAACTGTGAGAAACTCGGTGAACTCAATGGGATTCAAAACCGCAACAGCAAGGGCCAGGTTAAGTACAACCAACGATCTAACCATCCGCGCTACGAGTTCCTACCGGGAGTAATGAGTTTAATAAAATTTGCATCAAGTTACACGCCCACCCTACTTAAACGTGTAGAATCCATCAAATCTGACATAGTGAGATGACGTCCCAAGTAGGAATTCCTTAGTAATTCATCAAGAATTTGCCAAATGACGAGCAGATGTTTTGGCAGATTTTTACTTCACTTAATTCTTATTCTTGGAGTCGTGGGTTGAAAGTTCACTGAGATCGACTATCAGGGCGCAGTGCTCCGCAAGATTGGGGCTCTTGGAGTATTATACACCCAGATCTTTAATAACCCCAGGCACATTTATGTCGTGGCCGTCAATACTTGGTTGTGGTTGGCGGTCGTCGCCAACCACCATGACTAAGCATTTATGCCAAGAAAGAGAAAGGCGCCATGTGCGGCACCACTGGGCAAAGGCCTGTAGGTCGCTCTTTAGGAGCTCAAGCACGATGTCACAATCCGCAGGCTTATGTGGATATGCAACTTTCAGATCATCAACATACATGAAGGGCTTACCATTCTGAAATAAATCAGGTTCATCATTAACGAAAATGCAAAATAAAAACGGGCCGAGTACACTAACCTGAATGAATCCACTCCTCCCACATCTGGGGTTGCAGATACCAATGGAAATCTTAACTCGTTATGTGCGACCACCTAGGTAAGAGGATATTAAATTCAGAAGTTTGTCACATATTCCGAAAGATAAAAGTTTCGACAGAAGAAGAACATAGTCAATACGATCAAAAGCCTTAGTGAAATCGAAATAGACTGTGTAAAGTGCAAAACCATTGTCCCTAGATTGGAGACCATGATAAAAGTAAGAGAGCTGACAGGTATCACAAGACCGAGTTTTGAGGAATCCATGCTGAGCAACACTCAGTAGGTTATTCTCTGTTAAGTGACACATCATCTTATCTTTGATCAGTGTCTCTAAGATCTTCGAAACTGCGGGGAGGGTGTTTATTGGCCGGAAGTCATCAAATGACGTAGATTGGCCATGCTTAGGAATGGGCAAAATGTGTGATTCCTTCCACAAGGTAGGATAAGTTTCACTTTCAAGAGCGAGACTGAATATCTCGCATAAGAGGGATAGGAAAATTGTATTTGCATCCGCTTTTCGAAAGCTTACTGGGACATCATCGGGACCCAGGCTATGAGATTGACGAAAACGCCGAATCTCTACAGTTGCGTCATACAGGATGAAAGTTATGGTTTCACGAATGGCACCGGTCGAAGCCTGGACGGTTGGGAGCGGGGCGGTCGAGTTTGGTCGGCGGTCAACTGGACGTCTGCTGTAGGATTTCCAAGATCGTCCAGGAAAATGGGAAGTTATGTCTTCACATGAGCTTTTACTTTTCATGAGAAAAGTTCCGCGACGTTTAACGAGCGGTTTTCTGAGAAGTGTAGGTCTTTAACTACACGCTATGCTTCGGATAATTTCTCTGCTCGCTCAAAAATATCACAAATCGACGGCGAAACAGAAACATCATTCTGAAGATGGAATCGACCAGAAAGTCTGCTGAGCCTACGACGTCAGGGTAAATGGAGGCAAATATTTTCCCCGACATTAAATAATTCCTACGGGGGACAAAGCGTGAAATAAAAGGATCCGAAATTTCGTCCAGTTTAGCTGTGCAAACGTTTACATCCGAACTTAGGAAGAAATCAGTCCGATCGTAAGAATTAAAGTGTGTTTACAATTCCGTCGAGCGAGCCGATCGGAAATCAAAGATGAAGCTATACTTTGAGGACAGATATTTGTCAGTCTCAAGTTCCAATGTTAAGACAACTATGTCGGACCGCGGATACCAGCGGACTTCAGGAAGATTGAAGTCACCAGCCGAAAGTTAAAGCTTGATTCGGCCGCAGAATGAAATACCAGTGAAAGTAAACGATCAAAATTCTCATTGGCGTTGGGAGGGCGATAGATAAAGTCAACGAGTAAAAAGAACTTATTTTGTAGTGCAACCTGGAGCCAGCAGCTGCCTTCTACCGCGGAAAAGTGAGAGAGGTCCAGCGTCAGAAATGTTAGTGTTCGCTTAAGGTAGATGCAGCTGCCCACACCACGGCTCTCTTAACGATCACTTCGAATGCAAGTATAGCCTGAAAGAGAGAATGTGGAATTAGCTACGGAAACTGATGACCATGTCTCACTTTTTGAAACAATATCGGGGCAATGCACGAACACCAGATTCTGATTTAAAGGCCTCTTATTTATCAAGGATCTGGCATTTCGAATAAACAGTTTGAGTGGAAAGGCTATTTGTTTCTGAGGTAGGTGGACTGCGTCGTTCAGTGCTTGGCCGCCCACGGAACATGCGGTGCGGAAGCATGTATCCGGTTTTGCAAAAACGTTTGCGGCGACAAAACATCCTGACGTGAATAAAGAGGAGCAGGATGTGGGAAGGAACTGACGATCAGGGAAACTGATGACTACTGTTAACTGGCAGTTGTTCTACTGTGAATGCACAGGCAGGGAGAGCAATGGTTTAAAGTGAAACCGAGGAACAGTTTTTTAAGACCCACGTCTTCTGGACAGGCCGTACTTTTTTCGGTCTGTTGTATATTCCTTTAGGGAAAATTTAGCCAGTCGGGATGCCCGATCTCAATTAGAGGGAGTAAGAGTCTGCCTTGCAAATGACACCCGCTCCCCAGTTTCATTTGAATTATGGAAATCGCAGGTGCGGTACCTACTGCATACCAGTTGACCCTGGCGAATGTGAGTCAGTTCAGTCGCCTTGATCCTATGTTTGTCCGTGCCTTCTGGATTCGGGGGGAGGGGGGGGGTAAAAAGTTACTGTACCACAGGCGACTAAGCGTGGCGAGACGTAAAATTCTGGTACGCAGGCTGCGTTCGGAATTTTCTATTCGTATAAAAAACTGTTTTGTGTGATGTTGCCTAAAAAAAGAGAATACGGCAGGTTTAAAATGTAACCATTACTGCCTTCTGAAATCTGTGCTTACGTGGTTGCTATTTATCTGTCTTGATCGGAAGTTCTGATGCGGGAACTGAGATTTATTCGAGCATTTTCGCTCGGTTTAGTGTTTTTCATTGCTGGCTATAGGTGCGGAGTCCTTGGGCAGCGTGCATCAAAAGCGTTGTTCGTCATCGAGTTAACGGGTAACTCCTCATGCATTTTTTAAATAAAATCTGGTAAACATTTTTTGCTCGCCCGAGCATGTTTTTCCGTCATGAATAGTAGGATTCAGATAAAACCGAACGCCCACACGCTCGCCAGGACTGAAACAGAACCATCCCACATGCTATCGTCGGCATTTGGTTATTAAAATCGGAAATAATGCTTTCGGCCACATGTCCATCAAATTCCTTCCCTTTGGACTATACAGGTTTGGCCAACGTTGGGCTTTCTATTAAGAAATTAATACATTTAACACTATAATCTCTTCGCTTATTTGCTTTGTGCCAGCGTACGTGATAAAACCGCGTGGAACGAAACCGTGGTGACTTTATACAATAACATGACATGAAGTTCTAAAGCAAACTCATAGCCTCTGACAATGTTGCAGGTTTGAATAGGATCTCAGCGCAGTTGCCTGGTCGGTCAGCCTGGTCTTGTGCGGCAAATGAACAAGGTTCTTGACCATGTTTGTAGCCATCATCTGTGCTCTTTCCAGTCATTGATAATCCGTCTTCAACTTCGGTCGTCAGGCCTGGACTGCACACTAAGAAAGTGCCGCGTAGGTTTTTCCGAAGAGCTTTATATTGATCTGCACAAATCCTCGTCCCGTATCGCGCTTTTGGCTGCCCTTTATCACTGTGACGATGGTTTAAGGGCAGAGGTCATTAAGACGCCGATGTCTTTCTCTCCCTCAGCATTTGAAAGCAACTGCCCATCATGGAGGTATCGACAGGAAACATCCTCCTTACATGCCTTTCTCGCGCGGAGTCTCAGAGCCACACATTTTCTCACATTAAAATTCGGGAGCTAACGAACTGACCAGCTACTCAGTCGGTCGAAACTGTCTGGAAGTGCATATCCGTCTGCGTCAGATCTGATGGCTTTCCACAGCATAAAGTCGTCAGCAAACATGGCGGTACTGCATCCCTGGCCGTCAATACAGTCGTAAATGTAAAGTAAGAATACCAACGATCCTAAAACTGAGCTCTTGGGAACACCACTTACAACGTGGATTGGGGTTGACTTTGAGGCATCGAAGCACGTGGTTTGCGATCTCCCCGTAAGAAAATCTGCTATTTATGTCAACAGTTCTTATCTTATTCGAATTCCATACAGTTTGTAGATCATGTATTTTTGTGGGACGCTGTCAAAAACCTTTTAAAAATTCGCTAAAACGTCTTAGATCCGACCATCCCCGTCCATCGCTTGAGTCCACTGCTCCGTTGAGAACGATTGTCGATAAAATCATTTGTGATTTTGTCCGAAGTAGGCTAGAGACCTAAGAGCAAGTTTTCACACCAGGAATTTCATTATTTTTTTCATAAGTATAGTTTCATTTGTTACGGCAAATACAGGTGAGACTGACGGCCCGATAATTGATAGCGTTAGTTCCATCCCCGCCATTGTCTTCCATTCGGATGGCAAATGGAATATATGCGTTAGTGTTTTGGAAATTTCATTTGGCAGTTTCTTGAGTACTTCAAAATTCTGAAAACATTCCAGGGAAAACTCAGTTTAGGTACAGTAGATGTGCCAACTCATGAAATGTCAACCAAAATTTCGAAATACGTTCTCGTTTCGAAAAGATAACTTAAGTAGTGTTGTAAAACTAATCATGATGCAGCACAAATCTATAATGATCCAGTTACCTCAGGGTGTCGGCTTTCGAAAGAACTTATTTTCGGCTGCATTTAAGATCTATACTCTGCAAAAAATGACTACTTAATTAGTATGCCCTTGAAAATTTAATTATATTTCATGGAAAACATGCATAAAAATATTCATTCATTTACTTATTCGGTAGAAAATCACATCTTCCAATTTCATACTCAAAAGAATAGTATGATTCGTGTTTAAAAAAAGTTTCTAATTTTGAGATTTTTTTATACCGTTAAATGGCCGTTCATGAAACGTCATGTAGCTGCATTTACGAATGTGGCTTGTAAAGTTAACGATATTGCTCAAATCCACTGCTTAAGTTTATGAACCTCATTTGATCTCCTCCTAACGCCATAGAGAAATGCATGGTTTTCCGTACACGGAAAATATGTAGCTTGTATTTTTCAAACCCTGAATGCAAGTGTAACAGCAGGTCGGGTTCACAATTATTAGGGAATTATAAAAGTTTTTTAAAACCGAATTATACTCTTCTTTTGAGTATGAAATTGGAAGAAAACGTGATTTTCTACCGAATAAGTAAAAGAATGAATATTTTTATGCATGTTTTCCGTGAAATATCATTGAATTTTCAAGGGCATCAAATATCAATGAGAAAATTGCATACTAATTATGTAGTCATTTTTTGCAGAGTATAGATCTTGCATGCAGTCGAAAATAAGTTCTTTCGAAAACCGACACCCTGAGGTAATTGGGTCATTATAGATTTATGCTGCATTATGACGAGTTTTACAACACTACTTAATTTATCTTTTCAAAACGAGAACGTATTTTGAAATTTTGGTTGACATTTCATGAGTTAGCACATCTACTGTATGTGTGCACAAGTATTCGATGGAACTGGTGGAGGTTGGTTCTGCTGATGGTGTTCTCTCAGGCATTTTGAACAGCATTCAACAAAGACATTGAGAACTTTAAGAGGCTGCTGCGTTCATGGGTTACAGTCCGGTCAGGGGGTCTGTTTTAGATGGTGGGAGTTATTTGTATTTCAGGCCGACCACATCAGGAAATTTTGGGTTTTATTGATGTTTACGATGCGATACGTTGCAGATTCTCCTGCTCTCCTTAAACAGTGTTGCCTGCTTTGAGTCACCCTTTGCCGAATCCTTTCGAGAAATATCGTAAAAAATCGATATCGATAAAAAAGCCACCGGGCAACTATACACAGGACCTTTGTACCCAGTGGAAGCACAAACGCATCAATCGGCTGGATAACAGGTGCCGGAAAACTACCGACGCATACCAGACTGTAAAAGAGCATGGTTTGCACATAATCCTTAATTCTTAAAAATAATCTCGTTCAAAAGTACTATTTAAGTAGGCTTATAACACTGACCAACTTGTGGCATGATCATAGGTTATTTTAGTCACGTCTGGGTGCGGCTCTGGTACGAGGGCCTTCCCGGGCCGCCTGCACAAGGGTAATTCATAGTTTCAACTAATTTTCGATGCCCTTGTAGGCCCACCAGTATTTTATACAAAGCATGCTGAACAATAGTAATGAGAATACGATCACAAGGTCGTATGTCAAAAGAAGAAGGAGCGTTCGCCCGGAAAGGATTATTCGTTGTCTGATGTTTTGGCCAGTGATTTTGAATATTCATCTTCACAACGTGAAGAGTTCTCATTTTAGAACGCATTTTGCCAGATGCCTGTATCGACAGTGAGTCAGTGTAATCCGGTTCCCGTTTTACCGTATACAGTACCGCTCACGGTCCTCTTGACCGCACGAATACTTGACAACCCGGACTGTTTTCCACTTTCACTGTTTATTTGGCAGTTGCCTAGGCAATCAATGAATATTCGGGGTTCCTGTGCTCGCGCTGATATGTGACCATCGCTGGGACCCACAGTCCCAATGAAGTCTAGGTCGTAAAGTGGTCCTAGCGAGGTCCCAAAGAGCCCTCAAGGCTTCCAAAATGGGTTTTCGGAATTACTACTCGAAATGCCAGGCCGCAAGTATAGGTCCCCCCGCGAACACCCTTTCTTACTTTAGTGTTACAAGATACCATGCTAGCAGCAAAGGTACTAGCTGAAAGCCTAGACACGTGTAACGCCGATATTCTGCCGCTGCATGGCAAAGCTTCGAAGCGTTCGGCTCGTTAATGGGTCTTTCAGCGTCCCTCTTGGGCGTTTGGTAGATACTCTAGTAAATATATTGTTGTTTTTTAATTTCCTCAAAAAGTAACTGCTAACTTGGTGTAAATCAGTTTGAACTAACGTCTGTAGGCGCAGACCGAAATTTGATGAATTAATATTTTATGACAATAGACCCTATTTTAAAATGACTTACTCCAGGTAAGCAGTCAATTTTTGAGGAGATTAAAGGGCAACAGCCAGTTCATATTTTGAGGTTCATAGTAAGGCCACTCCTTGCACTTATTTTAGACGAACCTACGTCTATCTCAAAACGTGTACTCCAAAAGACGGCATCTTTTGGTTTGAAAATGTTTTTCACTTTGTCGGTTTCAGCAGCGTCGCATCGATTCCTTAATATTAACCATTATGAAGTAAAGGTGGTGGTTTATGTGCGTTACGAAATTTTATGTGCCCTACATGGCACCTCTCTAACAGCATATATTAATGAGTGGCTTATTAAAATAGACAGTATGAAGCTTAAACTTTAAGAACCCTTGGCGCTAGTGAATGAGCAGATGCAATTTGAAATTATAAAAGTAAATCTGAAAGTTGGGTTTCATCGGAAAAAATTTTCGAATAAGAAGAAGTGATTTGCTATTGAACTGATATAAGAAAACGCATAAGAAAACTCATTTTACATAATATGCCTGGGCATGCGAGGGTATTGAACTTCATCGAATGCATTATAGTGCTTAAGTAGTCATCTCCAAGCTAGTAGTATTTTTGCCGGCGGTCGGATATAAACGCATACAAGAGCCTGCATACTCGATTAAGCCCAAGTAGTCCTTTTAGCCGAAATCGAATTTCATGATGGCAGGTCAACTGGCTAACATCCACGAAGAGGTAGTTAAATTTTAAACGGAAATGCACATCTCACTGGAGAAATGACGGCTAATAAGCCAGAAATGGCCATTCCGGTCTCCTTTGTCTTTGTCGGTATCACCTTCTCAACATATATCACTAGTCGCTGTGCGACTGCCTGCGAGGGTTTAAGTATGAGCCCCAAGGCACAACGGAACGAGCATGTTCCGTAACCTGATCGGTGAGCGCCCACTATCATAATTATATATATAATATTTATTTAGCATCCACCTACTTCCTCTCCAGGTGTTCGAAACTCTGCAGAAGACCATTACGCATATCTCTTAACTAGAGCGAATTAAAAAGATGAGTGTTTTGGACAAAAATTGATGGTCATTTCAAGAAAACGTTACCATGACTCTACATCCTAAAAGAAAGTCACGAGTACTGACGACAACCGAAGAGAACGTGCTGAGCAGAAGTATGTAGTAAAATCCATCCAACTACTCGAACTTACTTGCCAGCTTGGAATCAATTACAACTTCGGCCGGTCTTACAGAGGAGGAATAATTTACAATTCATAACAGTACTATACAGGCCTTGAAGAACAGAAACAAGTTCCCATCTTTGTCTTGTGATTAAAAGATAGCATTAACTTCACTTAAAACAGATGAAAACGGCATCATTCTGCCTGCTGACAAGGGAGGCTTCACCACCATAATGACAAGACAGACTACACAGAGAGGGTAGTGACAATGCCCAAGGACGAATCCACCTACGAACCCCTGAATGATGACCTCAAAGAATCATATAATTCACACAGCAGAAAACACTAAATTGCCTTACAGGAAAGCAATTAATCTTGGGAGCTCTGGCCAAATTATTAGAACAAGACGAACCCACAACTACAAAAGATATATGGACTTCCTAAAGTTCATAAAATGGGCATTCCACCGCAACCGATGGTTTCCTTGATCGATGAGCCAAACTACAAGATTTCTAAGTGGCTGTTTCACCGTCTACATCCACTTAAAAAGAACTCCGAAAATTCCATTGAAAATCCAAATTAGTTCCTAAACAAATTAAAAGGAGTGAACGTTGCATCCGAAGAGATAAGTGCTTCATTCGATGTAGTCTCCATCTTTACCTCGATTCCATTAGATTTAGCGAGGCATTGCTCAGCGGTTGGAGGAGTTGGACTTCTAACTAATCGGTCGCGGATTCGAGCCTCAGGTATTCCACGCTTTGGGGTTCGTATGACTGACTGACGACGGCTAATAAGCCAGCAGTGGCCATTCCAGTCTCCCTTGTCTTTGTTGGTCATGCCATTCCGCCTATATCATGCGCCACTGTGCGGATGCTGGTTGAGCTCGAGAGTAAGAGAGAGCCCGTAAGGCACGGCGGGATGAGTTAGTTCCGTAGAAGCGATCGGTGGGCGCCCCTCTATCATTGTCTATATATACATATATATAAATTGAAAAACAGGCATCCCAAGAAATATAATTAGATAGGTGAAGTTCTTTGGGAAACATATATATTTATGCAGAATGCTATTGCCGACAAAGACATGGGATACTTGAATGGCCATTTCTGGCTTATTAGCCGTCGTCAGCCAGTCATACCCAACCCTGTAGCGGTCACACTCTAAATACTGCACCGTACATTCCTGATAATTAGGAATTAGTCGAGGCGTTAGATGACGGCCGCGTGAGACTTTAGGCAGGCGGTCAGAGAGACACGCAGACAAGAGCCTGCATACTCGATTTAAATGTCGGTAAAAACGCAAAGTGCTCCAGGTGACACTTCAATTCTAGCAGGTTCATTCGGTGATAAAAGAAAACTCCAACGCACTTCTCGGAGGATCTGTTTGTCCAGGGCCATTATTAATAAATCCGACCTAATCTGACAATACGCAACCTGATGTAGGTTTTCGGATGCATGTAGCATCAGCAATTAGTTTGAACAGACCGACTACTTTCAGCTCAAATTCCACACCACACGATCGGCTGAAAATCTTCGAAAACATATGCACTAGCAAACTACAAGGGTTCCACAAGCTAGTGATTCGTATAATTCGCACATCTACATGATACTTCATATGTGTAAACTGTTAAAGATATGCATAGCCTCGGCTTGGCAGTGTAGTGAAGGTAGTGTAGTTATACTTACTGCATGTCTCATTTCGTGTTTCTTTAACTGGACGAATCTACCCTGGATTGTTAAGAGCTTCTCCTGGGGATATGAGAGAGAGCAAGAGGAACATTGGGGAATCTACTGACGTGGCAAATCGGCACACCACTTCCGATATGACATTTGATGTCTAAATATAGTTCATGAGGCGTCCAGATTCGTGGTCTGCAAATTTCCCGAAGGATGGGACATGTCTGTTGCTCACAGAACGGTTGCTTCTCATTGTGGCGTTTATTGGATTCTCACCTATGTCGCCTGTAAACCGATCATACTGCAGCAAGATAGAACGCGTTTGCATATGGTATTCTCTGGAGCACGCGTATGCCGAATGATGGGCTTGCCGACCACTGATTCCTCGTTCATCTTCGGAAGTTTAGACATTGTCTTACCGTTGGTGAAAAGGTTGTTAGGGAATATATCGCAAGGAAAACACTGCTCCAAACTAATTCGTGCGCTAGACACAGATGCTGCGCCCGATCCGTAAGGCGTACAGCGCACGCCTCCGTCGTCGAACTGTTACTGCGGTACATGTTTGATACCCCCTTCTGGATGAAGTGACTGGGACCTGTGCCACCATTCTGATGTCAGATCCTGACGGAATAGAAATCCACAAAGTACTGAGGTGCATGATATTATCTTCCATGTGGGAAGAAACACCCTCGGGATTCATAGTCAGCATTCAAAACTGCTTTGCTGAGACAAGTCCGATCGGCCGAAAACGGATTAAAAATGTCTAGGAGTCAACTCTGATTACGCCTTAGCAGGCCACAGTTCCGATTGCGTCCTTGACGGTACTTCATCCTCGATCATTACTCATTGGTCGGCGAGTGTCGGCAAAGGTGGTAGATTGAAAGCCACGTTGCAGCGGGGAGAGTATATCCCGTGGACGAATCTGTGAACGAAGCTCCCACAATGATTAAGCTAATCTCCATCAAGAATTTTTATTACAAAGCAGGATAGAGTGTGGCCTTTATTGTTAGCATGACAGAAAATGGAAACTGATAGGTCCGTGATATATAGATGGAATTCATTGATATTTTGGCAGATTTTGAATAATTCACAGTTGGGTCAATATGAATAGATGGAATTATCATAAAAATGGAATTGAATGAGCAGGTCAATAGGTAAAAGTGCGTTTGGTCTCATCTTAGGACCAGTATATGTACTATTGAAATAATCACTGAAATTCTCTGAAGAAGTCGAGAATATCCGAGTAAATAAGCCTCGCGGCATCCATGCCCCACACAAATTCTAGATGGTTGTAATGCGGCAGATACATGTCTCGGATGTAGGGCCGCTTCGGCAGTTCAGCGAGCAGTCTGCGGACATCCTCAGGTGCTGAAAGCCAGTCATCGCCGCCCCAATACAGTTTCATCGGAATGTCAAAGTTGCTGACGCCGTAGACTGGAGGGACTGGTTGGTTATAATGACGCATGTTCTCTTCCGCTCCAAAGTCAAAGCCTTGAAATTTCCCATGGAACATACTCTGTATGCCCAAGAGACGTAAACATGAGGGTTGATTAAAAATCACATTGTGAAGATTACGCGTTCTCAACATAAAATGATAGCTTGTGTACTGCAATAGAAGTCCACAACCCTCCTCAGAGGGCGGATATTTTGCGAATCTTCATGCCTTCTTAATGATCTTTCATTACGTTCCTGATCGATGTCTATGGAGGGTGTTGAAGAGATACCTTATAATTACCGCACTGACCGCAGAAGTTCTCTTACAAAAGCTAGTAGATCGAGTCTTTGCGGCAAAACTCGTTAGTGCGTGCTGAAATCGATTAACGGACTTCCCCTATAGCGCACCTATGACCTCCCTTCCCCCCCAATGAGGAAAAGAATTTGTGTCTGCGTTCAGCGTCCGACAGTCTCTTGCAAAACCGGCATACGTTGACACCTATTAGATAACAAAAGCCGAAATAGCATGTGGTCCATACTCCCCACTACATACTACTTTCATTTTTTAGGCAGAAGCGTTATTTAGCTACGCTAGAAACGGTATGTATGATAAAGTTGAATAGAGAACTTTCGTCGTAAGCGCTGGGGCGGCGGGGGCTTGCGCAGCATAAACCCTGTATAACCCCTACGACACTGGTTATGTTTTGATGAAAGGGTAGAGTAAGGGCGACCACAGATCGGTAAGGTCGCCGGAGCTACCCCCTTCCTCTGTGAGAACTCTGGAAACTCGCATACGATACCATACGAGCCATAAAGAACACACTAAGAGGGAGGCCGTTTAGCCCGACCGGAGAACCTGCGCAGAGCGAAATTAATTCGTTATATGGCAGCCTCCGAAGCCATGACGGCACACGCGGTAGCAGTCGAAAAACGTGCTCGATTGCCTATCGTAAGGAAAACGAACGTGACGGCTTTAGTCAATTTTGATTCGCTAAAACCGATAACAAGTCCGTCTCAAGCCGACTGGAGAGTTGATATTCGGTGTGGGGGTTAGAATGGAGTGAAACCCATCCGATTAACGCGGGCCACGCGTAAACGCCAATGCGAAAAGGCATCGCCTAAAAGAAATGGCGCCGGAAAACACTATAATTGGGCTGCTGTTTGAGTGATTAGTCTATTCTTGGCCATTATTGTTGGAGGTTTATTAATGGCTAAAAAGGCCCATATTATTACGTGAATTTGCGAGAACACTGGCCTCAAAGTGCCTGCCTGAAGAATGTTGATCGGGATTCGTAGCCTTTGTTTTCAGCGGCGCGCTAACGACTTCAGGGGTATCCAATCAACCCGATGCACAGCCGTAAGTTGTAGGTCCTCATGAATATGGAAGGCCAGCTTACTCACAGTGGGTCAAGCAGTGAGTCTGAGGTAGTCCTTAAAGCGTCTCCTAGGGGAGCGCTGGGTCGATTATTCAGCGGGGTCACGCCCTTCTGATCCCCCCTTAAATTCGTTTTCGGTATGATGTGTTTATGTAGCCCCAGCCGATGGAAATCATTACTGTTGGGGTTGGGATTAGGGGTCAGGACAACTACTTTTCAAGCGCTCAAGGTACAACCGCGCATTCCTAATAGCTTTTCTTTAGCATACATTACTTGAACCCGTCGCCTGTGCGCTCCCCGGTCCCACTTGTAAAATCCCCTATTAACACAGATCTCGTATAACAGTTGGCTGGAGTTTGTTTACTTCAGGTGGGGTGACATAACCATGTCTGACCTCTTTTTCGAAGTATTTAACAATTTCCATCTCAAAAAACTGAATCTTACAATTTCCCTATGCTTGCGCATTTGTAGCGCTGTCTACCGACAACATTAGCGGGTTTCCGGACGATGTGATTACTCGTTTGCGACCACTCTTCAGCGCCAACGGCGCCAACAACAGCATACAGTTGGGAAGAAGTCAAGAACGAGTCTTCCTGTGAGGGTTGTATTGTATTGTATTGTATTTTAGGGTAATAGGCAATGCCCTTGATGACCCTATTGAAAACGGTACATAAAATATAAATGTTAAATGTACATCTTACTAGAATTTTGTCAGTAACATATTTGTTCACGGGAAACTTTCACAATGCGGGACTGCTAAGCGTGCGGCAGGCGGTCTTCTCAGTGTACACATGAAATTTTAAGTGCAGGTATATACAATCAGCATAAAGTGCAGTCATTTGCATAGTTTGAGAGGGGGCATCTCATTAAGAGTCAGGGGTGTGTTAAGTAGGGATGAAATCAAGAAATGAAATTTATGGCTGGCCGCAGGTAGTCCTGTTGTGAAAGTCGTCGTTTATCAAATATCAAACGATCCAGCTGCCTTTTGAATACAGGGTTGAACTCTAAAAGTTTCCTGCTAAGCTGGCAATTAGCTGGCTAAGCAGGCGATCAGCGTTCGGTCCACAAAAGAATGAACTACTTGCCTGACAATGGTGTACCATATTTCGTACTGAC
>CACRXP010000383.1:353660-431271 GCA_902702965.1 Spirometra erinaceieuropaei | reverse complement strand
TGTAGCGCTGTCTACCGACAACATTAGCGGGTTTCCGGACGATGTGATTACTCGTTTGCGACCACTCTTCAGCGCCAACGGCGCCAACAACAGCATACAGTTAGGAAGAAGTCAAAAACAAGTCTTTGAGGGTTGAACTCTAAAAGTTTCCTGCTAAGCTGGCAATTAGCTGGCTAAGCAGGCGATCAGCGTTCGGTCCACAAAAGAATGAACTACTTGCCTGACAGTGGTGTACCATATTTCGTACTGACGATCCTGCCGGATGGTGAGCAATATAGACAGGAAGACGTGTCTAGGAATGAGAAAAATATCTCAAGACGCGAAAATCAAGCGGAAAGATAAATGAGAGAGAGAGAGATGGGTTGACCTAGGAGGTTAACTTGAGCCTTATAATCTAAGAATGCTTTCTAGACACAAACGTTCTTCAATGCTTATGTAAAAATTGCGATTTTAAGTATTTCAACGCGCTTCCTGATTTTACACAAAAATGCCGAAGAGGGGGATGGGTTTGGCAAGAACGGGTTGAAAATAATGACTGTCGTCAATCGTGGCATCCACTTCTGTTGGCGGTTTTAGTTTCACTCACACTCTCCTTTAGGCTTCAGAAGCTCCTCTGAATAAACTAATGCCCGATTTACGCCTTGTGATACCGAGGAGAGTGCAGAGGCGAGTGGGGGGGAAAAGTATCTAATGCAAATCGAATAGCGAATTGCGGTGCAGTAGTTATTTCGCAGGTTGTTTTCGTAAACGAGTGTCGGAAAACGCCAGTCACACATGATTGGGCACACTGGAGGAGGTCTCCATTTATTGCCGATTCCGCCACTAAGTCCGTTCAACTAATGTGGAGATTAAAGGGCAGTTTAAAAATGGTAAAAAGTTCTTTAAATAAGATGTGCGTCAAAAAAGCGTAGGGTAATAAAAGGAGGCATGAGACACTTTTTGCTAATTAAAGGAAACGATCCAATCCCCGAGAGGAAACACAGAGATTTTGTTGACCCATTTTATTTCAATATCTCTCGGCGCTTTTTCACCCTCTGAGTTAAGTTGGTTGCACCGAAAAAGTGTCTGAGGAAAACCCCAAATTCACCCAAAGCCTACTGGAATAAACAGAACCTCCGTATTTATTAGATTACGGCTCACAGAAGGAAACCTCCAGTGATCGGTTCTCACATCTTTTTTTCTTATTGTCACTTACAACACTTTCTTAACTTCGAAACAGTGCACAGCGTACCTACCAGATTTTGAAGAAAATTTGCTTCCTATGATTAAATTGTCTCCGTCGTAAATTCAGCGTAAAACCTCTATGATATCGTTCGAATGCACAAGGCAGTTGCCCCTACTCTCGGTTTTACGAGATTTTTTTAGGCTCTTGAGTACAAGAGCGACTGAAAACATAGGACCGAGGTTATGGAGTAGCAAGACAAGAAATACCTGTCCCGGCGGCCAATAAAACGGCGGAAAAATCGCACTCACCATGTTAGTATTTTCGGTGTCATAACCACCAAGAAGATTGTAAGCATTACTACATATAAATGGCATGGACCGTCTATGACAGAGAAGGACGCCCAGAAAACGCAGGAGTGAGGATGACGGCATGAATACACCACGGCCGAACACGACAGCAAACAATTCACGCTCCTTGCAAAGGGCTGACAAAAACCGAATAGGACCCTTGACGTTGGCTACGTAGGCTACTGGCGCCAGGGCTACCATGGCAGCAATTTTTGAGCGGAGTACTGGATCCGAGTTGAATTTGGCGAAGGCAATTTGGGTGCCCTAATAAACGAAGGGGTATAGAAGCGCGTAAAGTTTATTTTGGCAGACTAACCTGTGAGTGACCAACATAAAACAGTTTGTCTTCGCCCGTTTGGTTAAGCACAAATTCAATTGTTGCAGGAAGATCATTGTGCGCCATATCGTCCCAGGAAAACTGCCAAAATTGTTCGCTTTTCAAATCAAGAGTTCTGTGAGATTGTGAGTAGAGGTTTCCTCGGCTGTTACTCATCCAAACGTCGTATCCCATGTCAGCGAGGATGAAACCAAGGCTCTGATTGGCATGATTATTGATCCAAGTATGAGCAGAATCTATAAAACCGTGTTGCAGTAGGACCACGTTCCGCTTGCCCTCCAAAAGTTGTTTCTTTGGGGCGATACGATGTACCGTAAGTAGATAGCCGTCAGGAGTGTCGATTATATAACTTTTAGCAGAGTAGCCCTTGCTTTCAACTATATCGTACTGAAAGGTGTCAAAAGTAAAGTACTTATCGAAAACCTTTTTGAGCAGTGAAACAACAGGCTAATTGAAAGTCATAAGTTCGATATAAATTCAAATGTCCGGTTATTAAGGAACAGGTGGTAATCTACTGCGGCTAAATGTAGCACGGCTTGTCAGTAGATAATTTTTTGAATGTCTACTTACATGTGGTACTGTAAAAAATCGTCACTTAAATGCGCCTCCCTTTTGAAATAGCTATTGGCAATTTTGCTGTGAGTGGCTCGTAAAATTAAAGTACTGATTTAGTGATTTCTAGTGAAAGACCTGGAAACTTTGGGCAAGTTAGCCCAGACCGACCTTCTAATTGGTCTGTTTCTCTGGCTGAGCGTACGAAATTTGTAAGTATCATGAACGTTCTTGGTAGCGGGTCACGTATCATCAGTCAACAATGAGAACAAACACAATAAATATCAGGGAATCAACAATAATTTCGAACCGGCCAAATAAAAGTGCGTTTGGGATATACGTATTATATTAGGAGTATTTAACAAATTCTATTTGTTAATGCCTAATAGCCAGTTCACAGAATAAGTAAACGTTTGTTTTGAAAAACACTGCTAGTCATAATATATGTCTGATTTGTTACCTTTATCCAGCATCTAAACATCTATGCTTGATGATTTGATAAAAAACAACCCGTCTATCATTTTTTAACGGTAAGGCTAGTTTTCTTTTTATTATCAATTTGAATGCGCAGCCTCTGCATTTCCAGGAAGACACTCATATCCTTAAGAGACAGAAACCTCAGTCTTTTTGCAAAAATAGATGCGGTCAAATCCACCAACTAAGAATGTATGGAAATATAAGGTTCTCATTAATTTGGGGTACTGCATTTCAAGTATTTGTTTCAGCTTCACTGGTTATGAAGAAATCAACTCAGATGACTAGTGCACTTTGAAAGTCAAACATATTTTGTGCAGATACACTTAAGAAGAAGGATTTTTTGAAGTGGGGGCACGAAAGCAATCTATGTGCCTGCATGTTCGCACGGAAATAAAAGTTCTATATATGTTTCATTCTAAAGCCTGGTATATTTTGAACGTTTTTTAGTCGTTTGCGGTTGAATTAAAACAATGAGCAAGCGTAATTTTCGTCACACACCCCTGCCTGGGGTTGGGTTACATGCGCAGAGAAATACGGTTTTTCTAAAGCGCATGCCTGTATGTATGTTCCTTAAGAGCGTAGTCGGTGAGATACTGAAGACTGCATCAGAAGTTGCTTTAAAATGCTGCATATGCGGAAGGAAAAACAGCAGGAACGTTACCAATATACAGATACTTGCAATCGTACCCAAGGTTCAAATGTAACCCTAAAGTTCACTGACATTTACTCCAATACTGGACCCAAAATCTTACCGTGATGACAGGTTGTACCATATTACCATTACAGAAAACTGAACTAATGTTAGTACCTTTGTCTTGGCTTGAATCTCATAGTCAAGTTGATGAAGGCACGCTGAATAAAACATAAATGTACGGTAATTAAACTCCGTATGTTGTAACGCATTAGTAGGATTCAGTGTGTGTAATATAGATACAGTTGATATGATTTGGAAAAATCTATTTATCTTTTCAGAGGGAACAGTACCGCCTCCATCCAAAGAGACAGTAAGTTCCATTAACAAACTGTATCATATTTTTGCCATACGCAGATAGGGATTAAATTCATGACTTTGAGCATGTTTTTAAGTACAGTAGATATGCCACCTCATGAAATGCTGACCAAAATTCAAAAATGTGTTTTTAATTTTAAAAGATTGATATAGTGGGTTTATGACACTAATTATTGACTATATCCCCTAAAGAATGGCCCTAAAATAGCTTATATTTTAACTATTGAGTTTGATACCCATATAAATTCAAAGATATTTCATAGAAAATTTTTCAAAGACATATTTTTTCGTTTACAGATTTGACAGCAAACGACGACTTCATTAGGCGTTTCAGGTGAAAACGCACTTTGTAATTTCAGTCCACACTTCTTATTGGTGCGTCCGTAGATTATGCAGGTCAATACTAGTGCATATCTGGCGAAGGTGGTATGACCATGTTTAAAGTCAAATACTATATTGCTAAAATATACCTTAGTGATATAAAAATTTCCTAACATCTGGACTAATACATAAATTAATGATATCTTTAAGAATATACAGAAGTATGTAACTTCTTGAATCCCATCGGCAGTTACTTATGTCTCCCATGTCCATACGTTATTCAAACGAAAGCTTTTTTCATTCATCAGAATCAGTCATTGGAGAGCGGTGTTATGGGATGTCCACCTGATTTCCATTTGCTTCAGCAATGCAGGTATTTCCTCTCATTCCGGTAACTTTTTACTGTTTCCCGGCAATTACTCTCTCTCTCGATCTCATAAATTTCCGTCCTGTGTTTTATGTCAGATATTGGGTGTACGGCGGGGACATCTGGAGTGCTGCATAGTGCTCCGCATACATTAGGTGTCCCGAAGTGTTACGTGTGAGTGTGATGGGGCATTGCGCCTCTCAAAAAATTCGTATGATAGTCGGACGAAAAGGTGGCGCCCCTAAGGACTTTTCTGTGGCGGCAGGGCTGGAGGAGACATTTGCATGGAAAGCAGCGCCACCAGCTACGACCAGTCCCTCCAGTCCAGCGAAACTTGAGAAGGCCAGGCGGGGTTGATGTTGGCAGGGCCCTGCCGGCCGGCAGGAGGGTACATCGGTATACCCTCCTATATAATGTAGAAGAAGTTGAAGTCGCTTTTCAATACCAGACAAGTTGAAATGATCCCTAAGCATAAATAGCTAACAAAGATTGTTCTAAAAATGTTTTTGAAAGTAATTTAGAGTCTAAAAGTTGTGTTAAAATTGTAACTTCTTCTTAAAAGTAATCTACGTGTTTGAGAAATTCACCGCGCGCATACCATGCTTGCACTCTTACCACACTCTGATAAATTTCAGGGTCCACACCAGCTTTCGTAAGGAAGCCTTGTGGTTGAATGAAACAGGCATCTGAGACAGCTACGATAGTGTAAATCACCAACCACCGCGAGAACTTGATACCCATTTGGTCGGATACGAAAGGCTCGTGTTGATCCGGTCACTTAAACTCATGTTCTTGATTGATTAAAACAAACACGGTACGAATGCAAATTTTATTTTTCTTCTCATCCTTTCCTCTCGGCCCACCTCATTCCTCTCAAAGTCTAATGGTCTGCCTGATAATGTTTGCCTGACTCTCATTTTCTCTTCTGTCTCCATTTCGTCTGACGTCGAGCTGGTGCCACCAACTTGAAAGTTCGCAAATGCAAATCCATCTTCCCGAAGAGCCTCTTCGCATTTTTATGATCTCAAGTTTGAATACACACCGCCTCTGAGCTTCATTGATATTTCTATTAACGGTCAAATTAATAACAGGATTGTGAAGAAGCATGTCGTCTTAGGGCAGATGTGTACAAACTTTCAAGTTCTGGTCTAATGCTGGTAGTTTAGGAAGACTAAGTTGAGCAAGGAATATTTGAAATCTACTCCCTAGTATTGGATCCACTCCAAGAACACCGTGTCACGAACAACATGAAAAGGCCGCGCATTCGAATAGTTAAATAAATAAATAAATTTTTAATTTAATGCCAGTTTACAGGCATTGTCAAAGGGAAGCGATTAAACACAAATCCGACCAGCAGTGAAAAAAAACTCCTGAGCTTAAGGCATAAAAATATAGTTGATGGTTGTTTTTGTGGTTTGGAGGGCTCAGGAGAAAAAAACTGCCGGTGGTGGTAGAATATCGACCGTCAAGAAGGGGGGAGGTTGCACGGTATCGGAGATTTTCGGACGTCAACTTCCTTTCATGAAGTTGGTGATAGCCAAAGTAGAGGCGTTGAGGAACAGCTGGTGAGACAGGCCATATTGTTCAGAGACCACAAACGCCATCGCTACGGTACAGTCCATCAGTAGATTCAGCACCCAAAATTTGTGGGAGCTTTTCTGAATGCAAAAATCGAGTAATAGTTCTCTTAAATAAAGGATAATTTTGCAGAGTTTTCACACTCATGGGTAGTTTATTCCAAATAGAATTGCATTTACAGAAAAGAACCGACGATATTTAACAGTACGTGCCAGAGAAAGAAATAAAAAGACCTCACGGTGACTGTTACGTCGTGGGTGGATATGATGTCTTAAAGAGGTAAGCGGGTTAAATGTGTGATTATATAAGAGTTTAAATAGCAAAAATAGTCCCTTTTGTAATCTACGGAACCATAAAGGATCGAGGCCTGTAGGCCGGCAACGTTCTTGGTAAGACAAATGTCGGTGTTCCGGGGTTAAAATTCTCTTAGTAAAAAAGTGTTGAACGGATTCTATTTTCTTCCGCTCAGTAGCACGCATGAGGCTAAATGAAAACGAACAGTATTCCAGACCAGGTCTAACGTACATGTTGAAAAGGCGCATTCTAATGTCCCTAGTTTAAAAATTTCGGAGGATAAACGCGGTCGTTCTACGTGCTTTGGAGACTATCAAGGCACAGTGCTCCGAGAGATTGAGACTCTTGGAGTATGATACGCCCAGATCCTTAATAAGCCCAGGCACATTTATGGCGTGACCTTCAATACTTAGTTGAGGTTGGCGGTCGTCGCCAACCACCATGACTGAGCACTTATGCCAAGAAAGAGAAAGGCGCCATGTGCGGCACCACTGGGCGAAAGCCTGTAGATAGTTCTTTAAGAGCTCAAGCACGATGTCATGATCTGCCGGCTTATGTCGATATGCAACTTTAAGATCATCGGCATACATGAAAGGCTTACCATTCTGAAATAAATCGGGTAAATCATTAACAAAAAGGCAAAATAAAAGCGGGCCGAGTACACTACCCTGAATGACTCCACTCCTCACACGTGTGGGGTTGGAGATGGTATTGGAAATCTCAACTCGTTGTGTACGAGTGCCCAGGTAAGAGGATATAAAATTCAAAAGTTTGCCACCTATTCCGAAAGAGGACAATTTCAAGAGGAGAAGAGCATGGTCAACACGGTCAAAAGCCTTAGTGAAATCGAAATATACTGTGCAAAGAGCAAAACCATGGTCCCTAGATTGGAGAACATAGTCAAAGAAAGAGAGTTGACAGGTGTCACATGATCGAGCTTTGAGGAATCCATGCTGAGCAGCACTCAGTAAGTTATTCACTGTTAAGTGACACATCATCTTCTCTTTGACCAATGTCTCTAAGATCTTCGAAACTGCGGGGAGGGTGTTTATTGGCCGAAAGTCATCAAATGATGTAGATTTGCCGTGCTTAGGAATGGACAAAATGAGTGATTCCTTCCATAAAGTAGGATAAGATTCACTTTCAAGAGCAAGATTAAATATCTTGCATAAGAGGGATGGGAAAAATCATGTTTGAATCGGCTTTTAAAATGCTTACTGGGAGACCATCAGGGCCTGGACTATAAGATTGACGAAGACGCCGAATCGCAACAGTCACATCCCACAGAGTGAAAGTTATAGTTTCTAGAACTGCCCCGGTCAATGACTGGATGGTCGGAAGCGGAGTCTTCAATAAACGTTTTGGACAGGAAATCATTGAAGCTATCCGCGGTTAACTGGGCATCAACTATGGGATTTCCGAGATCGTCTCGAAGGATGGGATACTGCGTCTTCCTCTGAGTTCGTATTTTTCTAGAGAAAAGTTTCGAGACACTTAACGAATGGTTTTCGGTAAACTGGACCTCTTCGGCTAGCTGATTTTCTTCAGACAATCTCGTAGCTCGATCAAAAATATCACAAATCAAGGGCAGAACAGAAACATCGTTCTGAAGATGGAAACGACGATAAAGCCTGCGCAATCTGCGACGAAAGGGTAAAGGTAGGAAAATCTCATCCCCAACATTAATAATTTTCTTATTGGGGACAAAACGAGAAATAAGCGGATTTAAAATTTCGTACATTTTTGCAGTGCAAACATTTACATCCGAACTAAGGAAGAAATCAGTCCAGTCGTGGGAATTAAGGTGTGTTAATAATTCGGTTGAGCGAGTTGATCGGAAATCGCGGAAAAAGTTATAATTTTGGTCTGAGCCCCCGAGTGTGCCTAGGGATGACACTGACGATGGCAAGCAGCCTCTACAGAAAATTAGGTCAAGTATGCTTGAGCCTCGGGTGGGAAAATCGACAGCCTGATTCCACATCCCGACATCCACAGCCTCAAGAAAGTCATCGAACCTTCTGTGGCCTGAAGGCGGAGACCAGCGGACTTCAGGGAGATTAAAGTCACCCGCAACCAATTGATACTTAAAGCTTAAGTCGGCCGCAGCATGAAATGCCTGTGAGAGTAAACGATCAAAATTGTCATTGGCGTTGGGAGGGCGATAGACGCAGCCGACGAGTAAGGAGAACTTATTTTTTAGTGCAACCTGGAGCCAGCAGCTGCCTACTACCGCTGAAAAGTGCGGGAGGTCCAACGGCAAACATGTAAGTGTTTGCTTAACGTAGACGCAGCTGCCCCCACCACGGCTATCTTGGCGATCATTTCGAATGCAATTGTAGCCTAGAAGAGAGAGTTCGGAGTCAGCTACTGAGGCTGATGCCCACGTCTCAGTTACTAAAACAATATCAGGACAATGGACGAAAACCTGCGTCTGAAGCAAAGGCATCTTATTAAGCAAGGATCTGGCATTTAAAACAAAACGTTTGAAGGGAAAGGCTGTTAGTTTTTGAGGGAGGTGGGCTACATCGTCCAGTTCTGGGTCGCCCACGGAGCAAATGTTCCGGATGCAACCATCCGGTTCTGCAAAAAATTTTGTGGCATCAAAAATTTCTGACGTGGATAAAAAGGGGTAGGACTTGGGGGAGGGAATGACGGGCAGGTGAACTGGTAACCACTGTTAGCTAACTTATTTTCAGCTGGAAATCCGCGGGGCAGATACTGCAACGTATTCCCGCCGGGACGAAACTGAGGATCGGATGAATTAACTGATTCAGTATGGACATTATCATGAGGAATAAATTGGTAAAACTGCCGTGGTGGAAACAGGTTAGGAAGTGGGGGACGCATTGTTTCCATTGGAACAAGAGGTCTATTAAACGGTGGGAAAATCGGCATATTCGGACTAAGTGCCTCGATATGAGGGCTGGGGGGCAGTTGGGAACACGGAGCGTTTTGAGTCGGGGTATTTGAGGCACTGTTCGCCGATTGTGGAGGAAAAGATTTTATAATGGTGCTGGATTTATCGGGTGTCCGAGTGGCTGAGGCAGCAATTGGATTTGCCTTTCACTTCGACACATGCTTAGGCTTACTAGGGGTTGCTGGGGGAGTCTATAAAGGCGTGTTTATACCAGGCGTGGTAGTGTGTTTAAGGAGCTCAGCATTAAAAGTAGTCGAATTCCCTACGGAATTGACTATGCCGTAATGTGCTGATGCCGCAGATGGTGTTGTAGAGGACATATTCAGACTGACAGTAGGTATCATCATCTTGGTGTTGGTTTTTGCCGATTTTAATTTATTCAGTCTTCGCTGCAGGAGTGTGAGGTCTGGCGAAACGGAGCAGCGCCATTTACGGCAGAAGTCTCTAGTTATCTCCCTACTCGACAAAATAAAATCGACTTCTATCAAGGAGATAAGGGTAACTAGTATCGGCGCATTACGGCTAAGCGAGCGAAGTCGCTTAGCATGTGCGACACTGAAACTCAAGCCACAACTTTGTAGGAACAAATGCGCTCCCTCCATAGCAGATAAGTTGCTCGGAATGTTTCGCAGTACGAAATTATGCTTGCGTTCAATTCGTTCCTCAGTTTCCGAACTTATTACTCCAATAAGTTTAAAAGTTTGTTCAAGCACTTTTTCAGAAGTGCAGTTTATGTCGCCATAAATCAACTGATCGATTATTTCGCCGTATTTTTGGACGACTGAAACGTCAAGAGTCCTACATGTACTAAAGGGATTTGTGAGTTAATCAGATCTGCAGACGACGAAGAACATACGCTGGCACCTGCTACGTCTTCAGTCACGATTTTAGCACCCACAGACGGTGGGGATGCCGCAAGCTTTCGCCTTTTAACACGTGCTCTGCGGGGCATTGCAGACTAAAAAGTTTTTCGTTACAGAAGAAGGATCAAAACGTTGCCAACGTACGGAAAAGCGCACTGAATATCACGTATTACTGTAACTTAACTACAAAAATTAGAAAGCGGTAGTAGGGAAAGGATTCACTACAATGGATTTTTTTACAAAATACGACTATTTTGCCAGACTGTCAAACAAAACTGGGAAAAAATTTTACCTTATATTGAAAGGCGACTGTTAGAAGGGACTCAAGTAAAAAACAGGCATTAATTACTTAAGAATATCCAGATAAATGCAGAGCTTCACTTATCTTTGAAATTGAACTGCGCGCCTTGACCTTGACAACGTTGCGGAAGCAGGTTGCAGGTTGTTTACACAATTGTTTCAGTTAATTTCAGTTTATTTGATAGGGATAATAGGCAAAGCCTTTGAAAACCCTATTGATTACATGTCAGCTCGTTAGAAATAAGTGGACACGGGCAATAAAAATATTCGCTATTAAAGTAGTACTCGATTCGCTTG
The DNA here is from genome assembly GCA_902702965.1 of Spirometra erinaceieuropaei. Taxonomy (NCBI): domain Eukaryota; kingdom Metazoa; phylum Platyhelminthes; class Cestoda; order Diphyllobothriidea; family Diphyllobothriidae; genus Spirometra; species Spirometra erinaceieuropaei. Next base: position 420,447 of record CACRXP010000383.1, on the reverse strand, counting down.
AGTAGCATTGCCCGGAGAAAATATTTGCGGAGTCGTGGGTTTTTAGTTCAGATTCAGACTGTCGGGGGAAAGCAGGGGACGCAAATTATTATCTGAGCGTTTCTTGAAGAGTTGCAGAGACGTAGCCTCCACGACTGACTGAGCGAGATCGTTCCATTTCTCCACTACCCTCTGCGTGAAAAATTCAGAACGAAGATTCAGCCTGGACATTGTTGTCCGTAACTTCATCGAGTGACCACGAAGCTTGGGTGAAATGTGCAACTGAAACATGTCCTCAAAGTTAAGTCCATGCATAAGGCTATGTATTATCTTGTAGACGAGGATATGGTCATCTCGTTGCTGCCGGTAAACAGAGGAAATAAATTGAGGCAATTCAGTCTGTCTGTGTGGGATTGGCTATTTAGACAGTTTACTAGGTTTGTTGCATGACGTTGTACCCGTTCGAGGCATGCTTGAACATTTATGAGCCATGGCCGCCATTCTTGTAGGCCATATTCTAAGTGGGGCCGAACGAAGGTGCCGCAAACTCTCCCAAAAGGGTCTTGGTCCAGGTTAACGAAAGCCCTTTTGATTGCATGCAGCACTCTTATGGCGTTTTTGCAGCCTTGTGGCACTGCAGTGTTGCTTTCAGGTTGTTCTGTATCCAAACCCCGAGATCCTTCTGCGGGGAACCTTATATCTTTCAGGTGATATGTCCTCAGACTCTCATTTGAATGAGGGTTGGACGCAGATGAAGGACGGCACACTTCTCCACATTGAAATCTAGAAGCCATTTCTTCGAACACGCTTGCAGTCGTTGCAGATTATCTTGAAGGGATCTCTGATCATTCGGACCCTTAATGATTTGCCAGAGCTTAACTTCGTCTGCAAACATTATTTTGCCGCAGTCGAGTTCCTGAGGCTTTCATTAACATAAAGGACAAAGACCAATGGTCCCAGGACTGAACATTGATGCAGATTACTGGTCGCGTTCACCCATTCTGACATATCATCTCCGATGCAGCCACGTTGTCTCCGACCAACCAGAAACGCCCTAATCCATTTCAGAAGATCTTCCCGGATGCAGATGGCGCTCAGTTTGTGAAGAAGGCGTTGGTGCGGAACACTATCTAATGCTTTGCGGAAATCGATGTACACGACATCGACCTCAAAATCCTCTTCTAGGGCCCTGGTCCAGATCTCCAGACAAGTTAGCAGAGTTGAGAGGCAGGAACGTCCTCTTCGGAAACCATGTTGTTAATCCTGCAGGATGTTATTTTCGTCACAAAATTGCTGCATCGCGCTCTTTACTAGAGCTTCCATCGTTTTGCATGGGAGGGAAGTTAAGCGAATAGGCCTGAAGCTACTTACTGTCATCCTACTACCTCCCTTATGCAACAGAACGAGGTTAGCTGTCTTCCACTGTGAGGGCAGCCTTCCTTTTCTCATTGACAGCTCAAAGAGAGTCAAAAGAGGCCTTGACAGCTCCGTTGATAGCTCCTTAAGTATAAGTCCGGGAATTCCGTCGGGTCCGGGAGACTTATCAGGTTTTATTTGACTGAGGATGCGTCTTACTTCTTCGAAGGGAAAGGCAACGGTTTCAATGACGGCAGTATCTTGGTGCATGTGAAGCTCCCGGCTGTCTTGTCCCATTGCAAACTGCTTATTCTCTTCTGATGACTCCCCCGTAAAAACCGACTGAAAAAACTGAGACCGTAATCGCAGTTTCTGTGGCCCTTCAACTAATAAGTTTCCGAGGCTATCCTTTAGACATGCAATCTCGTCCCTTTGTTTTCTCCTGCTGCGGATGTACCCGTAAAACTTCTTGGGACACCTAATGGATTCTGCTATCAGTCGGCGCTCGAAATAATTTCTAGCAACCCGTATTTGTTTGCGACATTTATTGCGCTGATCCTTATATTCGGCGAATGACCTTGGATCTCGTAGTTGCAAATACTTTTTCCACAGTCTCTGTTTCTTCTTCATGGTCTTCTTTTTTGTCGGATTGACCCACGGCGGTCGCGCACATGGTCTTGCTATTTTTATTGGACAATGGGAATCAATTAAACGCTCTATAATCACGCGAAATTACTGCTAGCATTCTTTTGAATCTTCCATGTTGACTAAACACGTTTCCTCCAAAGGAGTACGTCTCATTGCGTTAAAGTCTCTTTTCCAAATATTTCTGCGCCTCTTAATTTTTGGTTGTTAGTTGGCCAGGAGAGAGCACATGCAGGTAAACTTAATATGATCGCTTAAACCAAGTGGAGGTTGTGGATTCACTTCTCTTATGAGTCCTTCTTCTTTACTGAAAACGAGATCTAAGCAGTTAGATCGCTGTCCTTCTCTCAGTCTTGTTCCGAATTTTATGTGTTGAATGAGGTATTCATTCAGGGACAGTTGCAGTAGCTTGTGGTCCAACGACGTGGACGGGTTTAGACTGTGTCCGCCTGTGGTGACCCACTCAGCTATAGCAATTGCTTTGATGAGTGCAGACAGAGAATCAACCAGATGCGTGGAGCAGACACTAAATTGCAACGAGATAGATCGAAGCCGGACAGACGTGCGTGCCATAGAATGCTGTCGCTAGGGCGTAGATGCAGGCGCTAGCGAGAGATTCGGTGTTACAATTATGGCTGTCCACAACAGCTCCTTCCACAGACATAGAACAAAGTAAAGTTGTCGATCGGGAGACAGACGATGAAATGAACACATTTGGCCAGTGTACATGCGAGTGTGAGAGCGTTTGTCGGTGGTGACAGGAGTAATTCGAATCGCATACGATAGTGAGGCTGCGACCTGTAGAAACCTGCAGTGGATGCGTCCACCATGGGTGTGCTGGCGTAGTCTTGTCAACGTGTGACGGTGAGTTGGCACTTTTGTATGAGACGGAAGAACATTTCGGACACCAGGCATCCCAGTGAGTGCTAAGACGAACGAAACCATCAGTGAAATTGGCTCACTGTCGTCCGGACACAAAAATAGGGATATAATGCAGCGTCGAAAGTGTGCATGTTCATCGTCGTATTTACTGTTGCATATTTAGTGTACGAAGGTAACTTACGAATGATGGTCTCGATGGCAAGGGGTCGAAGAATGTCTCGGAGAGAGAGGCGTTCGGATAACAACACAGTGGGAGCTCTGTTCTACTTAGATTGGTTGGGGTTTGACCTGGAATTTTATGACTCCGTTCTGTTGGTAGCATTCATCTGGACTCGCGACCGGGTGTCGGCAACTGCGTTTTCTTATTCATGGACACGATGAGTGACACAGGAAAAACTGCAATATAAAGTTAAGTGAGAACTTTGTGACGATCGAGTTCTGTCGTTTGTGGCGGTTTCATTTCGTTCACGTGGGGGTCATCAATTTGTAGTAGTCAAGGCTGTGAGATCAGCTAAACCACATACAATAATTTTGTCTCGTCTAGTATCAGAAGTCAGAAAGTTATGAGGACCGTGTAATTCTGTACAAATGGCAGATTGTATGGAGTTGGCTGTTTAATAATAATAATAAATGCATTTTATGCCAGTTTACAGGCATTGTCAGGGAAGAGTTATGCACATATCCGACCAGCAGTGAAAAAAATTCTATTAAAAAGGAGATAAAAATAAAGTTAATGGTGGTTTTTAGCATTTTGGAGGGTTGGGGAGTAAAAACTGCTGCCCATAAAAGGCCGACAGTCAAGAAAGCGAGGGGTAGTACTGCGTCGGATATTATCAGTCGTCAATTCTTTTCATGAAGTTGGGGCTGGTCCGAAAAGAAGCGCCGAAGAACAGCTGCTACTGGTGGCTAAAGAAATTGTCCCCGGTGAGACCGACCATAGTGATCAGAGACTACGAACGCCATCGCTACGGTATAGTCGATCAGTAGATTTCGCACCCAAAATTCTTGGGTTTTTCTGAATGCAAATTCAGGTAATAGTTCTCTTATACAATGAATAATTTTGCATAGTTTTCACATTCCTGGGTAGTTTATTCCAAATAGCAGTTTCATTTACATAAAAAACCGACGATATTTAACAGTACGTGCCAGAGGAAGAAATAAAAAGACCTCACGGTGACTGTTACGTTGGGGGTGGACATGATGTCTTAAAGAGGTGAGTGGGTTAAATGTGTGATTATATAAGAGTTAAAATAGCAAAAATAGTCCCTTTTGTAATCTACGGAACCATAAAGGATCGAGGCCTGTAAGCCGGCAACGTTCTTGGTAAGACAAATGTCGGTGTTCCGGGGTTAAAACTCTCTTGGTAAAAATGTTTTAAGCGGATTCTATTTTCTTCTGCTCGGCAGCACACATGAGGCTAAATAAAAACGAACAGTATTCCAGGTCAGGTTTAACGTACATGTTAAAAGGGCGCATTCTAATGTCCCTAGTTTTGAAGTTTCGGAGGATAAACGCGGTCGTTATATGTGCTTTGGGGATTATCAAGGCCCAGTGCTCCGAAAGATTAAGGATCTTGGAGTATGATACATCCAGATCCTTAATGACCCATGGCATATGTAAGGCGTGACCGTCAATACTTCGTTGTGGTTGGTGGTCATCGCCAACCACCATGACTGAGCACATATGCCAAGAAATAGAAATGCGCCATGTGCGGGACCACTGGGCAAAGGCCTGTAGGTCGCTTTTTAGGAGCTCAAGCACGATGTTACGATCTGCCGGCTTATAAGAGTTAAAGGAGCGGTATGTTACACTTGCCAATGTTGAATCGCAGTGGCCAGCGGTTTGACCACCCTTCCAACCGATCTAGGTTCATCTGCAGTCTGTTTTCGTAGGCAGGATCTCGAATTACATTCCATATTTTCATGCCTTCGCAAATATTGCTGCTTCGCGGTCTAAAGCTCTTGCAGCATCGTCCACATATAAGGAACAAAATGGGTCCCAATACTTAATTCGGTGGAACACCACTCTCGACCGTAGCAGGATCTGATTCCCCTTGACCGATGCACACAACCTGCTGTCGACCCACAAGGGAGTTTTCGATCCATCTAAGGAAGTTGCCGTTGACCCCTATTTTTTAGTTTGTGTAACAGGCTGTGGTGTGGCACAGTGTCGAACGCCTTTTGGAAGTCGATGAAAGCTATATAGACTGCGTGCCTGTCGTCGAGAGCTCGGGTCCAGCTCTGGAGAGATTGCAGCAAGTTTGTCGTGCAGAAGCTTCCTTTCCGGAAGACATGTTGGCATTTCGATTGCAGGCCGTACACTTCCAGAAAATGCATCAGTTCAATCTTCATGATCCTTTCCATAACTTTTCGGAGAATATGTGTGGGCCTCTAATATGTGGCCTATGCTCTGCTACCTCCATTGTATAGCGGAGTTATATACACAAGCTGTAGATCAATAGGAAGTGTTCCAGTTTCAAATGACGTCTGAAAGAGCATCGACAAAGGCACAGAAAGCTCACTGACAAGTTCTTTGAGAAGTCTGGATGGAATCGCGTCTGGTCCTGGTGACTTCGGTTCATTTATTGCCTCTAATTCTCTCCGGGCAATGCAGTCTGAGAAGAGTAAATCATTTATGCTTGGGCTCGGCAGTTCTTCTGTGGATTAAGGAAGGAACCCTGCCTCCTTTGTGTAGACTAATTGGAAGAACTGTGAAAAATACGCAGCTTTATCCCTACTATCGTCAATCTCAACGCCATCATTAGTCCTTCTTAAGGGGATTTGATGCCTTTTTTCTGGTACTTCGTCCGAGGTAGCTGTGGAGTAATTTTGGGTTCTGCGTTGCTTTTTGTAGCTATTTCTTCTCGAGTTCCCGCCGCGTTTTTATAATCATGCTTCTCAGTCTGTTCCCCTGTGTCCTGTAGATGTTGAAATATACAACTTGCCTAGTGAGGCATTATTTTCCCCACAATTTGTGCTTCCTATAGAGTTCTTTCTTAAGATTGCTATTTAGCCACCCAGGACGTTTTTTCAGTCTTACACTAGTTAGTGGGCAGTGGTTGTTGATGAGCTGCAGAAGGACATTCTTGAATAACTCCCAGTCATCGTTGGCATTACCCGTAAACAATCAGCTTCAGTCGAGACCGGATAAGTCTGCCCTCATCTCATTGAAGTCGACCCGCCAAACATTGCGTCTTTTCAGGTCTGGCGTATGCGAAATGGCGAATAACGAATAATCCCACTTCAGCACTACATGGTCATTTCAGCCAAGGGGCGGCATGCAGATGATCTCGTCTATGCTGTCTGATGATTTCCTAAGAACTAAATTCAGGCAGTCCGCCCTTTGTCCTTCCTATGTTCTCCTTGGAAACACTACATGCCGAGTGAGAGACGCGTGTAATGTTCTTTTAGCAGACGGTAATCGGATGTAAATCTTGGCCTAGACGCTTGGAGAGTGTCCCCGTTAATTCCTATAAAAATAATAATGATAATAATAGTGTATTTTAGGGTTATAGGCAGTGCCCTTGATGGCCATAATGAAACGGTACATACAACATAAATGTTAAATGCACATCTTTCTAAAACTTTGTCAGTAACATATTTGTCTACGAAAAACGTTTTTACAGTGCGGGAGTGCAAAGTGTGCGAGGGGCGGTCTTTTCAATGTACATATGAAATTTTAAGTGTAATTATATACAGGCGGCATAACGTTCAGTCATTTTGCATAGTTTGAGAGGGAAAATTTCATAAAACGTTAGGACTGTGTTATATAGGGATGAAATCAAGGAATGAAATTTACGGCTGGCAGCAGATAGTCCTGCAGTGAGAGTCGTCGCTTATCAATGATCAATCGATCCAGCTGCCTTTTGAATACAGTCATTGTATCAGATGTCACTATTTCACTTGGGAGTGAGTTCCATGGTCGAAAAACACGCTGGCTGAAGGAAAACTTCCGATGATCTAGGCGTGTACGCTCCCGCTTGACTTTGTACGGATGACCGCGCAGGTGACTTGTGGTCGTAAATTCAAAGATGTCTTCAGTTTTCAGCGAACATTCATGCCCGCGACAGTTAATAATTTTATGACATCGCTTAGGTCGTCTGGCGTGGAAATCGAGTCTTTTCTTATTGGCGGCTTCGTTGTCGTTGTCCTGCTGCTACGGGCACCCACGCGTATAATTACTAAGTTGCTACCCGTGCTTAGAGATGCTCCCGAGACGATATTTTTTTCGCGATTTTTGTTTCTTGCTCTTCCTTTTTGGACTTATCACTGGAACGATCCTGGTAATCGAGGTTCTGTTTCATGAGCGTCCTTAATTCAGCAACCTTCGTTTGGCGCGAAAACTAGCTTGCGGGTTTCCTTCCGAGGAAATTCTGGGCCATTGTCAATGAGATTTTACATGACCCATTCAAACCTATGGAGTAGATTCCTGTCCGTTTGGCTGATAACTAAAATGTTATTCATGTAGGCAACCGTCCCAGAGACACTAGGAACCATGAGGTCCATAAGTTGCTGGAATATGCTTGCTGATATTTTGATGCTATGGTTGAGAAGTGTAAACTCAAACAAAGTCTTGTGTTCACTAATAATTAGTATCTCTTACTCTACTTCATCGACCGGTAACTGTTGGTATGACACCGAGAGATTAATACTTTCGAAAACTTTCCTTGCATTCAGAGTAGCGGAAAACTGGTGTAAAGTTCGTAGTGGCTAGCGGTTATCTTCTAATGCGTAATTCATATCCACGGAATAGTCTGTACAAAATCGTATTTGACCGCTAGCTTCCCTCGCAGCTACGACTTCAGAAGCCCAGGATAAATAGTTTATAGGAGGATACATTTCTTTTGCCTTTAGTCTTTCTAGTTCGTTTTCTACATACAATAGAACCCGTAAACCGTGCTTGAAATTTGGCTTTTACTCCGACTTTACTTTCAGGTTAATTTCATCCCCGTTTACCTACCGATCATGTCCTGCATTCGTTCCGTAACCTTCCATTCTAGACGTCTTCTGTAGCGTTGTTCCCTGCGCTGAAAATTTCGTCAAAGAGACGGTTTCAGAATCCTACCTCGATTATTGTTTTATTTCTCAGAAGACTGTAACGAGTCACCGAAGCACAGAGATCGTCGGATTCCCCGGTGTCTCATGCGACGCCCATATTGTGACATCTGATGTTTCCAGTTGTGGTAAATCATTATTCTTCCACGGGCTCACGGTGGCTGGCGTCAGATCAGAATCTCTGCATACCGGCACTGTGTTAGGTTTTCCGTTAATATTTACCATCAGCTTTTTCCGATGTTCGCAATTTAGTACCGGTGATTCTCTTCCAAAATGACGACGGAATCCTTTCTTGGGCTAGCGTACCCTGATGTACAATGCGAAGCTTTATTATTGCCAATCGGAGGCCCCAATGGCAACAAGGCGGATGAAGGTTACGCACTCTGCTGAGAAGTAGCAGCAGACATATTTTCTTCAAACCTGAAAACAAAAAGGAAAAAAAGCAATCCATACTGAGACATAAAATTTATGCAAATTTTTAAGCGCATTAGCACCTGGTTGGTTCATATTGACAATAGGTATAGATGGAAGTCGAGCAGTCTTGTCTTGCTGCAATTACACAAATGGGTACATTAACGTTTCGCATTGGGAAAAAGGGACCAGCAGCTTATTTCTGTTCTGGTTATTCTCCGATTTCCTGAAATAGTGGTAATGAGACTTCAAGAATCGATTGTGAAAAATAACATGTTTCTAAAAATTATATGTATAAAGCCCAGAAAACAGTAAATCGTGAGAAGTCGTTATCGAGTGGTGGGGCAAAGATTCAGATGAAGAATGGGGACCATTTCGACGACATATCAATATCGATGAATTAACAGTTGAACTGTCACGCAAGATTTCTGTTTAATATAGACATATTTTTAAAAACAGACGACTGATGATTTTTAAATGCGAATGAACATTTTACTGAAAGTTCCACTTAGGGACATTCTCCGTAGGCAAAATTTATGTCAATATTATATTCCTGCTTGTTATGTGATCGACGACATTGGAGCTCTATGGAGGAAATTTATGGCCAGAGTTGAAACTATCGGGTGTGTGCGAGCGCAGAAGTGGTCTGACCTACAGGCGCTATCAGTTTCAGAATTATGTTTAGAGCGTTTAACATGAACAGAGCGTGTAAATCTTGACATGCCCGGAATACAGTCAGTTCGAATGGCGTCATGGTCACCGTCTGAATGTCAGACCAGCTAATGTTTGGTGTGATGCAGGATGCACGTTTTAGTGGCACATACACGGTTCTGATCAGTATTCTCTGACCACTGTCGCATCGAGAACCAAGCCCAAAACGGGCAAAAAGGCGAGCCGCTAGAATAGTCCTTGAACCCATCTTGACAATCCAAACCCCCTGCAACAATGGGCAGATCGGTACGAGAACATCTTTCTAGCTGTTCTTTTAACTGTGTGTAGAAAGTTTCTTAATTGTCCTGAACGGAAGGTGACCTGGGTAAGTACATGGAAAAGACAGAACTTATCTTAATGCAATGATTCCAGCGCACGTAATTAAGGCGGCCTTTGGCTTCTTCCCACAAGAGCTATGCGTAGTTGTCTACTTGTGAGTGAATGGTCGCCCGGACATTCCAGAATCCAGTAAAATTTGGCCGCTTACATCTGAATAATTTAATTAATCTGCTATTTTTTCTCATCAATTTACAAGACTTAGAGGACATTTCGGTCTATGAGGTCGCCGTATCCCTGATGGAAGAACTTAACCAAGACATTTTCTAACGTTTTTGGAAAACGCGAACACAGGCGGGACCCCAGCAGTCATTCGATGTGTTCATTTAAACTTGTGTCCTGTAGGGTCTTTGCACAAGAACGCGACTAGATGACAACGGAGGAATTCCGGAATAACCCCTTACGATTTATTGAAACAGTGTTATATCAGCGTTATCCAGACATGTGATATTGCATACGGCATTGTATATTCATTAATACCGCCTAAAATGCGCGTGTACACCATTAAATCAGGCCTCCACGCCGCTTTTCCTAATACGTCGAATGCGTTATCCACTCGCTGGTGCATATAATTAGAGGAGGAAAGTGAGCTGGAAACTAAGAAATCCACATAAGGACACGCAAGTGCATCTAACAATGCTATAAATCCCACGCGCTTAAACTTATCTCGAACAACTCTGCGTTGCAGATCGTGGGTGCGTCAGTCGACTAACCATTATTTTACCATCATTATATTGGACAGTTTTCGCGTACTGGAGTAAACTGACTTCACTTTCTGTCTACGTTCTGGGACCTGCGAGAAAAACGAATGCTCGACGTATATTTTTTATCATCTCGTACTATTTCATTAGCAGTTTTAATCAGCTTCTCCTTGTTCAGGAATAATAGGCAGTATGTGTGCCTGATGCAGGTCTAAGTCTCGTCGAATTTCTGTCTTCGGTATACAAACGACAATCCAATATCATGTAAATAATTCAAACGTCAATGGTAGACTTGCGTGCAAAGACCTGTCCATATGCTCAAATCGCAGATTTAGAACTGTAAATATTCCCGATTAACTATAGTTAACTAGTTATAGTTTAATATAATTAAGCCTATATATTGACTTAGCGACCCTTACCGACTGAGAGAATTTCTGGATCCAAGGACACACCAGTTGTAATCAAATTGTGACTTACAGCCATTAATCAGCTCTTTTACGCTGTTTATGAAGTTAAGGTTTCGGACTGGATCCAGTACTAGAAACCAATTTGTGTATAATCACCACACCACATGGTCTTCCAGAATCCGCAAGTGTAAATCAGAGCTTGGAAAGTTAAATTCCTTCTAGGCATATCGACGCATTTCTTCACAACCCTGTCATTTATTCGGCTCTTAATAAAAACTTGAAATCAACCATGATATTGTAAATGTTTTAATAGCTCAACCATATGACCTTAAATAACCTTGAGTCCTCTTTGAAGCGTTCACTTGCATCTTGACGCTCAAGATGATGGGAATCCCGTCCCTCTGTCTGTTAGTGGCATTCGACTTTCTAGTCGTCTCAGGCGTCCCCTACAAGCCACGAGATTGCCTTACCATGCTTGGGGTAGATCCTGAAATTTATCAAACTGTGGTAAGCACTAAGTTCTAGTCGAGCATACTTAATAATCTGAAGAGTTGATTTGATTCACAGCCGAATTTAACCAGAATGTTCTGATGAGAATCTGTGCTGAGGCACAGATTCTAGGTCAGTGCATAACTAAGCATAACCTACCTTTTTATAACACTGTCCCTGGGCTAATACCTCCTTCTTAAAGTGTAATTTAGGAATAGTAAGACCGTGAAGGTACAGCGCGGCTGCAAAGGTGTTACTAAAAATGGTTATTTCTAAAGCATGCACTTTTAAAAGTGTGAGAAATATTTCTTACACATCGTGTTGGGAAAGGACGCTATTTCATATCTGGGTATAGGGGACTGGCTGAAGGTTATCCCGAGGGGAGCGATCATCGTCTAATTTAAAGTACACATGAGAGTAGTATATGAGGAGTAAATAAATAAAGCAGTTCGCATGAATTGTCAATGCTGAATGACCGTTCGCAGAATGAGATCTCGAGATCTTCTGTCCACGTTTGTGAAGCCAATCGTATGTCCTCCTGAAAGTATTTTTGAAGACGTTTCGAAATTTTTGTGGTCAAGCCGGTGAAAACGTCTGCGTAATATATCACGAATGAAGCGAGGACACTTGACTTACCCACAACTACGTCATATATGGGGGCCCGAGGAGGGCCCTCTTTCCTTGTGCCTGCAACTGAAGGTCAGGTGGGGGGATATTTAATCAGGAAAGAGTAAACGAAATATGTGATCAGTAAATTTGCTCGTGTTCTCAACTCCAAGGGTTGCGAAGTGTAGAGTCGAGTTTACCGGTAGTAATGTAAATGTCTACGTACCATCTGCTGTCGAAATGCACTGTTGGAGAGGTCACTGATGAATACGTCCCATTCCTGTATGGAAACCATTAGTTTAAAAGTAGCCAAATAGGCGAGGCAGTTATACCGGAACAACCAGGTAAGACATTTGGCCTCTGCATCAGGACACTAATTAGGAACTCTATTTCTTTGTTGTTCCTCATATTCCACGCCTGAATCTTCATCAGCCAGCGCATACAAGCCTCTGAAGTAGCATTCTTATGCCGTTGCGCACTTTTTAGACGTCGGCGTGTGTGTTGGTAGTCGGTTTTCGCTAGGGAGAACGCTGTATTTAAATAAACGCTTACTTATGTGTGGGAATGAAATACCTCCAAACTTAGGACTCCTGAAAAAGAAATGAACTTGATGTTTGTTACCTCTATCGATGACAATGACAGCTGCAGATTGGACCCTGTACCCCATAATGCTGGATCAAACGGGAAATGAATAGTCCGCCTAGGACAGTGTTTTTCTCTGGTATTCTCGTCGTTAGCCATGATAATCTGCTCTGGTCACGAATTAGTAGTAGGGAGACTGTCGAGCGATTAACGGTAAGAGGCATAGTGCAATCATTTAATGTTTTTAAGCGCTCTTGGTTGTCGACGGCGGTGCGCACGGAAAGCCACCGACGTCAGTCTTTGGTATTTCAATGTCGGTTGATTTCATAAAGAATTACGTTTTTGTCAGCGGGGAGACCGGCATATTTGCGTATCAGTGGCAACAATGGGAGGGCCTTTTAACGGTCCCCAAGGTAGCTTAAAACTGTAATCTTTGATGGGTTAACAAGATGATCCAAATAATTGTCAGTCTTACTGCAGTATACTGTGAATATTAGATTTCTTCGAAATATCCTTTTTATGCTTTTGGTCCTTTTCTAAAATACATATTTCAAGGTTAATTTTGTCATTTACTTACGCCCAAATCTCGTTTTGTTTTGTCTTCCATCTTAACAATGCTTTTTACTCCCTGTGCTACAGTGTTAACAATTAATTGGCGTACCTCTAGATTACCTTTAACACACACTCGCCGATCAACCTATTTGATCAAGGCCAAGCGCAAAAACACTTTCAGTATTCCTGGATGTCTACATCCGCATGCTTTTAGGCAAAGCCCAAACTCAAGAGCATATTGTGGTTTAATGGCGGACTGTGTTTAAAGTTCGGACAGTAGTCAGATTTCATATAAGGGCAAAAATTGGGTTAAGAATTAAGTTTAAGTTCTGTTTCAGAATTTAAGTCACCGTTACATGCGAAGTCCAAGTTCGTTTTTGTCTTAGAGTGTAGTTTTAAATTCAGATTACGGCGTGAGCTTGGGCTGACAGAGGTTATTGGTCGGCGCCTTCGTAACCGTTTGTGCGGTTTCGTTTATACCGAATGGCTAGAACTCGCGTGTACTAAAAAGTACCTTTATCTTTTAACCTCATAAGCTGCTGTTTAAGACGAACATTCCGTAAATCCCCAGTGTTTTGTCAACCTTATTTTTACAGGGCAAACGAATAGATATGCCTCTTAGGAAGCTGCATTTCTTTGCAAAAGTAACGCGGTTTACCTCCAACAACTCCCTAAGTTGGTGGAAACTATGAATATTGCGTTCGGTCATTGTGGTAAACCCAAACGAAAAACGATCAAGACGTATTGAACTTGCATATAGTGCCATGCGTTTTTTTTATTAGTTTCAAATAAACATGCATCCAGACAGGTCACTTTTTGCTTCCGCTAACATGGCAGAGCACTTGGTTTTTAAATTTTTGTGTGTCTGCACAACATGTTTTTGGATTTGAAAGTTCGCTACGCATTTATTCTAATTCACTTAATTGCACAATGCGCAGTGTCTTAATTTACCTATTTGAGGCAGTTTTCGTTAAATTTTAGTAAGTTCTGTTGAATTTTAATGAAGTTTTCAAGTTCATTTCGCAGAACAAACACTACGTATTTTGTCTTTTTAGAACGGAGATACAGCAATTTCAAGCTAACAATAAAATTAAAGATTAGCCCTGCTACCGCAGCAATAATGAGCATATCAGTCAAGGCCCTAATCAAAAGGAGCAAATCAGGTATAGTAAATAATTAGTGGTGTAATCCAAAATAGACAAGTTCCTCATCAGCGAACTGGGCATTGGCAACCCTGGCGCGAATTTACACCGTGCCGATCCAAAATAAGCGTTGGTCGGCATAAGTGGAAAGTGTTTCTTTTTTGTTATCTGTCTCCTATTATTATTTTTCCCCGTCTCCGCTTGATTCTGAAGGGGACTGGCAATTAGCACACACTTTTGCGTTTAGTCATTTGAACAGACCCTTCATGATTTTTAAGCCCACGATTCGTTAGTACAGCTAATTGTTGTACGTCTGCTGATATTTGCCAGTATACCAGTCAAATACAACGAAATTACTGGTCACCAAGTCCGACAGAGACAAGGGAGACTAAAATGGCCGTTTCTGGCATATCAGCCGTCGTCGGTCAGCCATTCCTGAGCCTAAGGTGCGGAACACCTGGGGCTCGATCCCGCGGCCTTTTGGTTAGAAGTCCAACGCCTCTAATCACTGAGCCACGGACTCGTTGTCTTGTCAATTGCAATCGGAAACATACACTGCTAGAGGCGCGCTCACCGATTGTTTTATGGAACTTACTCCGGGTTGGCTATCCCTCCTATATTGCGTGTCGCTGTGCGGCTGATGGTTGGGCTCGAGAGAGGGAGAGATCCATTAGGCACAACGGGAGGAGTGAATTTGGTAAAAATGATCTGTGAGCGCCCTCTGCCAGTTCAATGGAACTTTTTCATAAAATGCCACATCGCTAAATTTTTCCGCCGCCAAACCGTTTAGTTTATCGCTTGCGCCTTAGTAACTGAGCGTTGGAATTTATCTTGTACTCATGATTATCAAAAATCAATTTGCCGTTTCAGCATTCGAACATTTTTCTAAAGTCTGCTATATTGCTTTGTCCCTTTCAGCATGAAGTTATTGAAAGCAATGGTTATTCAGCTAAAAGTTATGTAATCGACACTCCTGACGGTTATCTACTTACTGTACATCGTATCGGCCCAAAGAATCCATTTCTAGAAGAAAAGCGAAAGGTCGTTCTTCTGCAACACGGTTTCCTGGAATCTGCTCATGTTTGGATCAGTAATCTTGCCAATCAGAGCCTTGGTTTCATTCTCTCCGACATGGGATACGATGTTTGGATGAGTAACAGCCGAGGAAGCACCTACTCGCAATTACACAGAACTCTCGATTCCAAAAGCGAACAATTTTGGCAGTTTTCCTGGGATGATATGGCGCACAAAGATCTTCCTGCAACGATTGAATTTGTGCTTAATCAAACGGGCAAAGACAAGCTCTTTTATGTTGGTCACTCACAGGTTGGTCTGCCGTAATAACTTTACGCGCTTTTCCTCCCCGCCTTTTCATTAGGGCACAGAAATTGCCTTTGCCAAATTCAACTCGGATCCAGTCCTTCGCTCAAAAATTGCCGCAATGATTGCCCTGGCGCCAGTAGCCTACTTATCCAACCTCAAGAGTTATGTTCGTTTTTTGTCAGCCTTTTTCAAGGAGATTGAATTGTTTGCTGCCGTGTTCGGTCGTGGCGTATTCATGCCGTCATCCTCACTCACTCGTTTTCTCGGAATCTTACTCTGCAGCAAGCACTCCCTCCCATTTATATGTAGTAATGTCATCTATAGCCTGGCTGGGTATGACTTCGAAAACACTAACACAGTGAGTTCAGTTCCTCCATTGTTTTAATTGACTACTTACATATTCTCGGTTATGCATGTCAGTCGCATATTCGATGGTACCGTTAAGTCCGTCGGCAAGATCCTATCTCGTGGCCGCACCTGTTAAGGTTTAGAGGTATAGCTTAGGGTTGGGGGTCAGGGGTTTGGGTTACGGGTTAGGCGGGGGCTTGCCTACAGCAGGTGCGGCTACGAAATAAGATCCGACCAGTCCGTCGTAAGCGATCCGGTTTCCGGACCTAAAGACTATTATGTGTCCTGGATGTTGATTCGGCCTGATGATGCAACCAGCATTGCTGCCGAAATCAATCTGTCTTGTCAAATTTGATGCATTGCATTGGTGATAAGTGTACCATGCAGGGGTTACAAAATGGTGGGTTTCACTTGAAGCTGCGACCATAAGTGACTCGATGGAGAATTAGGTGGAAGTAGATCTGCCGGATAAGCGGGGAAAGATTGGCTTACTACGGATGGAGAACTAATCTACATAACAAAGTTCCGATGAATTGTGTCCTCAGGAGACGCGTTGTTTGTAGAGGAAGGGAAAAATCTACCTTCTACCGGCGATTTGTCCCGGATAGTATATCTTCGTGAGAAGACAAAGTATAGTTCTATCGGCAATAATAGGCTGATCCCTTTGAATGACACTCCACATGTCTGCGACCCTAAATTTAACGCTATGACAGCAAAGAAAAAGGGATGCGACATTAAGAGACAGTTCATTTTTTAGAAAGATTTTTTAAAGTACAGTTTAAACTCCGTTCCTGTCTGTCATAATCCACAGTTTTTTTCAAGGTGTAGTTGTTTTACTGCCCAAACAGGGCTGAAAACCCCAAAGAAGGCCTGATGGTCAGAATGCATGCTATGTCCGGTGTAACCGTCAAATCAGAGAGGCAAAAACGGGCACTGCCGGATGACTGACGCTCAACTGGCATTTTTTCGCATTCCACGGAGTAGTAACTTGACCAGTTCATGATACACCAGTCAGCCCTGCCAGGGTACTCCGCTTTAGCAGAGGCCCATTGATTGTTCCCTCGGAGATCCTTAAGCTCCTGACTGTCGGTCCCACTAACGGTTGATGATGACGTTTAGTAGGGTGTTCCACACGCCACTTACTCTATCAGGAAAGGAATCATTTGTGTAGCCGTCTTGGCTTCCTAAGGAAAATGATTTGTGGGCATTCACGTAATCACAGTTTCCTTCCTACCAGCTCTCTTATGTAAAATCAAGAAGCGCGTTAGTATCATTAGCCTTGCAATCTCTATGTCCGCAACAAAGGGACTTTAAATCCAGCAATCATTCTTGGATTGTTAGGCTGAGGGTAAACTCCTCGTTCAATTCATCCGTGTCTCATCCATCTTCTTGTTTAATTTCCGTGCCTTGAGATACTTTTTTCTTTTAATTCGCAGACGCGTCTTCCTGTCTACATTGCCCATACGCCTGCGGGTGCGTCAGTACGAAATATGGTCCACTATTTTCAGGCAAGTAGTTGATTCTACCGTTGAACTGAGGCTCCTTTCCTGCGTCAACTGATCTCGGCTGACTTTCAGATGATGCAGGAGACTTTCAGAGCCCAGCTTTGACGGGAAGATTTCTTACTGATATTTTCCTAAGTGTATGCCATTGATGGCGTGGTCGACGCTGAAGAAAAGTCGAACTGCTACATCGCCCGGAAACGCGCTAGTGTTGTTGGCAGACGGCATTAAGAACGCGCGTGAGCAGAGGAATCGTAAAATTGAGTTTTCCAACTTCTTTAAAGGAGGAAGAAAGGGAGCAGAAATGTGTGGCCCTGATGAACAATCGAGACAGCGCTTCCGAAGCAGACATTTTAAGGATGCAGCGCCTAACCCTCTGTCACTGAGTTAGTATCCTGCGTTCATGAGAACTTGATGGCTTCCGTTAGGCGTTCACCTACGGTGGGTGTGCTAACCCATGAAATGTTAACCGAGATCCTCAAATGGGTTTTCGTTGCAATAAGATTACGTAGTAGTGTTTTAAGGTTAATCACCATTCAGCATATCTCTACAATAATTCAGTTACCTCGGGATGCCACCTTTCGAACGAACTTCTTTCCGGCCGTATATCCCTTTTTGTACAAAATGACAACTTAAGCAACACGAATGTTTGGATGCAGAAATCTCGAAGAAGAAAACATTGAAAAGAGAGTTTTTTGCATAATTGCATTCTGTCTGTGATCGCAATTACATAAGCATCAACTCTTATTTACAGTGGATGTGCTATCCCGTGAAATGTTAGTTAAAACTATGAAATTCGTTTTCATATCGGATATTAAATATTATGTTGCATGATGCCAAAACATCTAAGGCACGCGGGGATGCCGGTTTTCAGTCGAACTCCTTGTTGACCGTCTGGGTAAACTACAGTCCGTAAAATAAGCAGTATGAAGTTGAACGCATGACACAAAATCTACATTCTTCTACTCATTTGTAAGGAAATTACGTCTTCTTCAAATGCTGTACTTGTAAAATGGACAGCGTGGTTCGCATCCATTTCCAAAGGCGCACCTACTTTTTGAATGCTTCAGTCGAGAACGCCTGGAGAGGATTAATTTCGTGAAGAATAAGACACGATCGCTGGGACAAGAGCTTTATTCGCCTGACATTTCGGATTCCTGCTCTGACCGATCATCAGAGACAATAGCAGATACGGGTGGTTCATGCACAAGGCGCTGCAGTATGTATAGGATGCTGTCACCATGCTACCGCATACCTATGAATATTCACGACTCCCTCCAGCACTTGGTGTGCTGGCAATTTAATGGCCGACATTCTCTTCGTTAATTGCTTCACTTTCATCACATGTGTTTGATGTTTGATGTGATGATTGCTCGACCATCTGACCCATCAACCCTGGCGTTAGGAACAGTGTTCACTTGTGTGCTCTCCGTGTGGCTAATTACTCCGCCTAGGCGAAGTCTCAGCACCGAGTATGGAAGGGGAGGGGCATTGCACTTGCTAATGAACTGGGGGGCCAGTGAACCATGATTCAAGTAGCTCCCGGCTCACGTGGTTGTCACCTCTACAAGAATTTCAGTCTCTTCGAATTTCAATTTGTGGTCGGATCTCGTCGAATGAGCCGCAACTTGAGAGCTAGCGTCATTTCTCCGCATTGCTGCAGCGTGCTCGGTCATTCGCGTTCGAAGCTGTCTTCCGGTTTCTCCGACGTAGCTGATTTGTCCGCAACTGCACCAGATTCGATAAATGACTCCGGAAATTTCTTGTCGGGGCATCGGGTCTTCTGGTTTCATTACCTGATGCTGATGGTTGTCTCCGGTCTGTGTGCAACTCCAGCTCTCAAGTTGCGGCTCATTCGTCGAGAACCGGCCACACATTCAAATTCGACGGGGTGTAGGCGTGGGACTGAAAGTTCGTGAATTATGATACAATAGTTCTCGCCCGGCACTACTCTGTCTTCTGCTGATTGGTCGTCGTAGGCAGGTACTGTGGTTTCGTTGTGGTGTCCTGAGGATAGGGAAATTGCTGTGTTTTTTGTCGGTTCCTGCTGCAGCATAAATAAGGGGTATTCGAAGCAGATGTCGTGCGAAAGCTGCGCGGACTTCTTGTGCACTTGTGGAGATAACGCTGTTCCTGAGTCGAAACCAATTCTAAATCCCCACAGTCTGCAAGAGCATCCTTAGGCCGAGGCCTCGAAGAAAGCAGATTCCTCGGAGAATAAGAATTTGAGACTAAGAACCTAAGAGAACCACTACCCTTGCTCTGCCCTTGGTTTCACCATATCGGAAGATAGACAGCTGGTCAGTACTGAACAGTCTGCATGGAGGTCTTCCTGAATATTTCCAGAGTATTGTCAACGTAGAAGCCTTCAGGAGATTCCTCTATGAATAGTGCTCCATGCCACAGACTCAGTATAGCTTGTACTACCATCTCGGAAGATTAGATCTACCAGCTTTCGCAGAAGAATATCTCTAGCCAATATGGTGCTTGAAAAAATCCATAAGTATCCCATCGTCCTTTTTTAAACCGTCGTCGAGAATTCAGAGGACGTTCAGTAAGAAAGCATGAAGTCTTGAATAATATTTCTTACCTGAATATAGCAGTGGTCTTCAAGCCTCCTACGAAAGCGGTCAGCTTAATTCAAGTAAGTACAGTCCCTACAATGTGACCTTCAATCTATCTCTGCCCCTGTTGAAATGCAAATTCACGTTAATGACTTTTTCACGTCCAGAGCATTTTCCACGGAAAATTCCAAGCCTTCGACTTCGGAAGGGAAGGGAATATGCGTCATTATAACCAACCGGTCCCTCCAGTCTACGGTCTCAGCAACTTGGACATTCCGATGAAACTGTACTGGGGCGGCGATGATTTGTTGGCAACACCAGCGGACGTCCGCAGGCTTCTCGCTGAATTGCCGAAGCGGCCCTACATTCGAGACATGTATCTGCCGCATTACAACCATCTAGAATTTGTGTGGGGTATGGATGCCGCGAGGCTTATTTACTCGGACATACTCGACTTCTTCAGAGAATTCCAGTGATTATTTCAAGAGTACATGTACTGGTCCTGTGATGAGACCAACCGGACTTTGACCTATTGACCTGCTCATGCAATTCCATTTTTTCTGTAAGGTCAGTTTGGATCTACAGCTAACCCCATCTACATATCATAGGCATCCCATTATTCGCTGTGTTTCCTGATAACAATAAAGTCTAAACTTTCTCGACTTGCTAATCAAAATTCTGCACCGATTCATCGTGGGACCTGCGTTCACAGATTCGTCTACGGGATATGCTCATCCAGCTACGGCAGGGGTTTTAACCTAGCGCCCTTGCTGGCACTAGCGAAGTGATGAGTAATGAGTCAGAATGGAGTATCGTCAAGGACACACTCAGGATTATCGCTTGCTTGGGCGTAATCTAAATTGACTACAAGACATTTTTAGTCAGTCTCGCCAATCAGTTTTACATGCTGACTATGAATCCCGAGAGTGTTTCTCCCCGCGTGGAAGGGAATGTCATGCAGCTCAGTACTTTGTAGCTTTCTGCTCCATTGGGATATGACATCAGAAAGGTGGCATAGGTCCCACCCACTTCAGCCAGAAGGGGGTATCAAACATGTTCCGCGGTAACAATTCGACGTAGACGGCACACGCCATACGGATTGGGTGCAGCATTTGTGTCTATCGCACGAATTAGTTTGAAGCGGTGTTTTCCTTGCTATATATTCCCTATCAAATCTTACATCAACGGTAAGTGGTTAGAGGCGTTGGACTTCAAACCAACCGGTCGCGAGTTCGAGCCTGGGGTTTTCCACACTTCGGGTTGGATATGACTGGCTGACAACAGCCAACAGCTTGACGTCGACGGCACGAATTAGTTTGGAGCAGCGTTTTCCTTGCAATATATTCTCTAACACCTCTTGCATTGACGGTAAGACAATGTCTAGACTTCCGAACATGGACGAGGAATCAGTAATCAACCAAACAAATCAGTCCGTTCCGTCTGGCTACCTCAGGAGCTCAGTGTTACTGCCCTCGATCCGGCACCGTTGCCCAATTGGAGGCGTCGAAGAGGGGGTCAGTTCAAAACCTGGCTCGACACTGTCCGTCAAGACATGGAGGTGGTTCTTGGACCTTCGGGATTCGGTCTCCGTCATTGGCGAAGGGAATGAATTGAGCTGTCTAGATCTGCGGCCGCGGATCGTCACGCGTGGCGAGGTACAATTCGGGACATCATCGAGGTCGGCTAGATCAGGCATGATCGCAGCCGTATCAAGTACAAGTAAGTAAGTAAGTTCAAGTCTGGCTACAGTACTGTCGGTTTACAGGCGAAATAGCTGGAGAATAAACCGTCGTTACCTGGCTTTCATTTCTCTGACAAACCGACTTACACTGTCATTGAGAAAACTTGCAAACCACAACTCTGTACATCAAATTTCCTATCGAAAGTGGTGCGCCGATTTGCTATATCAGCAGATTCCCCATGCTGGTCTTGACCTCTCTCTCTCATATCCCCAGAAGAAGCTCTTAGCAGTCTAGGTTTATGTCGTCCAGTTATTGAGACACGACATGAGGCATTCAGTAGTCATGCCTAGACTACCTACACTACACTAACAAGTCAAGGCTATGCATATCCTCGGCAGTTTGCACATATGAACTGGCATGGACATGTGCGAATTACGTGAATCACTGGCTTGTGCAACCCTTGAATTCGGCCGTACATACGCTTTCGGAGATTTCCAGCCGATGCTGCCGTGTGGAATATGAGCTGAAATAGTTCAAGCTGTTCAAAATAAGTGCTGACGCCATATGCGTTCGAAGAACCGGCATCAGGTCGTGTATTGTTCGATTAGAAGGCCGGAGTTATTTCTACTGGCTCTGGACGAACAGTTCCTCCGAGAAGTGCGTCGCCAGATGAAGGTGTTAGTGTTGAAGAGCCACCTGAGGCACTGTGACGTTTTTATGAAAAATTGCAGATTCAGGACGCCTTAATCGTCACCTGACTCCTCGACTACCTTCTGATTACCAGGAATGTATGGTGCTGTGTTTTGTAGAAGGAGACACGATCCCAGCGGGGTTGTCAGCGACCGGTGATGGGGTTGAGGGAGGTGGCTGACAGAGCCTGACCGCCCGTCACGCCTGCCCCAAACACGGCCTGGCTCGAATCCACATGCACCAGCCAACAGAAGGGGGTGTATCCGTTCTCGCGTGAGCAGGGATGTCATAGGGTATAAATTGAGAATGAACCCCTGTATACTGACCCACTCGCACCCCACCGCCTCCGGTCTTCTTGAATATGACTTGGCGCCGGGTTCAAGCGGCGGAGGAGAGAGTGCGGTAGATACTGTGCAAGTCCACTATTACTTTAAACTAATTCACGTGCAGGTCACTGTGTCTGCTCCAACATGCTGTGGAGCACACGGTGGACACAGTTGGCAACGAGAGATGAGCTATCAGTTTCCTGACTGCCAGTCCTCCAGTCACACAAAATTATTCACCAAGAGCACCGTATTATGCCATCAGTGGGCAGTCTTCCCAGTCATAATGAGTTATTCTGTGGTGGGGAATGCGATGATTTGTCGTGAAGATGGATACTCTTATTGTCGGGCTCACTATCGTCCCTTTTTTTCATGCATCAACGGACTGTCCGAGCCTCTGAGTAACCTGGTCACGAGGTGGACACAGTAACTGGTTCGCCGTGAAGGCCTATGTTTACGGCGTGTTATGAGATCACGAAGACTCGGCAGAACGCATTGACCACTTGCCATAATTCAGTCTGGTTCAGATAACTGGTAACGTTTTTCTGTTCAAGTAGCTAGAATAGTGTCTTTCACATGAAGAAATAGCGCGGATGTACATTCCATGTCGCAGAAGTCTTATAGCCTATGTAGTTTCCGCTTGTAGGAGGGCAGAGTTTTGGCCAGAGGTGTTGCAATGCCATACGACGAGGACACTTGTCATCTGGGAGGCCTCAGGGATAACCGTTACGTCCAGCCCCCCGCGCTCAATACCAGACTGTGGAAGACAGTCTTAAATTAACAATCTGAGCAGATGTTAGGTACTCAGCTTTACTTATGGTTCTCAAGAAACCTCGTGAAAAGGTCTAATGTATGCAATGTTATGAGTGTCTCATCATCCGAAATATCAAAGCACTTTGTTATGCCAGATCATTGGTGAGAGAGAATAGTGGTCGTAGAGATACCCCTGGCATTGCCTAGATTCCTCAATGTCAACGGACTTTTTTAAATCTCTTTAATGCATCAGCCGACTGTCCAAATCTGACTACCAAATGACGAACGTGTAGCGCAACTATATGTACCGTCCAGTCGCGATTATATGCGGTTGACTTATGGAGAATCTAGTGTTTTAGAAACCGCTTAATGTGGATGAATGCACTTCATATAAGGCCGTTTCTGCTGATTTTCTCACTAGCAGTCGGGTGTCCGAAAATATGCCCATGACACTCTCCCCCTTTAAAGACACCTGTTAGGAATACCTGCAGTAGTCAAGGCATTTTTGAGATATGAATGACCCTAAAGCTGCCATGCTGGCTGCTCCTGTGATCGTTACATAGTTGCCGGTGTCCTATGCATTTGTAGATTTTGACGGTGGTCGCGTCTTTGAAGTCCTGAGAGACCTGTTCCAGTCGCCACATTACGCAGACTAGCGTCGTGAATAACAGCTTTCGACTGGGTTCGCATCGCTGCTTGATGGTTTTCCGCTGGGGAGCGGCTCGAATGGTTTCTGGAAGCTAGGACGGGAGATGCATGTCGATGTCGTTTTCCACTTAGGGGAGTCGGTCGATGGCGGCATCGGAGATTGCAGAGGAGCGGCTGAGGACGCTTATTGAGTGCTCGGCACAGTGCCACATAATCTGCGACCTCCTCATTAGAAGCGTTGAGCCATCAGATCTCAGAAGCAGCGCGGTTACTTTCTTTGAAAGGCTGTAGAGCGCCATGATAGCATCGACGAAATTCTTTGTTTCATTGCAGTCGGCATATCACTGCCGACCTAGGCACCTTGTATTTTTCGCAGTCATTGCTGCGCAAGGCGGCGACACTGATGGAAGGCCGCCTTGGTTTCCTCGTTTAGACGGCCATGATAGGCTCTATGCAGCCTGTTATTTTCTGCGACCGGGGTACTGATAGCTGTGTCGTTTTTGTCGAAACAGTCCTGGCAATAACGAAGTTTGCGACCTTGGACTCCCAGAGCGATCAAATGGTGGCCGCTTATCTTTCTACCTCCTCGTGTAGAGAATACTTCGTAATACTCTCTACAGCAGTTTCGCAAATACATATGTAGTTGAGCTTGTTTCATATCAGACCGTATCTGTTGAGCTGTCCACAACAATCGGACACAATCACATTCACACAGCAAGTTCCGTAATCTGATCGGTGAGCGCCCATCTGTCAAAATTGATATTCCGGATCACGACCGACAGGATAACGGGCCTGTGGCCCAATGGTAGTGGGCCAAACTCCATGATCAAAGATCCTGGGTTCGAATCTCAAGCGAACCACACGTGTGATTGGGTATGACTGGCTGATAAAGGTTAATAAGCTAGAAATGGTCACTCCGATCTCCCTTCTCTTTGTCCATACCTTCAGTAGCCAAACAGTCTCTGAAAGAGGAAGGACCCTTAAAACAAACATGCTGATTTTTGCTATCCAAAGTGGTTAAATCGGCGACCACGGAATACTTTCGCCACCAGCATGGTACTTAACTGTTAAGGTTAAATGAACACTTCGTTTTCAGGCTATCACCGAACATACGTTTTGTGCAGGATCTTACTAGGATCCTGTTGTAATTGCTTTAAACGGGTGTCCATTGAAGTTTTGCGTTGGGTAAACCTCTCTAAAAATCTCTATGATCAACAAAGCACTGCAGAATCCAGACAGTGATTGCCGACCTGCTCAAATTCCTCACGGCTTTCTCATCATCACTTATACCGCAATGCTCCAATTTAGGTAACATTTGCTGTGATGCTAAAACCCAGTCAGTAGCACTCCGCATGACCTCTTGCACCTGGAGTGGCGCTTTTTATTTGGCTGCAAATTTTCCCTGAACTTCTGAAATGTGACATTAAGTTGAGAGAATTACTCAGATAGAATTGTAATATTGATTATCTCATAAGATAATCTTAGCATATTTCGGTTATGCCAGGATGTCAACTTTTGAATTCGCAGCTTGCCACCCGCCTAAACGAAGCACAACAGCCGCAAAATGACTGCCTAAGCATTAGGAAATGTTTCTTTGATTTTCGATGCCTTTACACCTTAAAAAAATATTTTATGGAAATCGTACACAGTAATGTGCTTAATTATGCCGGTTTTTGCAGCAAATAATGTCTGCTTCATTGGTTTTCTCCCAAAAAACCACATCTTTATACTGAAGAAGGCCGCTTATTATAATTATGTGTGCTTACTCATGAAATGTTAACCGAAATTCTCGAAAAGTTTACTTAAGTAGCTTTGCAATATTAATCACCGTGCAGCATATACTTATCATAGTCCAGTTACCTCAGGATGTCAGCTTTTGAACGAACCTCTTTTCAGCCGCCTCCAAAAACTATACTCTGTAAGAAATGTCCAGGTAATGGTATGAATTTTTTTGTTAATTTTCGATTCCCTCATTAATTCACATGTTTTTCATGGAAAACATATACGCAAATGTTTATTCTCTTGCTCGTTTGGTAGAAAAGTACTTTTTCTTCAATTGTCATGCTTGAAGAAAGCACATAATTCGGTTTTAAAAAACTTTCACCATTCGCGAATAATTTTGAATCCGACCTGTGGTTACATTTGCATTTAGCGGTTTCCGACTATAAGAAGCATTTTGCCTGTGCATATAAAACCACACGTAAAACCGTGATGCTAAAACCAAGTAAGTAGCATTTCGCACGGCCTCTTGCACCTGGAATGCCGCTTTTTATTTGGCTGTGATTATTCCCTGAAATTCTGAAATGCTACATTTAATGCAGAGGATTATTGAGTTTCTCAAAACATAATCTTAGTAAACTTCAGTTATGCCAGGATGTCAGTTTTTGAATTCGCACCTTGCCTCCCGCCCACACAAAGCACACTCGCTGCAAAATGACTGCCTACGCATTAACATATTTTCCGTTGATTTTTGCTGCCTTTACACATTTAAAAATATTTTATGGAAAACGTGCAAGGTAATGTGCTTTCTTATGCCTATTTTTGCAGTAAATTAAGTCTTCTTCACTGTTGTTGCCCAAATAAACCATATCTTTCTATTGAAGAAGGCTACTCATTATAATAGTAGGTGTGCAAATTCATGAAATGTTAGCCGAAATTCCAAAATGCGCTTTCGACTCGAAATGATTTCTTAAGTAGAGTTGTAATAGTAAGTACCCTGCAACGCAAACTTATTATAATCCAGTTTCCTTAGCATGTCAGCTTTTGATTGAACCGCTTTCCAGCCGCCTGTAAAAGTACACTCTGTAAAACATTTCCACGTAGTTGTATGAATTTTTCTCGCTAATTTTCGAAGTCCTCATGAAATCAAATGTATTTCATAAAAAACATATATGACAATGTTCATTCTTTTAATTTTTTGACCAAAAAGTACTTTTTCTTCAAATGTCATGCCAAAAGAAAGGACATAATTCGGTTTTAAAAACTTTCATAATTTGTGAATAATTTTGAATCCGACGTGTCGTTACATTTGCATTTAGAGGTTTCCGACTACAAGATGCATTTTTCCTTTGTATATAAAACTACGCATTTTTCTGCAATATTTAAAGGAGACCATATGGGGTTCATAAAATGTGGCAATGGAGCTGAGCCATATTTTAAACTTGAGAAGCTACTTAAGTAAATGCAGAGACACGACGTTATATGAACGTGCATGCCATGGTGTTGTAAATCTCATAAATATAAAGTCCTTTGGAACCAAATTCGGCTAGATCGCAGTTGGTAGCCAGGACTGGGGAATCGGACGGCGACCTGAACACTTATCCTAACCTTAGCCCCAATTCTAACCCTAACTTCAACCTTAAACGTTAACCGTTAACCCTAACGGCAACCTTATCCCTAACCCTAACCGAAATCGTAAACGTAAACGTAACCTAGCCGTAATACTGAAGTTTCATCGTACGCTCATACCCTAACCGTACCCCGAAAACCTAAGCCTAAATGCATCACCCTAACCCGAAAATCGGAAATCATTAACCGCTACCCTAATCCTAACCTCAGGCGTAAAACGGAAGCCAAATGGGTCAGATGTGATTATGGAGTCCCACGAAATAGCCCCAGTCAGCAAACCCCCAGCCACCTGCAATATTGGTCCTGGCTACCAACTGCGATCTATCTCCAAAAAATGGTATCCTTTCTTCAAGTAAGACGTCCTTTCTAACCAAATGAGTGGAAGGTTGAATATTTTTATGCATGATTTCTATTCAATATGGTTGAATTTATAAGAGCATTGAAAATCATTGAAGAAATGCTCACAAGTTAAGAAGTCACTTTCTACTGAGTGTAGTTTTTCAGGCGACTGAAAAGGCGTTCGTTCAAAAGTCGATATCTTGAGGTAACTGAAGTATCATTGGATTATCCTGCATTGTGATTAATACTGAAACCCTACTTAAGTAATCATTTCGAATCGGAAACGCAATTCGGAATTTCGGTTAACAGTTATTGATTTAGTCTATCTACTTTATATGCTGCTAAAAAGGAACCACACAAGACCTTCAAACATTTGCAAGGCCTATGATCTACGCTGATTATTTGATAAGAGGCGTTAGTTAGACGACAGGGACGATGTTATTTAAACGGATATTTTGCAGTTTCTTTGAAATTCCAAATCGCAAACATTTTCCAAACAAATATTCCGCTCGTTCGGTTGGATTTAAAGAAGACGAGGGTTCCTTCAAACTAACTACAAGAAGACATGTTAATGTGTAAACGTTCAATGAATTACGGTTAAAATTATAAGTGAATCGAAAATCTGAGGAAACAGTCCTTCTAATCAAGTAGCGCTTTTTATCGACTGACTTGTCTACAGACGACGGGCAGATGTACATACAAAAGCCGACATTCTGGTGTCACCGAAATGCCTTGGGATTGCACCGCACGCCAAACAGCATTCTAACGCTACCTAAATAGGCAGAATGGTATTACCGACAAAGACAAGGGAGACTGGAATGGCCATTTTTGGCTTATTAGCCGTCGTCAGCCAGCCATACCCAAGCCCGGAGTGTCGAACACCCGAGCCTCGAACTCGCGACCTGTTGGTTTAGAAGTCCACGCCTCTACTCACCGGGCCACGAGCCCGTTGCCCTGTCGGTTTTCGATCGGGAATATACACTGGTAGGGGGGAGCGCTCACCGATCGTTCATACGGAACTCACTCGTTCCGTTGTGCCTTAAGAGCTCTCTCTCGAGCCTAACCAGCTGCCGCACAGCGGCGCATGGTATATAGGCAGAATGGTATTACCGACAATGACAAGGGAGACTGGAATGGCCATTTCTGGCTTATTGTCGACTGATCTCCCTCCGTGGGTTTCAAGAAAACCACCATTGAAAAGAATCTCCCAACCTCCTCAAAGTGACAGAATTTATTAACAATGACGTAGGCAAATTTTATAAGATATATAGAAGCTTTTGTATCCGACAACGATTATTGTTATATCTGTTGCCATTGTCTAAGGCCACGCTGTCTCATAGTCATTAACCCCTTGGAGCGAACCATTTGCAGCTCGAACACACCCAGGTCCACAGTGCGTCGCAACTGCCTATGCAGCCAATTGAATGCGCCTCCTCCATCCGGCAAATGTGATTATGTAGCCCCTTCTGATGGACACGATACGGTTCACCTGCTTAATTATTTTGAGTTGGTGTTATTTTGTCGACATGGTGTTGGTGTGCGTAGTGGTGTGTGTTCTGTTGGCGGACTTGTTTCTCTGTTGCAGTGTCTACATCCTTTGGCCCAATGCTGGTGGTCCTTCTTGACTTTTAACCTGTCCTCTTCTACCTTTCGCGTTGGGCGTTTCAGGGCTAGGGTTTAGAGCTGGGCTTACGGGTTAGGGCTATGGCTTAGGGTTAGTCGTTATGGTTAGAGGGTTAAGGCAATTACTTCTCAACCACTCAAATTAAAACCACGCATTTCCAGTAGCTCTCTTGGTACACAATTATTTGACCTAGTCGACTTTGCGTTGCCCGGGTCCAACTGTAAAAACACCTGTCCCGTATTACAGGTGGTGAGCCTTTGTCAACCTTATGTGAAACCACATAACCACAACTTATTTCAACAACTCGGGATTCGACCTGCTGATTGTAACGCTCTGAGTACACGCTCTAACCGCCTAGCCGCTATACTTTCAATTACCTTATTTTTTAAACGTGTCGACGCTATTCTGGTAGGTGGTACTTGCATCAGACGTTAATGCCCTGGCAGAATACGCTTTGGCGCTCGCTGACAAAGCAGTCTCCAGACCGCACCAAACGATGACAAATCCTCTAAAGCGAACGAAAACATGAGGAGATAATCTCCTGACTGGGAAGCCAGGTACGTTTTATCCTTTCCAAGGTCGGTATTCAAATGGGGGCGTTGAACAGGAGTCGCAAGTAGATAACACGCACTCGTTAATTTCAGAGGGGTGAGGTGGTTATATTTCAGCCTTACAATATGCTCTTTCCGCTAGGCAAGATCGAGTAGACAGGTACTTTGCGCAAACGTTTCTCATCTGGAAAACAACCTTTTACGATAAGGTTTTCAGACGAACGGAAATATCCGAACGCACCACGGCTTGCGGAATGACTAAATATATCGCAACCGGTAAACTAATTAAACACTCGATGGGCTCAAAAACACGCAAAAGTGACAAAAGCGATGTAAAAATGACTTGCACTCGTCGGTGGCTATGGATAGACAGTGTATACGGCAAACGCAATCCCTCGCACATTGGTGAGGACTGGTGACGGGTATCGTTTGTGGGGCAGTTTCTGGCATCCTCTAATCAGGATCTGGCATTCCGTACAGACACGTTTTCAGCCTCATGATATGCATGGCAGTCTGAGAGACGTCCTATATGCTGAAGGAGCGCGGACTTCAAAAAGGCGAGCCTCAGTTTCATGTGAATTAATCCTCAACTCTGAACTACGCACTAGAACTTGGAACTTGCAATCGGACCTGTTCGCTAAATTTACCTTCGACCCTTTGTTCCTTCATAAGCTACTTGTGAAAAGCGCCCATTTTCATGAAGAAGGCAGTAAAAGCTCTGTGGGCATTCCCACGAGAACTTCAGAATACTGACTGACTGAAACACAGTCACGGGTGGGGAGCAGGACTAAGTGGATGCTGCATTGGCTGAAGACAGCGGTCAGACTGGGTTTTGACACGCATTTGTACAGTGGGTGACCGATCTCATTATATTTTGGCCGAAATTCTAAAATACGTTTTACATTTGGAAGGATTACTTGGGTCGGTTTGTAATATTGATTATCTCGTGGCATAATCCATGTGTATTTCGGACTTGCCAGAATGTCGGCTTTTGAATCCATTTCTTCTTGATCTCCTGCAAAAACCTCACTCTTTAAAAGATGACTAGCTATGTAGCATGCATTTTTCTCACCGATTCTCGATGGTCATTTAAATTCAAATGTATATTATGGAAAACCTGCACAAAATATGCCTCCTTCTGTTCATTTGGTGGCAAATCACGTCGACTTTGCATTATGTGCTTGAAGACAGGGTACATTTAGGTTTTAAAAAAGTTTTCCACTTCCTGAATAATTTTCAGTCAGAGCAGCCCTTGCATTAGCCTCTATGCCGTTAAGAAGATACCATTTAGAGTTCATGAAATTTTACGATGAGTGCGAACCATATTATACATTCCATGAGGGGCATTGGTGAACAAACAGGCACAATACTGTATGAATGTACATAGCACGGTCTTAAAAGGCGTATAATTTAAAAAAAATTAAAACCTAAATGTACCCTGTCTTCAAGCATATAGTTCAAAGTCGACGTGATTTGCCACCAAATGAGCAGAAGAACGCATATTTTTCTGCATGTTTTCTATAAAATATATTTTAATTTGTATGAACATCGAAAATCAGTGCGAAAAATCTATGCTATTTATTTAGTCACTTTTTCACTGAGTGCGGTTTTTTCAGGAGATCGAATAAAAATGCATTCAAAAACCGACATTCTGGCGAATCCGAAATACAATAATATTATGCGGCGAGAGAATCAACATTACATCGCCCCCAAAGCATGTCTTTTAGATCATATATGCATTTAACAATTTCGGTCAACAATTCATGAGACGGGTCACTTACTGTAGGTCGGCGTTAAATCCGCCCCTGCCCATAACTACAGCCTTGCTTGAGCATACTGACAGAGCCTTCACACCGGCTCGACCATCGCGCCCGGTCCCATCACCCCTTGATTGATTGGACCAGATTGTCACGTGGTGTATAGAAGACTGGAGAGGGAGCGAGGCCGCTTGGTCGGGTTCCTGGCAGAGTGAACGTAAACTTCTTAATTTTTGCTCCCTGACTACCACGAATTCGACTACATCAAGAACGCTGCACACAACATTCAATTCAAAATACCCACACTACCGTAACGTTTTCAGTAGCACATTTCCTACAAAAATATTATCCTGCGTGTGGGAATGAAGTCTGGGCAAACTTGGTAAGTGCCGAGGACAAGGCATAGTAATGGGCGTCCGCGTTAGCTCGTAAACCTTGTTTTGGTGCTGCGTCGTTTTCTGTCTGTTTTGAAGGCATTTTTACGCAGGCCTTGTTTGTGTTTAAATGTCTCTGCTGTCTCTGCGACTATTGAATCATCATGAGTCCGTTCCAGATACCCACAACTCGTCGCGGAATGGACTACCGTCGAACAGGCAGGTGCAAGAAGGGGCCGAGAGCTCGCATGCGGGTCGTTTGTTGCGTCCCGCTCGAAGGCGTCAACGATCTGCAGAGCACGGTTCCGATTCCTCCCAGTCCGGTGGGTCTGCGTAAGATCTCTCCGAGTCCGCCCGTGTTCCCTGGAAAGTAAGTCTAAGCCAAGGTGTTTAGCCTTTTGACCCTTCTAAGTAGTGTCTCCACTGTTTTCGCCTTTCGACCGCCTGACCATCTCTTTATTCTTTATCTTCTTGCTAAGGTTACCACGTCCCGCTCTATAATTCACGTTTCATACCCCTTCCTCAGTCTGTGGACATT
Organism: Spirometra erinaceieuropaei; assembly: GCA_902702965.1. Lineage (NCBI taxonomy): Eukaryota > Metazoa > Platyhelminthes > Cestoda > Diphyllobothriidea > Diphyllobothriidae > Spirometra > Spirometra erinaceieuropaei. Next base: position 388,230 of record CACRXP010000383.1, on the reverse strand, counting down.
CGACCTTATCGCCTTCTTCTTTTGCAAAATGCTTTGGAATCAAAAAGTTTGCTATCGATAGTTACCGTTTCCAAGACTTATTCTTTTTATTTATCACGCTCTTTGTCTCTACAAATTTCGAGCTAGCCGGGGAGGACGACTGGCTTGTTAAATTCCTTTCAGCGGACAGTTGAGATGCTTAACATTACTCTTTCTCTGGGGCAATGGTTGTTGCAATTATCGATGTCATCACTTCATTTCGACTTCAAGCGATCTGTTAAAAATCATGGCGGAAGCCTCTGTTTTAGCCCTCTGCTACTGGTTTGGTTGGTCAGCAAAGGAGTGTCATGATCACATCGCCCGTACGCTTTGATGACCACCAGAACGCTTTATATCTACTCCCCGGCTGGGCAGTCCATTACCGATCACGTTTGGCTTCTCCTCGTCTCGCCACCCTGACGGTTGCTTCTGGCATCAACGCAAAACAGAATGACCGCATCTGCGGCGAATAGTTTTATTCGGTTTCGGAATTCCACCTTGACGAGGTCCGTTTTAAACCCTTATACACTACCACATGCAGACTATTCCCGCCCGACCCGCATATTTACTTTCCCAAGGGCGACAGTTTCTTTCCTTGAAAATCATATTCACTTTCCATTTTTCGAAGGAATGAATTTTTTTCACTGTTCGCTAGCCGTTTCCCCTATCAGACTGCCTATTCTATAAGGAAGAAGTAAACCCTGTACAGTATCTGACTGTCTATTTTGAAATTTACTTGATATTTTCTTTCTACTTAATATGGCAATACTCCTAGCGGTATTAACAAAGCATGACTGGTTGACGACGGCTAATAAGCCAGAAACGTCCATTCCAGTCTCCCTTGCCTTTGTTGGTAATAACATCCTGCCTAAACCGAATGCTGTGTGGATAGATGCCCAAACGTCATTTGAATAAATTTTGTTGGGTATTTTTTTAGAACAAAGCCAGTCCACTATTCGATTTCGAGGCTGTTACGCTCCTTTTTAATATCTTCGTCCATTATTTTCTGTGCCACTGAATTCCTTTATGGGAATGGCCTGCGAAACTTTGTTTTTTAGGTATGGTTATGTAGTCCTACCAGGATTTACCAAACCCAAGCAACATGTGATACTGGACCGGTGGTAACCGAAGTCTTTACGCGTGGGGCCGGGGAACGCATTGGAGACGAGGTCAAGTGGTTGGATGCAAAAGAAAAACTATTGGGAATGCGCGGTTGTAGTTGGAGTGATTGAGAAATGGTTGCTCGATTCCTACCCCTTACACCTATCCTCCAACTTCTGACTCCAAACCAATAGTATTGTGTCTGTCAGGTGGGACTACATAACCACTTCTTATACTCATCTCAACCAGTCCATATCATACAGAAACACTGGCCTTTAGTTCTCTCTATTTCTTCCACTTCTTCGTTGGAAAAAAATCGGTTGTTACAGAAACTGTATCTTTACTAACCTATAGTTCTGAGAGACAATATTTATTCACTCTGATGTGTTCAAATCCTCCCCTGAGTCCTTGGCTCTGCCTACCCTGGAGGCAGTGAAGCTCTTGGTCTCCTTCAACAGGGATACGAGATATTGCGGAGTTGTTTCATGTTGTTGAGCATTTTGTCCTTTTGTTTGTCGAAAGCCGGCTTAGGCATGTTATTTATGACAGCATATTTCCTGCAAGCATACAGGAGGACCCCGTCATCTCACCCTTTATGTAGCGACTTTTGGCTTAATCGTCTCTTTGGATGCCCATCAAGATAAACATTTGCAGATTCGATATCTTCCTTTTCGGCCCTCTATCTTCCTCTCCGTTTCACACAGTTCCTCGCGAACTCTGAAACATGCCGTACGGGTTTCGACTTCCTTGTTGACATTCCTAAAAATAACTAAGTTATTTGTGCGCTCTGTGACAGGGGTGTTGATAACCTGCATTTAAGTATAATGGCATTTTGCTAGACCCTTTACCAAGGTTTGGCAGTGTTGTGGATACTGACTCGGGGAGGACTTCTTGCTCAATATTCTAAGGGAACATGTTCGACACCCAGAGTAATTGAAGAAGTAATGGGACGTCATAAAAGAAATTGGAGGGAATATTTACCTAGGCCAACGACATGACGTGAGTAGTAAGAGGACTCAGGCGCTCATAAGTTTGGAAAATTCCGGAGAACTGGCGGCGGAGAATCAGACATTTGTACATCGGTCATTCTAACGAGAGTCACGTTGCAAATTTATGAGTTTGAGGACATTATTGAGTCTAATTCAACTCTTCCTGCTGAAGGGTTGTAAGAAAGATCGGTAGACAGAAATTTCAAAGGAGGTAACGTACTTTCACGTCAAAGGCTTGGAACGACACCCGAGGCGCAGTTTGACTGTAGGGAAGTGCGTAACTGAATCGCCGGCTTTTTGGGCGTATAAGTAACCTAACAGGTAAACACCAGGCATTAATTCTAACTCCTTGTATGCCACCTATTGGAATCCTGATCCAGTTAACGCTTAAATTCCTCCCCCTTCAAATAAGAAGCAGATACATCGTTAGTGGCACTACACGACCAACGATTTCCAGCGTGTGCTGACGGCAAAATAAGAGCAAGGATGGTAAGTTGTGCGCGAGTTATTTTAAAGTTGTAGTAGACTTGCCCTACATCTACCGCACTCTCTCCTCCTCCCCCACTGGGGTCCAGTGTCAAGACAGAACCAGGAAGACTGGAGGCGGGAGAAGGTGGAGGTGGCTGACACGGCGAGAACCTGCACCTAGGCGTACCACCATACTCCCTGGTCCACAACATACGCTGACCAGGATTTTATGCAACACGACAAAGGAAAGGGACAGCTTGAATCCTAGATTGAGCGGGGTGCGACTGGTCTGCGGCCACATCCCCAGTGCTGGCACCTCTTGTGGGTGCTTATTACCGATAACGCCTGCCGAGCTCCCCTGTTTGGTCCAGCGCATCTACTGCGTGGTCCGTAAAATTGGCACCTCCATCAAAATGGCCCTTTCCAGAAAATTGTTCTCTCAGTTACAAAAAACTCCAGGCCGGGTGAGAGGACGTGCCAACACAAGGCCGATTCGGTATGATCCCTGTTGGTAGCCCTCCCGGTACAGAAATCGCCCGGCTACCTATCTTACGGGACGGTGATAAGGAGGGATATACGGGTGGGGCACTTGTGTGCAGGCGTCAATGACGTTTATAGTGTATGCCCCTAATTGATGCCCCGGCTAAAGTCGTAGCCAAAGTTAAATATGGCGAAAAATGAAAGAAAGATATAAAGACGAACGTGGATACTAAGTACGGTCTGCGGAATGAATGCATCCTAGCTCCAGATAGTGTTGGGCGTTCCTGATTTTCCGAAAATAATAATTTAGTGCCACTAAGGTCACAGGAATGTTAGAAACTGAAGCAGTAGTTGTGTGCTAGACGCGAATGTTGTAGTAAGCAATGTGTAGAGCAATTAGCCGGGAGGGCTACCAACAGGGATCCTACCGCCGATCCTGCCGATCAGGGGGTGACAGGCCACTGACATCATCGCGAACCTGAATACTCGAGGGTCGCTAGTGTGACCGTGAATGTTGTAACGACGATTGAAGGTCAGAGTCCTACGTGCGCGGACGGGTGCCGGAACGACAGGACAACGCAGCGCTTTACCGCGACTTTAAGAGTTGCCAGAGGCAGCGGGACATGGCGAACAACAGACGGGGATTCGGAAATGGCACCAGTTGGCATCCCTGGAAGCTGTAGGGAAATCGACATACTTGCTCGGAAAGTTCCAGACCTTCGCTGAGGGTGCACACTGGGATTTTTAAATGACGTATACGCTCTGTTCAGCGTACTGTTACGAGAAATGCTGGTCGGATTTTGACTGGACTCATATCAGGGCATTGTGTGGCCTACCCCAGCCAAAGTCCCAACCAAATGGCCTCTCGTATTACGGAAAAGATGAGTGTGTTTTCGTTTATTAACAGACTAAATGCATCATCAGTATCTTTGCCGTTCTAGCCATCGTTGTAGTCATCATCACTATCATCGCCAGAAGCATCCGTGTGATGAGTGGCGAGGGGACAGCGTAAATAATGGGGCAATAAAATACAGTGTAAATTTAGGTTCTCTCAACTTGCGAAGCGAGGGGGCAGGGAATCTGGGTCATGTAATGACCTTCGGTGAAACATAAGCAGATAAAAAAAGAATCTCAACATGCAACGCCTACTCGGGCAATTCAACAAATGTCATTTTCTACAGGCGCGCTGCTTTCATTTCTCTGATTTTCATCTCGCATTGTCCAGATGTGAACCGGTGGCAAAGGGGAGGGAAGGGGCGGAAGCCGGGGAGGAAGCTAAGTGAACGAAAAGCAACTAAAACTGGCCTTCGAAATAGCGCTCCCCGAACTGTTATTATTACTCAGGAATCTGCAGTACCAATGGGAAACCGGATGTAATGGGAAGTGCAGCATGTCGGGCCGAATCGCGTGGACTGCGAAAGTGGTTGACGAAGGTAAACAAATGACTGATCATATTCATTTAAGGGACCGAGGGGAGGGTGGCAGGGGGTGGGTGGGGCTTAGGAACGAAGAGGGTCTAACGCCTTCTGTGGCATTACTTGAGCTGCAAACGGAGAACGGAATGATGGGGCATTGTGGCGCTGCTGAGGGTCAGTGAATTCAATCGGCAGCCCTGAGGTAGACTCCGTGTTGTTGACGCAGACTGCGCGATGATTTCAGGCAACTCGGACTGACGCGTCGAAGAGGATGACTGTGTGTGTGAGTTCTGGGACGGGTGTTACTCGGGCAAGGACTGCGTACCTGTCGGGACTGATGAACCCTAAAATATAAATGCATATGCTCTGTGAATACTGTCATGTTACGTTTACTAAGTCCATTGGCAAACATGTGTTTTCGGTAATCTATCTTTACGTTATTACGGTTACATGGAGAATTACAGTTCGACCGTCCTGGCTGACGATTGTCACTGTGTGTGTTCCACCGCAAGATGAGACAGGCGCGGTGCCTTGCGCGTGAATTAGATTTTAGTGAGAGCAAACTTGCGCAGCATCTACCGCACTATTTCTTCCTCCTCACTTGGTCCCGGGGTCGAGACAGAGTCATGGAAGACCGGAGGCGGAAGAGGGCGCAGGTGGTTGGCACGGCCAGATTCGTCCCTAGCTGGTCAAACACACGCCATGGTTCACAACAAACACTTGACCAGAATTTTAATCGGCGGGAATACAGTGTCGCAACACTTAGAATTGTCTATTCCCCCACCAGCCTGTCTTACGGGCGGACTACTACTACTACTACTACCACCACCAGTACTACTGCTACTATTAGCACTACTACCGCTGTTACTACTAATACTACTACAACTGGCGGGAATACAGTGTCGAAACACTGAGGAAAACGTTTTCCCCCGTCTACCACCACTGATACGGCGAATACTACTAATAATCCTCCTATTAGTACTACTACTACTACTACCACCGCCACCACGGCTGCCAATTCTACTCTACCAACGCTTACAGTACGGGTAACTAACTGCAATAATACTAGCATCAGTAACGGAGTGTTGCGACACTGGTATCCAACCTTCTAATCAACAACAATAGCACCACAACAGGCTAGAGGGAAAAGGATGACTGGGCAGCCATGTTCACTACCTATATACCCCGTAGGAACGCAAGCACATCTACCGGCAAGCAAGCAGGCGCCAGAGACTTGCCAAAGCACACCAGGCTATGAGGGCCATGCGTTGAGGCTACAGGAGACTGAACATGTGGACAATGGACATGGCTTATACGTAAAGATGAACACGCGATCTCTGGGACAGTAGGTGTATTAGTCTGAGCTTTCGGTTTCGTACAAGAGGCCAGCGTCAGAGACTGTGAGAATGCGACATCAAATGGGCAGTTTTTGTAGTCGAGCCACGGGGGGATATGAGTGCAGAGGGTGATATTCGCGATAAGCTGAGTCCCACGCCGTCTCACAGTTGCGTGACTGCGTGCACTCTTGGCTGGAAATTGGGTCTCGCCTCCTGGCCGCGGGAACGGAGCGCGTGATATCAGGGGGGTATGCCAACGTGTCTGTTGATAGAGTCGGTGTCAGACACCCAGGCCTCTAACAGTTCTCGTCCTGTCTTATTGCTGGCCCGCGCCACTATCCGCGTGCTCACGAAGTTGACTTCGTGGCCTTCCTCCAGGGTGGGAGTGGCGACCTGAGACAACGGGTCGCCTCCCCGGATCGCCCGTTTGTGCTCCGTTATTCGTGAGCTAAGTCGTCGTGCGGTCTGTCCTGTGTGGTGGCGAGGGCAGTCCCGACATGGGATCTGATAAACGACACCCGGCTGTTCTCCCAGAGATCTTCTTTAAAACAAGAACCTGGGATTCGCATATTCGCTTCCATCCGTGATTTATATGTGTCTCGGCCAGGGAAGTTGGGTTAATCACATTCGTTCCCACGCCGCCCGACTGATGGAATTGGTGTGCTGTGGTCGTTAGGACTGGAGTAGACGGGGTTTGGGGGTAAGGTGTAAGTGGTATCTATGTGTAAAACACGCAGTGCGCGCATGAGGGTAATTAGGGGGTTGGAGTTGGCGTGCGACCACCACCTGGAGTTGGCCAAGGGAGACGGAACGATTGTGCTGATAGTAGGGGGCGCTCGCCGGCATTTTTTACGAACTCACTCGTCCGTCGGGGTTGGGTAAGGCTGGCTGACGACGGCTAATAAGCCGGAAATGGCCACTCCATTCTCCCTTGTCTTTGTCGGTAATGCAATTCCGATTGTACTGACGTATTCTGACAACAGGTCGCTGGTTTCGTTAACCGAATAGCCACTCCCTCGGCTGTTGCTACCATCTACTGGCGTAAGCCTTTAAAGCAATTTCTGGTTTCTGGTAGGTAACCTAAAAGACTTCTTCGGCGTCGACTTGGCGATCCGTGTCCAGTAGATGCGCGAGGATAAAACTGCTGATTAACGTTCACTTCTGTTTAGCCAGGCAGGTGAGTGTTTGACATCGAGTGCTTTCAACGGCCGAGTCAATGGCTGTTAGGCTAGTGAATGCAGCCCTTTGTCGTCAGAAGACGTTGGTACAATCCCTCCGTCATCCATGGCCGACTCTATTATGAATGAATCCTCTTAATCTCAGCGGGCATGACGTAAGCCCGCCAAATGAACGCTGAGAGCATTTCCTGACGATTATATGGCCTGGATGTCTAACAACGGTAAATAGACCGAAAATTGCCATTCCGGTATAGCTGACTCTGTCGGCATCTTACCGAAATTCTTTAACTGAACTCTTCATTACGATTGTATAAAAAACTATCTTCATCAAACAAATAAATAAGAGCTCACGTATGGAAGAGAATATGCGCATCCCAGGTCCATATTTAACAGAAGACGAAGGCACGATCACTAGAACGGTAGCTTTAGTGGTCCCACGTTTTGAAATCGGACAGAAGTTCATCATCAAAGACTGCTAGAGTGCAGCAACGTGTGAACATTTATACCGTTGTACAGTGAGAGCAGGGGTTACGTCCGTGGCTAGGTTTGGTTCGTGCCGCCTGGCTTGCAATGGTCCCAGTGACGGAGTTTTTCCTTCGCGCAATGTGTCGAACACCAACTTCACCGACTCCAATTTGCAAACCCCAAATACAGAATTTTTAGACATATGGAGAGACTTGTCGTGGCATACGGAAAACGGATTCACGCTCAATCCTACTCCGAATCGTGTTCTGCAATACTACTGCTGATCTCCAGGTCCCCTAACTTCTGAAGTCTGGCGGTCTACAAGATCCTCCTTGCATCTTGCAAACCGGAGCTACGATGAGTAACCGATGTCATGAAATGTTGGCGGAAAATTTGAAATGCATCTTCCATTGGGAAGATTCACTTAGGTGGAGTTGTAATATTGATTATGATGCGGCGTAGTATTATTGTATTTTGGAATTGCCAGGATTTTGGCAATTCAAGGCCTTTCATTTTGAACTCCCGTAGGAAACGCGCTCGGTAAAAATGAATACTAAGGTAGCATGAATTTTCACATAAATTTTCTGTGGTCTTATAAATTCTAAGATGTTATAGAAAACGCACAAAATAAGCTTTATTTTACTCGTTTGGTAGAGAATCATATTGTATTTACATTAAATATACAAAGAAAGGTTATCTTTCGGTTTAGAAAAAGTTTCTTATATCTAGACTTTTCAATCGTGCAATGCTCATTCATAAAGCATCGTGCCTGTTCGTTTACGAATGCTCCTCAGGAAGTATGTGACATTGTCTCCAACTATTGAAAAATTTAATGAACTCTCTGTGGTATCTTCTTACAAGCATAGAGGAATAGATAATTTTCCTTACGCGGAAAGCATGCGCCTTATAGACAATAATCGCATATCCCTAATGCAACGGCTAACTAGATTCAAAAGCATTTGTAAGTCGAAAAATTTTTTAAAACCGAATGTTATCCTTTCTTCGTGCATAAAAGGTGAGGACATGAGTTTCTGCCAAACGAGTATGGGAAAGCATATTTTGTGCGCGCTTTCCATAATATATATTTTAATTTATAAGACCATCGAAAATGTATGTTAAAAATGCATGCTACATAATTAGCCACTTTTTATCTAGTGCGGTTTCTGCAGGAGTTCGAAAAGAAAAGTCCTCAAAAGCCGAAATCCTGGCGAGTCCGAAATACAATAGGATTATGCCGCATGATAATCAATATTGCAACCCCATCTAAAAAATTCTACCTAATCAAAAACGCACTATAGAATTTCGGTTAACACTTCATGAGATCGGTCACTTATTGTATGTGTTCCGATGTCCGTTCGGATACCCTCTCATGCCACACGGCCAACCCCCTGTGCGCCGTGAAAATTGGGGGACCATCTGTCCTTCCTTTCTTAATTCATGGCTCGATTTAAAACATATACCCTGGCCTCTACACCTATCGTCAATTCTGCTTGACTGTAAGGAGACTCACTCCAAACAGCACCGGGAGCTAAATCCGGCGTTCAGTAATTCGAAACCGCGAATTGCTAACCTGCTGCTGAGGTAGACGGCCAGGTGTGAAAGAGGATGAAGAACAATAATCAGACGCCAGGCATGAGATATCAACTGAAATATGATCTGGGTCATAGAATATTATTTAGGTGGCCGTCTTTTTCTCCTAGAAAAGAGAACAGATGCAAGTTAAAAAATGTCGCTGATTATACACTTTTAGGAACTTAAATTACTTATTCAAATATAGCCACGCATGTTTGTTCATTAATGCTACGTATATGGTTCATGACGTTAAATCTTATCCGCAACACCATTTTGAGCTCGATGATGCATCTTATTAAAAAAGATGGATATGCGATCTTTCTTTAAAGGAACTGAAACATGATCTCGGTTATAGAATATTATATATATGGTCTTGTAATAGTGATTATGCAGTAGAAGTCCAACATATTTTAGGCACGCCAGGGTGTCGGCTTTCAAATGCGCGCCTTAACTACAAAAATCCCAATCAGTAACAAAGGATGACTTAGGTAGTGTGCATTTTCCCCTTCACTTTCGATGCTCTTATAAATCTAAGTCAGCTTTATGGGAGGCATGCATGAAAGTGTTCTTCACCTCATTCATTCTGCAAGAAATTATATTTTCTTAAAATTTTCCACTAGGAACGAGGGCAGGTGCAAGTTTAAAAATGCTTCTAATTGTGCATTGTATAGGAACCTTAAATAATTACTCATATATCTTCACGCATGTCTGTTCATTAATGCTACTCATCAGACTCATGCCGTTAAACCTTATTCATTGGCCAATTTTATAAGTTTCACACTAGATCCTAGTAGAGCAGGGGAATGTCTGAGGTTTCTTTCAAGAAACGCGCACAGAGTTCAATTTGAATCACCTAAGGGAAAGCGCAAAATGCAGATCAGGTCTAACATTATTTAGAAATAAGAGAACTTTTCGTAGACTAAAAGTCTCCGTTTTCTTCCAAATCGGGTATCAGACAAGATATTTTTATGCATGCTTTAGTTAATATATGTTTAGATTTATAAGGGTACGGAAAAATCGGTAAAGCACATTCATCTAATTTTTTTAGTCATTGTTGTGGTGTTGGCTAGAGGCCGGCATTTCGGCCTAAGTAATCCTTTTTAGTCGGAATCATATGAGAATTTTGATTAGCTTTTCGTGAGATACGCCACTTACCGTGCATGCACGTATGCATTCGAATAGGTTTCGAGAAATATGCTGCACCATCCTACATAGCCTAATTTCCGTTCTGCGAGGCGCAAAAAAGAAGTGTAAAATTAAGTCAACCAGATTTCGTATTTCGAGGAAAAAACGCATGTAGCCGACGTTATGCTATTTACTTCAGTCACCTTCCACAAAAAGCGCTCTTATGCGTCGGCATTGTGCGATTTGCTTAATACTAGTTATACGACAGCAATCTAAATTTGGTCGCCAACAGGAAGGGACGCTCTAAGTTATTATCGTCACATGGTGCAAGCACCTAACGCTTCTTAGAAAATACGTTACAACAAAAAATGATGTGGGTGGGCTCCTAAGAAGACGCCATGATCAAGCTGCCTCACGAAACTTCCCAGCCGCAAGGGTTCAAATATTATTCACAAATAACCCTAGTAAATGCGCAGAAGGTGAGGATTGGTTGAGATCTCAGAAAAACTCGATGTGCGTTTATTCCTCCACTTGCTCCCGAGAAGCAGGTTATATTGGTCGTACGAATCGGCGTCAATCCAAAAAAAATACGAGAATACCTCCCAACACCGCTGGAAAAAGGCGAAACTAGGAGCGTAGGCAGCGCCATTCTTGCGCAAGCAGTTGATTCGTGGCATCGTGTGGACCCCGGCGAAACTTTTCGTGTGATTTATAAAGTCCTCACGAGCTATCCTAAGCTATTAGGTCAGCTTCTGTAGTCAACAGCAGAAGCGGCCTCAATCAGGTTACGAAAACCGACCCTGTGCGTCCAGAAGAACATCGTTCAGGCTACGCGCTTGCCGTGGTCAAAAGTCGACTAACTTTCCATATCTTTCCGCTCTCGCCCCGCCTGTATTATAAAACTAAATTTTACCGATTTTCAAATCACTGACTAGTTTGACTGTATCCCGTTCGAATATAAATGTACTGGCATGAAGAGAATTTATCGAAAGCCAAGGTATGCTCGCAAACCTATTTTCCGAATATTGCAACAGAAATATTTGTAGCTCTAAAAAATTGAGACTTAAAGTGTTTTAGAATTGATAACAACTTTTAAGAATGTTCAAAGGTGAACACAACTTTATTTACCGCCTTCAACGTAAAGGACATTTTTGATGTTTTAGTCTTTTTGAAAGTTAAAATGCATCTTTTAAGTGTAACAGAGATGTAACTATGAAAACAATTGAACGTTGGCAGAAGGCAACACAAGTGAGGGGTGAAGCAGGTCGACATTTTGGACTCTGCCTGCAAAATCGATACAGAGAATGAAGATTTGCCGAGATTAAGTATCATGTGACTAAGCTATCTTACAAAAGCCCTCTTTTTGCGCGAGTACAGTAAATATGCTAACTCATGAAATGTTGACCACAATTTTGAAATGCGTTTACGACTCGTAAAGATTATTTAAGTAGGGTTGTAACATTAACCACTGTACAGCATAATCCCGGACGCCGACATTTGAACAAACTTATTTTCGGTCGCCTACAAAAATTGCCCTCTTCAAGCAATGATTACTTAAGTAACATACATTTCTCTCATTGATTTTCGATGCTCTTATAAATCCACATATATTTCATGGAAAGCCTTGCACATAAATATTCATTTTTCTGCTCATTTGACAGAAAATTACATCTTCTGAAACATTTTCTAATTTTGTGATTTATCATGACGACAAAATGTCCGTCCATAGAACATCGTGTTTCTGTATTTACTAATGTTGCTTGGTTCATATACTGTATGGTTCATATCCACTGTCAAATTTTATGAATTTCGTATGGTCCCTCTTATTATCTAATATAATTGTTTAATTTTTCAGAGACCAAAAAATTATATCTTGTAGCTTGAAATTCTTAATGCCAGTGTAACGACAGTTGGGGTTCAAATTTTTTGGGAATTGAAAAAGATTTTTTCTACACGTCCTTCAAATACGAAATTTGAAGAAGACGTAATTTTCTACCAGACGGGTAAAAAATGAATAGTTGCAGGTATTTTTTCCATGAAATATACTTGAATTTATAAGGGCATCGAAAATCAATGAGAAAAAAGCTTGCTAATTAAGTTGTCATTCTCTGCAGAGTGGCCGGAAATAAGTTAGTTCAATGGCCGGCATCCTGCAGTAAATGAATTACCATGGATTATACCTCACGGTGATTAATGTTACAACCCTGCGTAGGTAATCTGTTCGGTTCGAAAACACATTTCATAATTTCGGTTAACATTTCACGCGTTAACACGTCTGCTGTACCATCCTGTAAAAAACTTCCTGATACAGCGTCGTCTACTGATTAAATGAAAGTAGACGTGTTTTTACAAATTATAAAGGAAACATACCTAATTTCTTGCAAAGCTACTGCTTTCGTCTGGCTTGTGGGGTTTCCTGGACCGGACGCTGCCCAGTCTGCTTAAAAATGATTGGCTGCCGTCCGACACATTCGTGGCCCCACCAAAGGTGGTAGCTGTAGTGGTGGTGGGGGTAGTCACCGCGGAGAAGTTCCCAACAGCAGGCGTCCCTTTAGAGCGCGCGGCCATTGTCATGCCATTGCCAGCCGTTGACGGAGTGGAACCGGTTAGGAGGGAGCTCACGTAGGACGGCAGTGAGGCGTAGGAGGTGGAGGAGGGCCCAGAGCTTTTTCCAATTTGCCCGATAGAGCCGTCGTTCGTGGACGCAGCTGTTGACAACGTCACGCTGGTGCTTGTGACTGCCGTTCCGGTGGAGGTGTTAGCTTTCCGGTTCTTAGAGCCCCAGGTTCCCAGCAATTCCGGGTCCGAATAGAGGTAGGCCTCCGATCCGCTGTCGAATGCATTTGGACTTCGTCGCCTTGACATCGATTCCCCGTCCGAGTCGATAAACGTCTGCTGTTCGGAAACGCTGCCGTCTACGAAACTGGGTCGTTGTGTCTGGCCCTTCACCGACATGGTCTGCGAATAAAACAGAAAAGTTCGAAAACTCGGAAAAAAGGGTAACAATCGGGAGATGGCATCAACAATTTCGTTACCTAGAAAGAATACGTTTGACAGTGGATTCAAACGCCTTCAGACTATATCAGCGGTTGCAGGCCTACTTTCATGCACTACTTGGACTTTCCACAACGGCCTAACATGGGCTGGCCGAACGAACATCGCGCGAGGTTACATGGACGATGGTCGCTGTTACCCAACTTACCCCATAGTTACACACGTACACCTGAATATACGGAATACATTCGCATTATGGCAGTTTATTACAAAACAAAAGCACTTTTAAATAGGATAAGTCTGCACAACATGGGACAGGAACAGTTCCTAGGTATCTGTCAAAGACATGGCATTGAGGCCAAACCAAAGACGATACTGTACTTCGTCTATGTGAGCCCACACAGCTCGACCACATACAGGGCCTCCCTCGTGGAGTTTCCTTTTCAGTTAACTCCAGTATGCCTCAATGGCATTGGTTTGCCGTCCGGTGGTGGGGTCCTTGAAGTTCTTTGAGTGGTTAACAGAGAAATACAGATAACCCTCTGAGGGAAAACGATTATACGCGTTCCACTCGTCCGTTACCACTATACTGCATTTGGCGACCCATTTTGTAATAACGGAACGGAGAGCGGGCCAACTTCGATCATTCACCTGTTCAAATAAGGCTTTCCGTCGGCTGGTATCGTACATCTTGACCAGCCACCACCCATAAAACCCCTATTACCACCTGCCCCGCAAGACAGGCTGCTATGGTTACGCGGAATTTTTTGGGTGCCATCTCCCGATTATTACCCCCTCTTTATTTAAACGCAGAAGGCTTAGAAAAATCAGAAAAAGGTTGTCGTATAATGAGGTTATCTCAGAGGACGGTCAGTAAGCCCTAGATACCATCTATTAGCACGATTATAGGCCTCCTTCAGTCGTTATGCGTGTTGTTTCCAGCACGTTTTATGGGTCTTTGTGCGTAAAGAATAATGGGACCTGCAAACTTACATTCTTTCCCTGATTTGGTTGATAGTTACACGCATTTTGGCACCAGACCTGTCAATTTTTGTCTAAGTAATTTGGCTGTCAGCTCGAAAAAAATGAATAACAACACTGAAAAACGCAATTTTCAAACTGCTGCAATGACAGAAATCACACATGTTATGCTGGAAGGCTGCTGATACACCGGACGACAGGCTTAACAGGCTGAACGCGATTTGAACGTCGGGGACGTGTCAAAAATAGTTATTTGCAGTGTACCCTCTGCCTTCACATGGGCTTCAATGCCAGCTCCAAATCTGACAGTTGCTTAGGAGGTTTGCTTAACTCCTTTTTGATATTGCTTACGCGAATAATGGCACCTTAAAGCGACACGGTGTGTCTTGAGTGCAGAATATTTTATTCCTCCTTCAGGGTTTTTCGAATGACATTCCCAAAAATGCGGGGTGATGAAATGTCGAAACTTGAGATACAATGAAAAAACGGAAAAAAATTAGCCAACATTCTCAAGACTGCACTCTAAAACATTCGTGCATTTGACTAGCTCTCAACCTGTATAATGCACTGATTTCTGTAGAATATTTGTTCCCGAGGACTATTTAAAAAGGCAGGTTCACAAATGTTGATCTAGCTGTGCTGTTTCGTTTACTCGGTTATTTTCATGGAGAGACTTTAGGTGGTTCTGCAAACTAAGTTCCCTCATTTGCAAAGCTGTTTGGGCATTCGGCATTATTTTTTTCTGAATTTTTTCGATTATGGCCTAATTCAACCGAATGTCGTCCAAAAAGTAGTCAAGAAATATGGTCGATGCATTTGGAACGCCTTCCAATTCATTAGAAATTTTTCGTAAATTAGCGCACACCTACTGCAATATGCAGGTGTACGCAGTAGGAGTCATTTCCGATGAAGGCCGTTGAACTGCGCATTAAATTAACAGAACACCTGCTAAAAGGTGCATAAAAGCCTAGACAAGCAGCCGTGGCTGCGAACGGCAGACCCCACTTACGACAAAATCCTTTGACTCAATGTTTCTCTTCATGTCGTCCGAGTCGCGTCCATCGTCAGGCATAGCGGAGGGTCTACCGTTCAATTCGATGGTCAGTTTGGTAGTCGCCGTCACCGTTGACTCGCTTTTGAGTAAAGCAGAAAGAAAACATCTGTTTGTGAGAGATAGCGGAAAGGATGGCTTTTTGGAAAAAAATTCACTTCACTTTCCAAATCACTGTCATTAGATTTTTCAAAAAGTAAAAGTATCGATATTAACTTGAGTTTGTACTAGATAAAAACACAAGCTACAGCTTTTTGAAAAGGCTCTGCTCACGCGGTCGCAATATTAGTCCAGCTTTCGAATTACAAAGGCCTGCTAAGGCCCTTCGTTCTGATGAGAGGGCACCAACAATGGCTACTGATAGAAGGCAACGCCGTCTACGTGTGTATGTGTGTCTTGTGCTGTGTGTAGATGTGCTGGACCAACACGGAGGCGACATCGGATTCTGGCAGACGTTATCAGATTTGCGAATAATTATAAATGCCAACCTTTTAGGGTGCAGTGGCACACTCGGTAACCGGCGGACGTCGCGCACACTGGGACCCCTGTTGCCCCCAATTTTTGTTGGCTAAAACCTTGACATTTTATGTGTGGACCAGGGGGTTTGCAGTGGAGTGCCAAGGTATGGGCTCAACCGTGCCATCCACCTGCGCCCTCCACCGCTTCCGGTCTTCTTGACTCTGTCATGGCACTGGGTCCTGGTGTGAAAGGAGGAGAGAGTGCGGTAGATGCAGCGCAAGTCTACTGTCACACCACCACCACCACCGCTGCCCCAGCGACGGCCGCTCAGGCGACCATGTCTCACACCACCAACCCTGACCCAACATCCGACACCACCCCCACTTCCCCCGACTCCAGCGATGAGGATCAGGACTACACCTGCCCTCACTGCGACCGCAACTTCACCTCACACATCGGCCTGGTCGGTCACTTGCGAATCCATCGCACAGAGACTGGCGCACCAGTGCCTGGAGCACCAACCTATACCCTCCACGCTCAACTCAACTGCCCGCACTGTTCTCGCACCTTCACGCATCGCATGGGCCTATTCGGCCACATGCGCATTCACGAGAGCGGAATTGACCACAATCCTGACACACCCACCACATCCAACACATCCACCATGCCCAACTCCACCCTCGCTCCATCCGTCTGCGCCACCACCACCACCGCCTCCTCTGTAGCTGACACTGACACCGCCGACTTCTCATGCCCACACTGCCCACGCACATTCATCTCACGCATCGGCCTGGTCGATCACTTGCGAACCCATCGCACAGAGACTGGCGAACCAGTGTCTGGAGCACCAACCTATACCCACCAAGCTCGTCTCAACTGCCCACGCACTTTCAGACACCGCATGGGTCTATTCGGCCACATGCGCATCCATGACGACCCGTGGTAGACAACCGCCGGCTACACCACGCATTCACACACTCCGTACCTCCTCCACCACCATCACCCCACACTCGCCCACCGCAAGCACCCAACTGCCACCTGCCACGCAAGTGGGAAGTGTGCATCTCGACTCGGTCCCCATGCGGCTGCGGCTGCAGGGGTGACTTGAGTCCGAGGCTATCCCGACACGTCAAGTGTCGTGGATAGGAAGGTTGCTAATTGACGTCCGCACTCGGTACACGCAGTTCGTCACGCTGTGTGTGTGTGTGTTGTGTGGAGTAAAGTGGCGGACTGGTGGGCTGGGCGGCGGGCTGAAGCAGCACCTTCCACGGCCCACTCACGCAAATGAGAGACACGTCGTTCAACCCCCGTTGTGTGAAATCCTGGTGTTTGTGTGTATGGGGGGCCAGGTCGTGCTGTGGCGCGCGCAGGCATGGTCAGTCGACCGTGTCAGCTACCGCGCCCATTTCCCACTCCAGTCTACTGACCGGCTCGGACAGCGGCTGGAGTGTTGGGATGGGAAGGAAGAGTGAGGTCGACGACTCAGCGCACTTTCCTCACTATAAACAATTTGACGCGCTTGAAGCTAGCACGGTGCGCTGAAAGCCGTTGCTTGGAAGGTTGCCAACTGACGGGGTAACTTGGACCTCCTCCTGCACTGGTGGAGGTCTGAGAGTCGGGCTGCAATGGCTCCTTTTTAATGTGGCCTTTATGGCACTCCCACCACAGTGTGGAATCCGAGCCAGGCGTCAGCGGCCTGCCTAGGTGCGGCTTCGGCCGTGCCAGCCTCCAAATCTCTGTTGCGTTGGTGAAAATCCTGGTTATTGTTGTGTGGACCAGGGAGTGTGGTGGAACGCCAAGGTGAGGATCCATCCGAGGCATCAGTCTGCGGTCTCCCGCGTCTCCGGTCTTCTTGACTCAGTCTTGACACCGGGCCCAGGCAGTGGAGGAAGAGAGTATAGGTAGATGCTGCGCAAGTCTACTGGCACTATAAACCCCTGCGCAAGTCACCGTCCCTGATCCCACCGCTGCTGCAGCTGTGGGGCACACGGTGGACATCGTCGAAATCGGCGGTCGAACTGTCGTGAGTGTGTGTGTGTAGTTGTTTGTCTGTGGCCGCCACCTGCGCCCTCCGCCGCCTCCTGTCTTTTGGACTCTGTCTTGACACCGGGTCCATATGGGGAAGGAGGAGACAGTGCGGTAGATGCTTCGCAAGTTTAGGTTCACTATAAACTAATTCACTCGCAAGTCACTGTGTCTGCTGCAGCTTACTGTGTAGAACACGGTGGATATCGTCGGAATCGATGGTCGAACAGTCGCCTTTATTGCCGAGCTTGCGTGTTTCCTCAGATTTACCAGATGTCAGGACGATTCGATGTAAATGCCCCGGCAAACACTTGGAACAATGTAAGATTTGCGCTGAAATGGGCTCCAACGAACAACAAAACTGCATTCTGAGACTCCCTGTCCGACCACTTTTGCTTCGCTGCGAAGTTACTTAACGTTAATATAAGGTAATTATAAAATCTCCCGTTAACTAGAAAAGATTACCTAAAAGGACGTTATAAAAGACTGTAGAATGGAAAAACCAATTTGAGATCATGCGTGCATACAAGGATGCTGGCGTTCGGCTAGATATCATTACAGTCTTCCTGTCAATCACATTTGCAATATCAGCACTAGCCGAGAAGAAGAAGAAGAAGAAGAAGAAGAAGAAGAAGAAGAACAAAAAAGAAGTAAACAGACAGATGTGAATTTGGACGTCAATTTAAATCGCCTACTTTGACTGCTCGGAAAATGTACATGGGACATGAGTTATCTACCACGGGTACGGAGGAGCGTATATCTTCCTCAAAGTCTTGACAGGAAGTTAAACACGCCAGTTGTGCCAAACATCTGCAGTTGAGTAAATACTGCAGATTCTACCGCGACCGTTGATGTAGAATGACGCATGCACACCCACGAGTGCTATTTTCGGAGGCTTGCAACGCACAGAGGGTCTCGTCGCGGGAATACGCGATTTGTGCATTACAGATCGCATACAGCCTCTATGAAAGTGGGGACGCATAACTGATTTAAAAGCGAAGACTGAATGAGGGCATAACGTCTCAAACAGTTAAGGCGAAATCGGGGCAGGATTGAATTTGTACAAGCATCGCCAGCCAATGGGAGAACATGCACACAGCTATTTAAGTAAAATTTGTTTTACGCGTGTGGTTGGTGCAGGCGGTTAAAAGGATGCCCAATTGAAAGCCAACATCTCGCATCACAAAAATCCTACGAACCTATATCCGCTTCCAATGGATTTTGCAACTATCCCTAATTCCCCATAGTTTTCGCCTTGAAGGCAAACTGCAGACAAGGTATCATGAGTCTCATCCGCTGAACGCTGAAAAAACGGAATTCTCTCGCTAAGTGAATTCAGCTGTGACTGCTAAAATTTCCAGGGTAGATCTGCGGCCAGGAAGTGGGCAATGGCCACCACCTTGATCTTCGCGTCACGCAGTGTGGTTTGGTGTTATGCGTCTAGCGATGGGTGCAAAGTTTCCTGTCCCCGCCCTATCGCTTTTTGACTCAAGCCGACCGTGGGTGTGATGCGTTTTCGGTTCTTGAGGTTTCTTTGGATCGTTTCCCGCCGGTGTTCCACACTTCGAAATTGGGTATGAAAAAGCCAAAACTGGCATTCCAGCCTCCCTTGTCTTTGTCGGTAGTACCATTCCGCCTACAGTAGACAGTACTCCTCTTGTGAGAGATGGGATGGTTACTCTCAAAATCTAGGATGACCTCGGAGTATGTTTCTTTGCAATAAACTGAAGTGTGAAGGGATCCATCAGTTTTGCGGCATACGAGAACATCCAAAAATGGGAGCTGTCCATCAACCTCTGTTTCAAAAGTGAACTTAATTCCTGGAAATGTGGAGTTAAGATTCGTGTGAAGTTGGTCTAATTGGTTTATCTTGACAATGACAAATGTGTCATCAACACAGCGCAGCCATATTTTTGCGTTAATTTTTGAAAGGGCTATAGACTCCAGTTTCTGCATTATGGCTTCTGCTAGAAAGCCAGATATAGGTGAACCCATAGGAGCACCTTTCAGTTGTCGATAACATTGTTTGGCAACATAAAAGTTGGTTTCTAGACAACCATCAAGTAGTTGGAGTAGAGCGTCGACAGGTTCATCAGTAGTGTAGGTCTGAAGGAGTTCTTCGGTGCAGTGTCTCGCTAAATCTAATGGAATCGAGGTGAAGAGGGAGACTACATTGAATGAAACCGTTATCTCGTCGGATGCAACACTCGCCCCTTTTAATTTGCCTAGGAACTCGTTTGAATCTTCAGTGGAGTTCTCAGAGACCTTTGTAAGTGGATGCAGATGGTGAAATAGCCACTTAGGAATCTTGTAGTTTGGTGCACCGATTAAGGAGACTATCGGCCGCAGTGGAATACCCATTTTGTGATCTTTAGAAAGTCCATATATCTTGGCAATTGTGGGTTCGTCTTGTTTTAAGGATTTAGCCAGAACTCTTGAGATTAATTTCCTTCCAGTAAGGTGCTTAAATGTTTTTGAAATGCATGAATTCTGTGATGTTGTGGGGTCAGTATTCAGGGGTTCGTAGGTGGATTACTCTTTTGGTGGTTTCATCATCTTCTCTGTGTAGTCAGTCTTGTCCATTATGGTGGGGGAGCCTCTTTTGTCAGAGGGCAGAATGATGATGTTTTTTCAGTTTAAACCATCTCTCACAAGAGGAGTACGTGAAAAATGTATCTGGACTCGTCGAAAGACAGTTAAAAAAGCATCAAATACAAGTAGAACACCAACCTACAACTACCTTGCGTACGCAGCTTGTACACTCTAAGGACAGGGTTGGCTATCTCGATAGAAAATGTGTTGTCTACAAAATAACATGTTCCAGTTGTGATGCCATCTTTTGTGGCCAAACCGGGAAATCTGCCTCTACCCACATACATGAGCATCAGCTAGCGGTGAAGAGACGAGATCACCTATCCCAGGTGGCTATGCACAAACTGGACACTGGACACACATTTGCATGGGAAAACACCCGTTGGCGCCTGCTCAATAGGGAAAGGCCGCGAATTCCTGGAGGCAATGCACTCAGATGAGGCATGCATCAATCGTCCTATCGATTTAGATGCCACATACAAATTTCTCAAGGAGAAATGGAAGCGAGCGCAGCCAATGCCGAGAGGATGACGAAAATCGTTGACGCTCATTGGCGCAGGCTTCGGCCAACCATAGATTCACTTGTTCGACACGGTTAAATAGTTAACTGTTCTTTTGGACATAGCCCAAAAGTCTGACGACGAGCTGGGGAACCAGGCTCGAAAATTTACGCATTAAAGTTTATTCTCTTCCCAAAGAATCTTGCTTATTTTCAAATATATATATATATATAGGCTGAGAATTTGCAGTCTAAATCTAAATATATATTTGAATTGCCGGGATTCACTTCACACCTCAAAGGTAGGCTGTGGAAATGCTTGCAAAGTTTTAATTGGAGCATTATCTGGACGAAAGCTTTTGAAGGCAATTTGGAGAAGCATTAGGCGGTGTTTTTTGGCGTCGAATGCTTTTGACTGCTATTCCAGAAAAGATCTGGTAGATCGTGCACCTCGAAAACCAAAATTGATTACTCGCATTCCACTGATGCTAGTCAAGGGGAATTGTAGTTTATAGTTTCAGATACCTAAAAACATCCCCAATATCTCTTTCTTCTTCTGCAATTCACCAAAGCCAAATTTCTACAAGTACCAACCACAAAACAGTATGACTGTTGCAATTTGTGGCAACTGTGTTAAATTAAGGACGCTGTAATCAGATGTGCAGGGCACTCACATAAATAATTAGCAACAGGTATCTGCCGAATGACATGGCTTAACATGCGATAAAAGGTTGCAAACGTTTGAAAAGAGGCAATTATCACTTTTGATGAAGGATATAATAACAAAACTTATAAAAGGAAATTGCGTTCGGGAAAAAATGTTCCGGTAATCGAAATCTAAAAGTGTTAAATCAGTACAGTTGAGTAGAAAGTCAGAAAAACCAGTACAACGTCGTTCGAATTCCTACGACTTCTTTCAACCCAGTCACTAGCCCCAGACGGTCCAGCAATATGGCAAATATCTGCCGATTCGTCTGTAACTTATTTTCTAGCAGTCCCAATAGGTAACTGCTTTCGGTTTTTTTTAAAACTGGTAGGATCTGACAGCAACACCGTGTTCACTATCCGCGTTCGGTCTCCGGAGCAGAGATGCTACAACTGTAGGGGCTCGTTTTTCCCGAGGCAGAGCAAGCCTGTACGCGCACCTAGCCCAAGACGTGAGTAAACCTCCCACCCAACTTGTTGCTGAAAAAGCCGTCAAAAAGCTATCCCTAGTGCCACCGCCTAGTAAGTTATTTGGAGGTGAAAGAGGGATTTTCTGCTGCAGCAGTAACGGCGCTGTATTTCACGTTTGCGCATACGGCTGGCGTTTCAGGTGCGACCCCAATAGCATCATCATCATCACCCCTTTTACTTCCACACCCCCGAACAAAACGATTACCGGACGACCAGGAAGAAGTGGTAAAGAAGATAAAAGTCGTGTAAATAGATGGCGATGCAGAAAACAGGGGGACAGCTATTGAAACGACGAGAAAGTTGTTGCAGAGTAAACGAGGGAAAGGCTCGGGGAGTGCTCTTTTTTAACATCCTAGGAAACAGGAGTGATTTTAAAGCTGGGATTTAGAATGCCCCTGAACCACGGGCAGATTTACCGGGGGGGGGGGCAGTCGTCATGATCGTATAAACACCTCGTCAGGCTATTCAGGAGGTAGACGTTGTTTTATTGTTGTTAGATCGGTTGTGTGTGCTAGCACACTCCCACAGAATTGCGAGGTGGCTTCAGTTTTCTGCGCGCAGAGATGGGAATGCATCTATGGCTGTTTGGTTGATGGCATGACTCAAACGCGCTTCCGGTCAGCCATTCAATCCTGCAAACACTTGCCGCCAGTCACTTCTGAGCTCCGGTTCATTAACGGTTAACCCTTGACGCCTATTCTTCTTCTTGTCTTGCAACGCACGATTAAAATAGGTGGAAGGCGATCCCAGTCTCTGCAAAAAATAGCCCTTCTACCTGCTTTAAAATTATGTTCTTTAATTCACCTAACATCCTTCCAAAGACTGCCGTTTTCTGCGCACTAGTCTGTGGGTTTTGTATAATACAGAGGAAGCGAGATAAATTACAACCAGTGCGGAGTATGTGTGTATGGAGTATGTACGGAGTATGTCTACGGAGTCACAGTTCAAGGAGAGACGCATACACATGTGCCCGTCCCAGGCATTCCGAAAGAACGTTGAAAGTCCTGCAGACGGGATCCTGACGCCCAGCTCCAGAAGAGAGAACTCACCTACAGGATGTCACCGCCTGTTTCGCGTTGGAAACGGACTGATTCATGGGGCTGTCGGTGAGGCCGCTGCCAGGGCTATCCGCTGTGGCGAGGGGCGGTTTTGCATTGCCCGCAGATCGATAGGGACTTGCGGTCGAGGCAGAGGTAGTCACTTTGGGGTGGACCGGCGGTCGACCGAGGGTGCCGCTTGAACGCCAGGTGTCCGCAGTCGGGGTCAATGCGCCTCGCTACCAATTAAGAGTCCAGAGAGAGAGATGAGGCGTTTTATGTGAAGGTTGGAAAAGCAGACGGCTAGATCGCAGTTGGTGGCCAAGCTCCGTATTGCCGGTGGCTTGGGGGTTTGTTTACTGGGGCTATTTTGTGGGATTCCACAATCACATCTGACCCATTTGGCTTCCGTTTTACGCCTGAGGTTAGGATTAGGGTACCGGTTAATGGTTTCCGATTTTCGGCTTAGGGATATGCCTTTAGGCTTAGATTTTAGGGTTACGGTTGGGGTTTGAGCGTACGATTAGGTTTCAGTATTACGGTTAGGTTTTTCAGTTACGGCTTTGTCTAAGGGCTACATTTACGTTTATGATTTCAGTAAGGGTCGGGGTTAGGGTTGCCGTTAGGGTTAACGGTTAACGTTTAAAGTTGAGGTTAGGGTTAGGCTTAAGCTTAAGATGAAAGGTTAAGGTCGTCGTCCGCTTCCCCATTCCTGGCTACCAACTGCGATCTACCCAAGCGGACAAAACAATGGAGGACAACTTGAACTAACAACGGAACGGGACACATTACAACGTCATAATGGCTTACAATCCGGCGTACGATCGGAACGCGTTTTTTAAATTGCAATTTCCACGAGTCAACGCAGCCATACAACACCAAAGCACATCAGGGAACTGATGTCAGCGAACCGGTAAAAGACCGTATCGTCGAGATTAGGGGATTGTGTCCACCTAGACGCGCTAGACAGATAGATAGATAGATAATTTTTTATTAAAGACCCGTCGGGGTCCCATCAAAGCTACACAGTACGGTTTGTAGAATTGGCAACGTGAACTGCACCTGACATCGAAATTCATTGCTGGCGGTGCAGGTGGAAATGTGAGTTGCGGGAAACAGTTGAGAAGAGGGAGACGCAATCGCTAAAACAGGCATGTTATTTGCCTGACGTTTCGGATTCACTTGCGAACGCATCATCAGAGACTGTAGACAGTAGGCGTAATGTTGGCACAAGTGTTGCGGTATTTGTAGGAGCCAGTGGCTATGCCCAATTAGCGGCATCTGAATTCCCCACAGATTGTTAAACTTTACGGGATGATGGCTTGATTGGTTGTAGCTAGGTCGTTAATGGTAGTAATTCGATCAATCGTATCGGGCGGTAGTCTGATGATTAGTCAAGCCCTTTCGCATAACCAAATACTCCGCCCAGGGAAAGTCTCAGCGAAGAAAACACAGGGACGCCATTGCACTCGTAATAGATATGTACCGGCATAGCGACTGAATCTGATTACTACACCAAAATTTCTAAGATCTGTACTTTTACCAGGTGCGGTTGCTGACAGAAAGTGTGAATTAGAAAAGTCTGGCGAATAAAACCCACCGGTAATCGAGGAACACGTCGAATTCTTGGTGTCTGCATGAGTAGAGAAGGACAGGACTGATCGACCACCAGAACAATTTTTTATTCGTTTGAATTATCGAATAACCACTCGCTGAAATTTCAGGAGTTGTCTACAAAATAAACTACCACGAGGACGACTATATATATGTTCGAGAAGCATGGTAGAAATTGCAGACTCGTCTACATGAGCACAAATCGGCGACTCGGAGCCTAGATCTAAACTCTCGACTAGCAATACACGTTGGCAAAACTGGCATACTTTCGACCATCTTCGTCCGGGGCAACAATTAAGTAGGACGGTTAACACTTGAGGCTTGGTACTCCGAGGCCTACTCCATCAACAGGCATCTGAACCCTCATAAAGCCTACATTGTACTACGTCATCACGTCCGCAGAGCTCAGGACCTATTAACAACATTGGACTTAGGGTTATACGTGGACAGGCCGGCAGCGAGTCTACTCGGCGAGGAAGAAGAACCACCAGACCGAACACCCGACGAAGGTTCAATCCCCTACCCCCGACGAAGCGGTGACTCAAAAAGCACACAGATAAAACGACCGCAAACTATCATTCCGGGAGGGAGAGGCCGCGAGAGAAGAGGAAAATCGGTCAGCATGAGGCCGATCAACGCGACATGCCACTTGAAATTTCTGGTCGATTACGTGCACTTTACGCTTTGACAATTGGGAGCCAACCAAGCTCTCTTCGAAACGGCAGAACCCAGATAACCTCGTTCCGGTGAGCCCAACGTTTTCTTCACATCATCAACCCGGGTCTCTCAAATCCGCCAATCTGTGTAGATATTTTACATGATTGACAAATTGCCTTCGATTCTGCCTAAATGTGCGCCTTTAATGCGAAACTTACTTGGTGTGCGTAGGACTGGGAGGCAGTGCGAGGACGCGTGAATGTTCCAGAGACAGTCGACGTCGCTGTCGCCATGCTAGAACCACACTCCAGGCTGGGTGGCTGGGAACCGCTGCGCTCAAAGCCGTGTCTCGGCGAAAGCGGCAGCTCCGGAGGGAAGGCCTTGGGACGTCCGTAGGGTCGGCGCAAGCTGCACATCGCATCTCCAGATGGCTCCAAGAAGGGCGTTTCGGTGGTGTTGGCGCGTAGAACACTTTCTGCGTCGAAGGACCTGTGCAGCAGGGTTGGCAGGTGATCCAGCGAACCGTCGCCACGACTGCGACGCACCAGACTACTGCTCCTCCGTGGTGGGTTCATACCACCGCCACCGCCGTGGTAACGGGACTGGGTGTAGTAAGATACCAGACCGGGAGGCAGTCGGGAGAGGGAGCCCTCAAAACCGCCTCCAGACTCGGATGGCAGAGGTTGCGGGGGGAATGAGAGGACCTCTTCGTGCGACTGGTAGTTGTCTGAACCCGTCTTGAGTAGTCGCATCAGGGTCTCCAGCTGGATCATCAGGTCTCGTCGGTTGCCCTGTGCAAGCAGAAATCCAAATGAAAGAGAGAGTGAAGAGGGCTGATTACAGGAAGAGGAGGGTCTTCTACTTACATCTGAGCCCCATCGTGATCGATGATATCGGGTGGAAAAAATGCCCAGTCTATTTCATTCGCACAGGGCTGGCCAAGTAATGTCATCACATCCTTCAACTAATTCTAAAGTATCCATAAAGAAATATTCAGCGATAGTAAATGATCACAAGTAGCTGTGAATGTTTGCGTATTCTAAATTATGGTGTACGTTAAATGTTCATTCTTGACAGAGGCGAATGCTCTAGTAGAATTCCCGGCAAGCAACGGTGTCGATGAATATTTTGAATATGCCTTGGTATAGAAGACAAAGATGTGATCACTGGAACCAGAAGTCTTTTGGCCTGACGTTTCGGATTATCACTCGGGCCCATCATCAGAAACAGTCGCAGATAAGGGTGGTAGCGGCCCAGGGAGTACAGTATTTATAGCACGTGGAACCATATGTGTACAACAATTAGCAGCTCTCGCAATCGCCCCTGGGGGTCGTAAATGAGGCGACGATGGCCTGTCAGCCCGCGTCCGAGTCGTTAATGGCCTCGATTTCGTCATCCGTGCTGGATGCTGGCGTGACGAGGGCTCGGCTACTTGGCCCACTGCCACTGGGATTATTGTTCGCCCGCGTCCTCCCCATGTGACTAAATTCCCTGCCCAGGGAAAATCTTAGCACAAAATATGATTACGGGAGGTGATTGTGCTTGTTGATGGATTACGGGTCTGAGAACCATGACTCGCGCTGCTCGCACGATTGTCACCCCTTGCGAAGATTTCGGCCATTTGAAAAAGTTGTAATTAACATGACGAGGTTTCGTTATACATGTAACTTATTAACTGAAAAACAGGCATCCCAAGAGATATAAGAAGGAAGATGAAATTCTTTGGGAAACGGTAAACTTTATTGTGTAAATTTTCGAGACTAGTTCCCCAGCTCGATTTCAGACAACGGGCGTTCAAAAACAATTAACTTCTAGGCCGAGTCTGATTGGCTAAAGTCATCTTCTCGGGATTGGTTGAGTCAAATTGAATCTGTCCTTAACGCTTTTACATGTGGCATCTAGATTGATATGCTGGATGATGCATGTCTCATCTGAGTGAGTACCTTGTTAAAAGTTCTATTGTTCGTAAATGGACTCACCAAAGTCCCATACGACGAAAATTAGGCTGTCGCAGGCAGCGACTTCCACCGGGTGTCCAGCTCTGTGGATGCAACACTGGCGATTTGCGCGTGAATTAGTTAACGGTGGGTAGACTTATGGCGTACCTAAAACATTCTCTCCTCTCTCTCTCTCTCTCTCTCACTCACACCCTGATCCAGTAGGAAGGCAGTGTCTGGACGGTCAGAGATTAGCGTGAGCGCAGTGGTCAACAGATGACCCCGCCCACGCGGGCCACACACAATTTGCACAAGATTTTCATGAGAGCAACACGACTATGTGTCCTCAAGGTCACACTAAGAAGGGACAATTTTGCAGCACAACTTACAATCCTGAGAAGAACCGAGTTAGCTCGTCACCAAGCAACCGCTCTGGCCACAATTTTTGGGCCATCATAATTAATTCAATCGCTTAAGATTCGCTATCATGAAGAGGACGCCGATGTGCAGGAGGATTGATTCCTCAATGTCGGTCTGTCTATCTTCTGTCCGTACGGCAGTAGTTTTAGGCTACCCTGGACCCACCGCCGCCCGGCAACGCTGTGTTGTGTGGTATTTTGACTCCGTTTTGGCCCTGCGCATTTGCGGCGCAGTTCGGTTTAGGGGTCATTTCAAACTCCAACAAGTAATCAACACCTCGTTCGCGTGGGCGAAGGACACAAGAGGCACATATGCGAAATGAGCAGAGATAAGTTAAAGCGGACAAGTTATTTGCCAGTTGAATATGCGAACTAACCTGTAAATCGTTCATGCGTGCTTCTAGTGTTGACTTTCGCTGACGCAATGCCTGCAACTCAGCCATGAGCTGTGGATCCTCAGATTCAGGATGTCTGCCCAGCGTATCTGACCTTCCATCGCCCGCAGCACCAGGTTCAAGGCCAGGCCGCATGCCGCCCACATTTTGCCTCCCTCCTGCCACCATAGCTGCCGCGATGCCAGCAGCCTGTTGTTGTTGTTCCAATCGGAGACGTTGAATTTCCAGCAGAATCTCCCTAAGCAGTCAAATTTAAATACTGTCCATAAATGAGTGAATGAGGGAGAAAGAAAGTACTGTTTTTTTCCAAAGAGGGCTTCGAAGACCAAAAGGCGGCAGATTAACATGTGCTTACGAATTTTCAAATTGAACCGTCACACCTATCCAGCACAGTGGACATTTTTTTTCGCTTCAAAGCACGAAAGTTAATGGGCAGCAAATTGAGACCGCATTTCCTTTTCTGTCGACTCGCGCTCATCTAACGGCGCCATCTTCTGACAGCGAATGCTCGACCCCGCCGCGAATGAAGTCCCCATGATAACTGCCGAATCTAGCAAAATTGAAGTTCGCAGTTTTCGTTCGCGCTGGTCAGTAGCGTTTGGGGTTTTTGACTGCAAATTCCGTTCCCTTAAAAGTAACAGTAGACAGACACACGCTCTCTCACGATCCCTTAACCAGAAAGGCGAAATAACGTTCTACTTTTTTCACTTGTACGCAAAAACTACAGATGCCTTCCGATAGAGCGAGGAATTCCACTTGAGTAAGCGTCTGCAATCTGGAAGTAAGTCCCACGAAGTGGACTTTTTCGTTCAGTTGTCACACTCAAGGCGATCCATAGCTGAGTTCGCAAATATCGCGCTCACAAATAGGCGACAGGCATCTGAAACACACTAGAGAGCAGCTTCTTCTTTAAAAATGCCGTGTTGGAATATTCTCGGTTAGCGTGATTCACAGATTTTTGCGAATTTGTTTCTCGGGGCTGTCATATGAGACTGCCATGGTACGGCAGAGATTTCAGCATACACAGGGATTGCAGGACAGAAAATGAGGAAATGAGGAAACATAACATTCCATGCTGACCACGTAGTGATCATTTCGGTGGTATTATAAACAGTCTCAGGGCAATTAGAGTGGTCGTTTTCAGAGGGCTTGCGGACATCAAGCAGTCATACGTCAAGGTTAGAATGCAGCGCATGTGCAGTTTAAACACGAGAAATTACAAGTTACAAAGGCATCGGTGCATCCCTGGACAAAAACTGCTCTCGCAAACTAGCATCGACCAACACCAGGGTCGATGCGTCTGATGGTCGGGCAATCATGACACCAAGATCCAACGCACGGGATGAAATTGCAGCAATTAACGACGTGAATGTCGGCCATCAAACAATTAGCACACAAAGTGCAATGAATGCCGTGAATGTTCATAGGTATGCGGTTGCATGGCGACTGCATCCTATAAATACTGCAGCCCCTTGTGCGTGAATCACCCGTATCTGATGTTGTCTCTGATGATGGATTCCAGCAGGAATCCGAAACGTCAGGCTAATAAAGCTCTTGTCCCAGCGATCGTGTCTCCTTCTTCAAGACAGTCAGAAAATGTTAGTTCTGATACTTTCGGTGCCTTAAAATTGCGACACCCGCGGGTAGTTTGAGATCGCATACTTATTGGCTGTCACAAAATAACCGCAATTTCAAGGGCTAGTCTGCATTTTGACTGATCTTTCAAAAGCGCCCCTAGTTTCGGCATCCTGCCTGCCAGGCGCAATGCACAAAGATCCGACCGGTTCGGACAGGACCAGTGGGACAACGAGCAAGTGCAAGCGGGAATGACAACTGACGACTGATTGACTTGTCGGATGACGAACTGGAGAGTAAACGGACACGTTAGTTCTGCGTCACCTCAGACGACAACAAAAGGGGACAGAGGATACGCGACCCCACTAGGGTCCGACCACAGCCGACAAGACAACGGGCCCGTGGCTCAATGGTAGACTGTCAAACGCTATGACCAAATACCGCGGGTTCGAATCTCAAGTGTTCGCACTTGGGGTTGGATGTGGATGGCTGATGACGGCTAATGAGCCACAAAGGGCCGTCCCCGTCTCCCTTGTCTTTGTCGGCACTATCTCATATATACACCTGTGCATAATGAACATACATGAATCTCATTCATACACTGTTTCGTTTTTGAAAACTGTCGACCTATCTGTGAGATATAAGAACTCGACGAACGTTAAAAGTCAGCGCAGGAAACCAAATGGCTCGCCAGCTGGGTATACGGACCTCGCGAGTTTGGAGGCCCCGCCGAAGGGCCTAGTCTTCGACTCTCATAAGTTGAAGGCGACTTACAATTTGTCAGGCAAGCGACGTTCACATTTATTGGCTTGCTCGCTTAGGACATTTCCAATTTATGGAGTTCCCATCGCAACCAACACCTTAAAAAGGAAGGCGAAAACTCGAAATTTCAAAGCATAATGCTGAAAGTGGGATCCTGCTGATATTGACACTGTTCATTTGCCTTTTGTCAGTTTGCCAAGCATGGAACCCATTATGGTCTTACTGAGCTCCGAGCCGTTCCGTTATAGCCAGCGTCTCAGATAGTGCATGAAAACAGGCGCCACATTTCCTAACTAGCGAAAAGGGGGGAGTGTGAAAACTGTGGATCATGAGGCAGCAGTTGAAGGAAACTTACCTATTTTTAGCCTCCAATTGCGCCACCAGCTGTTTCTGCGTCTGGGTGCAGTCGAAGACATTATTCATGTCCTGTAATTGTTTTAAAGAGAGGAAAAACACACTTTTAGTCAGGGTACCTACCAGCTAGTTAGTGATCAGAAAGAGAGAGAGGACCAGTGATCAACTGCTAGTTCTGCCATCTGAGGCCTAGTTCGATGTGATCTGACGCTCGTGAGTCGTGCGACGGTCTGACTGCCCAGACTGCACGCCCGAACGCGTCGGCTTGATTGCCAGCCAGGCAGCAAGGGGCGTCATAATGCGGTGCCTGCAACTCTAAACTCCAGGGTTAAAATCCCAGCCTTTAGCTTCTGTTAGCTAGATAGTCTCCTCGTTATAAATAGCTTCAAGGACACGAGCCAGTCGAAAACTGAAGCCTTATTTTAGAACGGCCCTAAAAAGCAAGCGAATTGCCCGCATAATAAAGTCTTAGTCAAGGGATTTACTGCAGTCCTGATTCATAAGTCTGAGGTGTCTATCGTTGCATCAGAGTCACTAGAGGTCATCGACACTTCGGTCCCGCCAGGACAATTTTTGTGGCCTACATTGTCACGGCAAGGACTGACAACGAAATTAGCTTAAGTAATGTGTCTGGATGTGCTTAAGGAGAGAGAGCACTTACACAAGTTGCCAAAACAGTGCTTGAGACAAGTAGACTTTGCCAAAATGTTTAAAATGTTAAAAATGCTTAAAATATAAAAGCTCTGCTGTCCGAGTGCTTACTTGGATACTCATACAGGTAACCACAACTTACAACATTCTCTTTTTCCCAAATACAAAGATGTTACAAAAAGGAGGTAAATATTTGTATTCCTTGTTTTCCGCGTTTTCCGTAACAAGCTTAGTGACTGCTATGAGATGAGAATTCGATCGTCGATTCCGACGATCTCCTCCGTGTGCCTAACATTGCAGGGACGGTGACGTGCTCGTTAATTGGTTTATGGTGATAGCAGGCCTACGCGGCATCTATCGCTTTCCCCCTCTCCTATTTCACCAAGCTCGACTCGGTTTCAAAGCAGTGCCACGAAGACCGAGGGCAGGATCAGGTGCAGGTGGTAGGCGCGGCGAGAGCCTGCGCATAGGCGTGTCGCTACGACCTCATGAAAATATCTGTCACGGGTACACTACGCCACGAAGACTAAGAGCAGGATCGGGTGCAGGCGGTTGGTGCGGCGAGAGCATGCGCCTAGGCGTGTCGCTACAACCTCATGTATAGTGTCTGCTACGGGTGCACATCCCGAATACGGCCTGCCGTGCCCTGATCGGGCCTCCACGTCTGTATAGCGCATCTATCACGCGACCTGTTTTAAGGAGACAGTTTTGTCATGTAGCTAGAACCTGTTCGCTTCTCAGACGCGGCATTATAAGACGATGCCTTGGGAAGATTCTGGTAAAAATGAGGAATTGGGATGATCTGACAAAAAAAGTCGGCCGTTAAAACAAATTTGTTAACAGGCTGAAGTTCAAAAGCAGCCATGCATACTGCTGATTTTTTGGGTGTAAATTGTTCACATCCGAGCTGACCTTCGCTTAGCTGTCCGGAGTCTTCTGCAAAAAGCAGATTAATGTTGTCTCCGCCGCCCCCCCCCCACATGCCGTCTTCTGGCAGTTTCGATAATAATGCAGGTGATGGCGAGCGTCTGAGTAATTCGTCCCTATCTGTCGGCTGATTCTAGTTCGGCGTTAATTATAGGCTCGTCAAAACCACGGTAGTTACCCCCTGATTGTCCCAGTGGAGGTGGTGGCGCATCAACCGCTAATCGGGAGAGATGACAATGCTCCGGTTTGTCAAACTGGATTTGCAAGACTTACAGCCCATGCCCTTCATGGAATTACCGGACGCCTACGCAAGATATGGATCCGAGTGTGTATTCCCTGTTCCTCACTAACCGCACTTGAATATATCATAAACCTCTAAGTGATAGCCTCATACACTGATGCAACGTCGTTCATCGATCGCATAGCGTAGGATTCCTTCTCATTTCTCTTGCTATTCAGCGGAGGCCTTGAGTCTCTCTATAAATCAACGCCCTCCAAGTTCTTCTCCTCTGATAAGTTAACTGTTTATGAGGCTGCAGTGGCTTGATGAAAAGTTTTTGAAAACAACCGTTCATCAATGCGAATCCGTCCTGTCAAAAATAGCTACGCTTGAGTGTTTAAGACGGAACACGACTTACCTGTCAAGTTGACGTTTTTATTAAGCGTTGTAGTTTGCTGACACAGCAGAAAAAAACCACTGCGGTAGGCAATGCATGCTGGAAATTGTTTCTTTGAGGACGCAGTGGAAATGAGGTGAGAATACCCATTGTTTGAGAAACTTGGTGTGCTATACTATATCGGGAATCAGCTAGACGTCTGTGCATTATTTCAATCTTTGCCTAATTCACACACTGAAGACCGCTAGTTTAATAATCGTTGTATAGGAAAAGCCCTTGACATTACACAAAAAATGTCTCTAAAGTCACGAGAATTTTACGGAGACAACTCGGCAAAATCGCTTTAAACGACTTTTCGGTGCTCTTTTTTTACATTTGTTATCAAATAAAATGTCGACTAATATTTGAGAGTGGAATTTTGGTCAGAAAAGATTATTTAAGTAGGATTGTAATATTATCGTGCAGCATAACTCCAAAATATCTCAGTCCCACCATGATGAAGGCCTTTGAGGAAGCTTCATTCGGCTACCTGAAAAAAACTACGTCCAATAAAAATGACTATTTAATTAGTATGACATTTTTTCATTGGGGTTCTAAGGCCTTGTAAATTGGAACATGGAAATAGTTCTCCTCACATTCATGTGGTGGCAACTTACAAATCCTTAAAGGTATGTATTTAAGAAATTGATAATTTTCGGTTTCAAAGTTTCCTATTGGTCAGATTTTTAAGGCAGTGAAATGTCTGTTCACAAAGTATCGTATTTTCCATTTATTAATGATGCATGTAAAGTATGCCTCATTATCGATATCCACTGCGAAATCCTATGCCCAATATACGACTTATTCACAACACCTTATAGTAATGTATAGTCTTCCTAACGCGTAAAATGCACATCTTTTATACAGAACTATTCCTCTCTAAAACAATTACCAAACTATAATTTTCCTATGTCCGTTATGCTGCTAAATAAATCCCCTGAGGTAATCGCCTGATAGGAGTATGATCTGCGCTGACTTGGCATAGGCCTTAAAAATACTTAATGTATGCATGTGACTGTTGATTTCCCTCTGGTGGAACTTAAATGTTTATAAAGGGGTGAAAACTGAAGTCATGAATAAATAATAATCAAAAACAGATCAAGCGATCCATAAGTCACTTTGTCATTTCGTAATAACCTTTCACCGTCGTTTTTCGCAGTTTTGTCGGGTTTTAAAACTACCTTTTTTGAAATGTGTTGCGGAAAATTCCTCGACAGCGCAATATGCAAAGACCATAAAAAGTATTTAGAATGTCGTGCCTTTAATATTCTGATGCGGGTTTCGGCGTACGAAAAATGCGAGGATCAACCAACAGCTCAGATTGCACAGGTTTAAGGCCGCGTGTTGATGAGGTATAGCATTCAAAGGAGTAATCTGGTCTGACATCTAATAGGGCAAAGATTCTAGTGTAGCCAGAGTTAACGGCCGCAGACATTGAATGATTGAAAAAGTTGTGTGGCCCACCGTAGAGTATCAGCCTGAGAAATGACGGCGGTCTGATATAACGAGCGTATGTATGATCAAAACCATTACACACCTACTAAGGTACATTTCCGAGGATCGCACAAGAACGACAAATCAGGACTACAATCGACTTCCAGGATCGTTCGATCTGACGACAGCATACATTTTTGGAGGCTATCAGACAGGCCGGGTGTATG
>CACRXP010000383.1:274320-352991 GCA_902702965.1 Spirometra erinaceieuropaei | reverse complement strand
AAGACAAAACTCGGGATGAAGTGTACGCATTGGAGCCATACAGCTCAAGCGCCCTTGGGAAAAATTTCGCAAATGGAGACTGCACCTGCAGAGCATAAAACAGGTCATTTGTGCGGCGTTCTATTCCCTATCTATTGTTAGGCTTATGGTTGGGACATGAGAATATATACCTCACTGGAATTTAGTAAAAGTCTACCGATACTACGCAGGCACCTTTTTGGTCAATACCTGTGGAATAACTGTTAATTAATTTTTATTTCCTTAAACCCGATATCAACCGGAACCGTTCTATAAGGTCCCAAATTCATCCAAAAGTCGTATAAGATGATGCAAGGGCTCGAGGCGGACTTTGGTGTTTACTGCTTGCAAACAGAATAACGCGTATATAGTCGGTGTAAAAAATGCCAGCGACAAAGTGCGTAAAGGTTAGAATTTCGGCCGAACTCACACCCACTATATGAACTTGCGACTCAGCTCTGACAGGAGGTACGTACGCCTTTTAACGCCATACATGTCATCAGCAAGACTGTATACAACAAAAAACTTTGGTAAATATAAATTTGGGGTCTAGTCATGAAGTTGAAGACGGGTAGGCATGCGGGTGCAAGAAGGTGTTGTCGTTCTTTCAAGTCCCCGATTTCTACCTCTTAAAATTGCATGTTTTATCGGTAGTTAGCTAATATTGGACGTTAAGTCAGGAAGGAGCTCTTACACGGGGTAAAGTACTTTACCCTTGCAGATATTTTCCTTGGTTAAACACATCAAAGACGTTTCAAATAAAATTGGACACTTGGTGTCGAAATAGCGCACCTACCCAAAGCTTCAACCTGCACAGCAGGGTCCGTGAATTTTTTTGTGATTTTACGAGTGTTGTTGCACTCGCACAGTCTCTGACTAACTACTCTGTACTAACGTACGATGTTAGGAACCTAGACAGGTAAACGTATTGTTCCAGTGATTGATAATGTGCAACTAAGACCTAGGACTCGCATGCTCGCCGCTATTCGGAGAATTTTTTAAATTATCTTGGGAATCATGTGTGCCTAGTATTTTGGAAGGCACTTCACTTTTCAGAATAGGCATGCAATTGATGAAACGTAGGAAATATGACAAGTGACATTCGGATTTTTAAAAGGAATGAAACATCTGGCAATTTGAGCACAACACTCTTTTAAGATGCGTAAGCAAATTTCCGCGATCGAGTGCGTTTTGGAGCCATTTCTATGTTTTAATCACTGGCTTTTTTGTATTTAGCTTCTTCCTCGTGGCTATAGGTGTCACAGACAAAGATCGCAGGTTTGTGCGCTTTCAGCCATTAAACGATGTTCATTTTAGTGAAGAAAGAGTGCGATTGCGCTTTGGCGAAGTGTAAAACTGATTCCTACTCTTGGCGGAAATCGGATGGGATTAGATATAAAAGGCCAAGTTTCCGTCACCGGGCATGGAGCGTTTACATGGCTACAATTATGATGTGTATTGAATTCTACACTTCATCCTTTGTTTATTAAATACTCTCCTTTGCGCGTATTCCCCTTCGATAACAGCTGCTAAAATAAAATCCAAGTTAATCGATTGCGCATGCCCATTTTCTCACCTCTCTAGTTGATGTTTAAATTTATCGCCATCGTGAGATCCTGGACACTAGCTTGCAAGTCTGAATATGCATTTTTTATGGGGTTTAACTTACACGGCGTCTGCTCTATTGGATTTTCTTGCGAACTTTGGGAGATGATATGTGTTTCCTACGATAAACCGCTACACTTACACAGATGGTCGAAACGAAACCTATAAAAACAACATCTTGGAATAAATAAATTTGGTTCTAAGTTTTTTGCAACTGGTAAAGTGTTCCACTGACGGACACATTTAAGACATGCAGCGACTGCAAATGTTATTGCAAATGGTACTGTCTAAGAGCCGGCATGGGAGGTAATCCGTGAAGGCAAGGCCGCCTGCATTCACGGGAAGGGGAGGTCATTCCAACCATTCATCAACTACTCTCGTACAACATCTTGCGCGCCCTGGACCTTAAGGAACACAGGGGAAAAAACTCCAGCCGAATTCACACAGCAAGTGTGTGAGTAGCGGATTTAAAAGCCGGCACATTTATTGTGCCCTTTCTGATCTTTCCCAGGACAAAAAATAATGTATTGCCGGCGTTGCTTCCTCCCCTCTCCCTCCTTCCTCTCCGCACAGTGCCCATCCCTGTCGGATCTGGAATTTAGTTATCTTCTTTATCGAAAACATTCGTCTTCAACGCCATCGCGCGAAGCATAATTTGACTTACTGTGGGCAAAATTGAAAGCAGTCGTGTGTTCTCCACTTCGGAATTAGAAGTCCGACTTCAGGATACTCGGTCACGAATAGTTGCAGAGACTAGTGTTGTGTTCGGGTTAAAATGGCCAGGTAACGTCGCTACCACTCATTCGACAAGACTGGGGAATAGACGGCCGCCAATTTTTCAGTGGCTTGGCGTCATTAATTGCTGATGGGATGTAAAACCCCGTTCGATCTCGGATAGTAGTATCGGGAGACGTGAAGGTTATCTCATGGATCCCCGATACAACTCTTTTTTCGGCAAGCTTACGGAGGTCTGTAAGGAAAACTGAAAAACGGTTGTTCATACTGGGGACTTGGAAGATATCCAGTTAAAAGTCGACATGCCCGCATGTGAGAAGTGATTTTTGGTCGTGTTAATGTGGTCCTGATAATATGCTCTGCGACCTCGCCTAACTACCAAATTTCATTTTAACAAGCCTCAAAAGCGCAGGCCGGGACTTTAGCCCATGTGATGACTGCTGAGTCGTTATACGCTGATCCCTTCCAATTTGAGAGTCCATTTAAAAACCGAAATATTTCGCAGTAATTAATATCAATTGCAAGAATTAAAAATCATTAAAAAATATTCTTTCCTTTGCTTGTTCTACCTTCTTCGTACGTAGTCTTCTCAAAATTCACAGCCATAGGCAAGAAAAAAATTAGTCACTTGTAGAATGCCCGTCTTCTTCAAATGCCTAGCTATTGGTGATCGGGAGACATTGAGAACGTCAGCTGGCAAGTTCACATATATGCACTTCTTTGCGAAGACGGTGTTTTCTTTACGGCCATACAGTCGTGAGTATGTGGGGTGTGGATTAGATAGCATCTGCCTTACGGAGATTGCCCTCTGAACGCCAATGCATGAAATTCGTATCCAACGTCAGACCGCAATGGGAAATTTATGTTTTGTTCATATGACTCACACAGATGGTTGAAAAGTACACTTGCAATACTAGTTGTGCCTCTCGGATCTGGAATACAGTTGCCTTGTTTATGAAGTGAATATATCCCCGACGCCATCGTGCGAGACATCGTTCAACTGGCTGTAGACAAAATTAGAAGCAGTAACTAGCACCTCGGCCATCTTTGGTTTTGGAATTCCGACTCACATTCTTCAGTCATTAAGAGTTGTAGAGAATTTTGCTCTCTTTAGGGCAAAACATCTCCGGTAATGTGGCCGCTACCCCCATTGAGACACTAAGTTGACAATTCATAGGGAACTATCTCTATAAAGTGGGCAGATGCACACCCCCGACAGTACTATTCGGTTGAACATGTGGAAAATTATCAGTGAGTTCCGAGGTTTAATTTTCTGCCGATAGCCATCATGGACATGCCTGGCGTCCTTGTTCAAGAGCTCGTTGCGTCAAGGTCATTTACCCCCGCAGCGAGCGGTTCCAGACACGCTGACCCGGAGCCACTCGACCGACTTCAAGTCGGATGCACATGCACGACTTGAACAGGCCAGCCCCCTGCGGACACAATACAAGCCACTTGGACACCACCCTGGGCGAATGCAACACACACCAACCAGACACCACTTGAACTTGTCCCACAAACCAACAAAAGTGGCTGCCACCACTGTCCCAGTGACTCTCATGCATGACTGGCCGCAGTCAACATCAGCCCTGGCTTCGTCAACGGCCACTATCGCCTGAGAGGACAACTAGCGGCTCTGGTGTATCTTATTTTTTCCTACAGCTCTGACTACTCCCGCTATTCTGACACTGCAAACTCCCCCTTGAGTGGGTTCATAGAAGAATGATGGAGAAGTGCAAAAAGATCGTTTGAGGGAAGGTTTGTTTGCTTTCCATGATTACTCCATTCCTTGAAGCGAAATTACGACTTCATTTTTACTGACACACATGTAGTTGGGTGAGCTGCGGCAGGGAGAGGTCGAGGGACTGTCGAGGCATAAACTGTTTAGGGTCTTGATTCAACCGACATGCAGTGGATGTGCTAGCGGCAACGACGGAATATGTGACCCCATCCAAAATGCGGAGGATAGGCCATTATGTCTTACGGGACTAGTGGAAGTAGTAGTTATATGGGTAGGGCCAACGGATGGAAAAAAGAGCAATGAAAAAGGATAAAGTTTTGGAAAAATTCCGTAAATAACGACCCGGAAAATTAAATACTGGCGAGATTTAACGCCAAAAAACCAAGTGAAGCTAGATATAGCCCCTGCACAATAAGAAGGCAAGTTCAGAGACCAATAGAAACCCAAGGATAAATGGCGTTGGCGAATCCCACAAGAGTAAAGTGCGAACGTTGACCCAACTGCGCAACACCATAATGCAGAACAACGGAACACAGGGAAGCCGTCAAGGTTGCCAGCAAAAGTAGTGTATAAGAAATCAACAGCATGATCCAAATATGATTTCGTTACTTCGGGATGGCACCTTTTGAACGAACTACTTTCTAGCAGACTTCATAAACTACAATCTACAAAATATTGCTACTTAAGCAGCACAATTCTTTCTCATTGATTTTCAATGCTCTCGTAAATGCAAATATATTTCATAGTTTACTCATTAGGTACAAAATTACGTCTTCTTTAAACCCTTTACTTGAAGGAAAGGTGTAGTTTGATCTTAAAAAAAACTTTTCCAATTCCAGAATAATTATTAACGTGACCTGCCGTTGCACCAGCATTCAGGATTTCCAATTTACAAGTTGTACCTTTTCCATTTTCGGAAAACCACACATTTCTATACTGTATCAAGAAAAAATCATATAAAATATGGCACTGAAATTGAGCCATATTGTAATCTGTATAAACAACATTAGTAAATGCAGAGACACGATGCTTTGTGAGCGGGCATTTCAAGATCTTTAAAAAAGCCCATGATTAGGAACTTGTTTAAACCGAAGTTCACCCTTCCTTCGTGTACAAAATTTAACGACGACTTGATTTTCCAAAAAATGAGTCGAAGAATAAGTACTTTTATGCATGTTTTCTATGAAATACTTTAAGGTCCTGCTCTCGTGTCAACTCGGACCAATTAAATCACCTAGACTGTCCTTCCAAGCATTTCTTTTTGCTTGTGTTTAAACGCTGACGACCCTCACGGTGGATAAAAGAAGGTAACATATGTTAGGCACTACTGAATTGTCTTACCCCGAATTGTCCATTTAGACTCTTTAAAGCAGCCAGCCGGGCAGCGTAATTTGCGATCATCGAGTGCTCATCCACCGGCTGTGATCCGCCGCCACCGCCGCTACCACGGCCAGGTGCACTGTCGTCTGCGGGCGTCACCGTTGCAGGCAGGGCGTCCGCGGCCGTCGAACGGCCTCCTGAGGGGACGCTGATGCTGGCCGCTCCACCGCGATTGAGGGTTCCGCCCTCCCAGACCGCAGTGTGGTTCGCTTCCGGATTGTTCATGTCGGGCGCCACTGTCCTGATCGGTTTGCCGTCCTGGTCAACGCTAGGGGGAGGGGGGGCAGAGGGAATGACTTCGAGGTATACTTGCTCTTACTATTTGCAAAGTAACTTATATAAAAAGATATAGTACATCAGGGGTGTGGGGAGGGGAAATATGGTCTCGATGTAGCAGTCGTGAGAGGAGAATCGGGGGTGGGGGGTGCACACTCCTACCCGGCATATATCAGGAGGCGTGTGATTTGCTATAACCTCCGCCAGGAGCTGCGTTTCGGATAGGCTGGATCCAAACGGAGGTCGTACTGAGTCGCGGCACGAGTTTATTGGGTTTTGTCGTGGCCTCATGAGCCCAAGGCTTCGCTCGCACAAGTGCTTGGGCGCCTTGGGGGTAGGCTTCCACATGCTACGTCAGCCACCACTTCCAATTCCATGATTAGTTGTTTGAACGGCACGAACGGCCGACCGGTGAATAGACGAGGGAGTGGTGAATGATGATATTCCATTCTGAGGGAAAATTAGGGAATTCTCCACTGCCATAGATCTGAGGCCTTATCCATGGTCACCTGGAAGATTCCCAGCTGACGGAATAATTCCGTCCGGTGAGCGGACTCCTACATCGTCTCTGAAACGCGCGCGCACAAACCCAATTATCCCGCTTCTTCACATTAAAGGTAAGGATAGACTGCTTTTCAGACATCTTCAATGTGCACCTACGCCTTCACTTGCTCCTGAGAGGCAGGTTATATTGGTCGACCAACTAGACGTCCATCCAGGCGGATGAGAGGGCACAATCCTGTCTGACTGAATCAAGGTGAGGAAAAGTTCATCTCTACCGCAATTGTGGCTCACTTGGTTGACAGCGGCCACCGGATAGACGTCAACCAAGCATCCCGAGACGGCAAGACACTCCAACTTTCCGCGTCAGCGAATACTTGCGACAGCAGAGGCAGCGGCCGTATGGTTAGCTAAGCCAGCCTTGTGCTCTCATAAAGCGTTTGTACGGGCTCTAAGTCTCCTCTGAGCAGACACGAAGCGAACATATGTGTAAACACCCACCGCGTCGCGTTCAGCGATAAAACAGGGACGGCTATTCGCCAAACACCTTCTTCCTCTCCCTTCCTAAGCCCCAGGCGGAAACAGAATCTGACCACTGACCTCTGAACGGCCCTCAGAGATATCGAGTTTAAATTACATATATGCTCGCGAAGCCATAGAGACCTCGAGACAAACATGTGCTGAGGCAGCTGGATCTGACAACAGCAGGTTTCGGTTCAGTAATCGAGGTGCCATTACTTAACTTTGTGCGATTACCTGTGCCTGTTTGTCGCTGTTACGCAACGTGGCGGGTGTGAACACACACTGTGTTTGTCTTCGCCTAGTGGAGTCTTGGCGCTTGTACGAATGTATTACGCGAACACTAGGCTGGCTTGGCTAATCATATGTCCACTGCCTCTGTCGTCGCAAGTATTCGCTGACACAGGAGCCTGGAGTCTCTAGCCTACTCCGAATGCATGGTTGACGTCTATTCGGTGGCCGCTGTCAACCAAGTGAGCCACAATTGCGCTAGAGATGGACTTTTCCTCACCTTGATTCAGCAAGGCAGGATGGTTCTCTCTCATCCGCCTGGATGGATGTCTAGTTGTTCGACCAATATAACCTGCCTCTCAGGAGCAAGTGAAGGCGTAGATGCACATTGAAGTGGCCTGAAAAGGAAATCTATCCTTACGTTCAAGGCGTAGATGCGGAGTACTTGTGAAAGCCAGTCTTATCTTAGCGGCTGGGTAGGTGCTTGCGATTGGAGCGTTTAATCCCCTCAACACTTCTACCCAAGCTGACTTTTATTGGCTGTTTACCTTTTGCTATT
Organism: Spirometra erinaceieuropaei; assembly: GCA_902702965.1. NCBI lineage: Eukaryota > Metazoa > Platyhelminthes > Cestoda > Diphyllobothriidea > Diphyllobothriidae > Spirometra > Spirometra erinaceieuropaei. Next base: position 345,426 of record CACRXP010000383.1, on the reverse strand, counting down.
CTGCCCTCCCCTATGTGGCAGTACAGGCCCGATGATGAATGATTGAAAGTGTACGTTTGCTGGGCTTGACAGTCAGTCTGTAATGGCTCCGTCTTAATGTGACCTCCATAGTACACTCACTCACGTAAGATCCGAATTACTCTGAGAAGTAGCCCGGTAAGCAGGAAGTACGCAGCAGCCCGTGTGTGGTCTTTAGGCCACCAAAGACCAAAGTGATCAGAAAGGCGACGAACACGACGCAAATACTAAAATTCAACAGTTACCACCTAGTCAGTCACAAACGCAGTTGTGTAAGAACGCTATTTCGGCGCATTGAGACGCATTGCAGTGAACTAGAAGATAAGGTTGCCAATTCCCAATATCTTCGACGGGTTTATGGAGAAAATGGTTACCCGCGCAACTTCGTCAACCGGTGTATGCGCAGACCAGACGAGCGACAAAATCGCGCCGACCCCAAATTCTGGCGAGCGATCCCGTACATCAAGAACGTCTCCGAGGCCGTCAGCCGCCTTCTTGCACCACTTGGGGTTGGAGTTGCGCACAGACCGGAGGCCACCATGAGTCGTCAGGTGATGAGACCAAAAGACCCACTGCCACGGCAAGAAACATCTGGAGTCGTTTACCGGATCTGGTGCAGTTGCGGACAAAGCAACTACGTCGGAGAAACTGGAAGAATGCTTCAAACGCGAATCGCCGAATACGTGACAGCTGTACGGAGGAATGACGCCCATCCCCCGGTCGCAGGTCATTCGACGAGACCCGGCCACACATTCAATTTTGATGAGGCCGAAATCCTCGCGAGAGGGGATAATCGCGTGAGCCGCGAGTTGCTTGAGTCATGGTTCACGGGACCTCAGTCTATCAACAAGTGCAACGACATCCCCACTCCATATTCCGTGCTGAGGCATAGGCTGGCCAAAGTAATTGACCACTCGGGGAGTGCGCATGCCGCTGAGCCAGATGGCCGAGCAATCATCACGCAAGCATCCAACACGGGTGATGAGATGTCAGCAATTGACAACTTGCAAGCCGGCCATCAAGCAATTAGCGCACCAGCAGGCAACAATCCTTGATGAAGGGGAGCGCGGTTAATTGCCATAGGTATGCGGTAGCATAGCGACTGAACCATATAAATACTGCAACTTCCTGTGCACGAGTCGCCCTTTTCTGCCACTGCCTCTGGTGATGGGTTAACGTGAGAATCCGAAACATCAGGAGAATGAGGTCCTTGTTCCAGCGATCGCTTCTCCTTCTGATCAAGTAAGCGACAATTGACACACAAATAGAATATATTCACGTGCTTCCAAATATGACATTAGTTATTGTAAGTTAAGATGCCTTCAGATGAATTACCAGACAGGATAGAGTCTGGATGTGTGGTTAGGATGTGAGAACGGCTTTGCGTATGAAATACAGTCAAAATCAACAGGCAATCTCACTTGATTAATTATTTGCCGTACTGACAATATATTTGTTACCCAAAAGCCCAGACAATCGTATGTCGCTGGCTGACGCAACTGCGAAGGGGTTCGACTTATCAGTAGGTCCGCAAGCCTACATCGTGTGTTTTCTGTTAAATGAAGCCCACTTTTACCATGCCCTGTTTAATTTCCTAGGAAATTATTGCGTAAAATTGGAGTAATTTCTTCCGATCAGGCCACCTCAGGCACGGTCCGAAACACGAAACAGGCGAAACACGCGAGGCTATGCTTTTGGCTAGTACCTGTGTTGCCAGTGCAAATAATAATCACACAATTATATACTAGTGGCTACCTGTTGGCGGTTTGTGAATATTACGTCGTTATTTCGCAGTAGCTGATGGATTTCAGCTCAAATATTCAAGTTTCGGACTGTGCCTGAAATGGTTTGTTCCGAAGAAATTGCTCCAAGTTTAAATCGACAACAACTGCCCGTTGTTTCATTTTGGGCGACGTTTAGTTCGGCAAGTCCTCAATCAATCTGGTGGCTTTCGACAGTCGCTATATGTGAAATTAAAACGCTTGGAACGCAAAATGACAAGAAGTCAAATATGATTGGGCCGAGGGCATGCTTAACACTGATGGCGTCTCAACTTGACGTACAAATTAAAAATTCAGCAATTGTTTTGAAGAATCTGTAGGTATGATTGAAGTCCAGCTCCTGGAAGTAAGGACATACCTTGCCACAAAAAGCAATTTGGGTATGCGTACGATGTTGGCCAATGCCCCAAATTTGTCGATTTCTTATGGATATCAGTAGAAGTCCCATTTTGGTCAATCCACTTGCGTTTTCAAAACCGTCCATCATCATTCATCATACACAATTCTCCGTACACAGGTTAAATGAATTACACTAGCGACTAAATGACCACAGATAGAACTGTAGATTGTCAAGTACCTTCTGGACAAAGAATAATAGCCACGCTTATTCGTTTTAAAGATAAACCCGGACGAATGAAGCAAGCAAAGGATCAAAAAAACTCCTAAATCATTTCATTCAGCAGATAATGTAACTGACTAAAAGCAGTTACCTAAATTTAGGTAATCAGCTCTGGGCATCTCCAACGTGTCAGTCTTATATATAACTCGAACAAGCTCCTTTGCAGGACATATTCTCAAGTGGAATAAATTTCTAAGGTATAATGTCGAGAAATTTTGGCGATTTTCGACAAAAATCAACGCTGCATTGTAGCCAGACAGCTTATTGAGCTAAAAAAAACGTCTAAGGCCATAAGTGGGCGGTTTTGTTAATGTGAACGGGAACGTTTTACCAGAAATAGCTGTAACTAAATAGGAAATTGAGATTTTGTTCCGCATGCGTCATTTGAGGAAGGATACGACTCAGCATGTTATATTTGGAAAAAATGCATTGTTCTTAGACAGAATAACATTATCGACAAAGAAAAGAGAGACTAGAATGGCTATTTCCGGATTATTAGCCATCGTCAGTCAGTCATACCCAACCCCGAAGTATCGGACACCTGGGGTTCGATCCCACGACCTGTTAATTAGAAGTCCAACGTCCCTAACCAGTAAGCCACGAGCTCGTTGTCCTGTCGGTCGCAATATGGAATATACAATGGGATACAAAGGCGGTCTGTCTATATCATGCGCCGCTGTGCGTCCGCTGGTTGGACTCGACAGAGAACCCTATGACCTAACAGGACGAGTGAGTGAAGGTAACATGATCGGTGAGCGCCCCTCTACCATAAACTGGTTTTTTCAAAATTTAGATTCGCAAAAGTTTGGGATTTTACGCCCTCATAGGCATTAACGAAGCCTACAGACGGTCCTGTGTTTTTATTCACCTCCACTTTCGTGGTAAAGATTCCATAAGTAATCGCGAAAAAAACTCATTATTAGGCAGCCATTACAAATTCTGAGCATACGCTAAGACACACTTGGCACGACCTTAGTTTACTTGACAATTACATAAGATACGGGACCGGCAGTGCATTAACAGTTTAAACATTATTTACCTGACCATTCTGTGATTCACTAACAGTTATAAATCGAGGTTTAAAAGTAAGTGAAGATGAAAAAATGGCTTCGTTATACAGCAAAAAGCAATATTTTCGTCTTCATTAGGAACATTTTAAGTATCTCTTATGGAAGGGTATAACTGGGTCAAAAATTCAGCTTTTCAATCCCATCGCCTTGGTAAAAGAGGGAACACACGTGTACTCCTCGACGAAATGCCTTAATTAAACACTTTCAAGTAGACAACGGAAGCGATTACTTATAGGCCCCCTTTCCCGGAAGGATGTGGGATTTGAAAACGCCTGTAATACGGGAGCTTTCGATCCAAATTGCGGGAAATTAGCGTTAAGGTTGGGACCATGTTTGGAGTTGGGGCTAAGGCTGGTTGGGTTTAGATTAGGGCTGTGGTTAAGTTTTTGGTTAGGGTTGGTGCTCGGCTTAGAACGCAGGAATATTTGTCCTTCCTGAAATTTAACGCGGAGCGTTGCTATCCCCGTGTCCTGGTAACGATTCCAGCAGAGTCCGGATTGGATAAGATTATCTGACTGCCTAAAAGTCTATTTATCGTAGGTATTTGTTGGAGACGTTAGCTTCCTTTGGCAAGCAAGCTTCTTGTGCTGGTGAATATACATGAATTACACAAACCGTCATTTGCATATAAAAAGACCAAGTTGAAAATCGCTACTTAGGCCAGTAATAAGTAGGCACTAACCACAGATGCATTTTCTTGGTTAGTCGATTGAGAAAATTTAAAACAGAAAAGTATTCATCTACATGTAAAAGACGCCCCGGAACTCAACGAGCTCTAATGTACCAAAGGCCACGCAATACTTTCTCTTGGTGTACAGAACTTGTTATGATTATTATTACGCCTTTTAATTCTATTTCAAGATGTTTACCCATGGCCGATTTCTCGACGTGTGACTTTATGAAAAACTTTATTTCAGTGATGTTTGCAGTTGCAAAGTCACGTGAAATCCTACTTACCTTTGTCAACCGCATCTCCGACGATGTCAAACGAACAAATTAAGCAAAATTCGCGCATGAATATGTTGAACTACAGACGAAATTGTGCCCCTTACACATTGACAAACTTCATTTATACTAAATTTATTATCGGAGGACAGTTCTTTCTTTCTAAGGTGTTTCCGCATGTTAAACTTACAGGCACCATTTTTTAAAATACACCACTTAATACTTTTTATTTCACTGGAACTCATTTTATAGTTATTGGGAGTTTTGACCGATTTGTTTTTGACGCTTTCCCATTGATCCGATTTTTCTTTAATTGACACCCTTTTCTTGGCATACGCCAATTAATATTTTATTGTTCGTACGGGTTACATCTGGTTAACCGTGGGCTTACAAAACGAAACCTAATCAGAGTTAGTTTGAAAAAAGCTCGATGGACAGGAAAATTTAAAAAATAAAAGTGACTTCTGGACATACCGTCGTGTTTGAGAAGTCACGGCGGACATTTTCGCACGACTCAAAAAAACGACAAAGGTGTCCTGCAGCCACTAAAATGCCTGCAAGACTGTGGGTTTTCATAAAGCGTTAGCGGTATCATACTCGTTTTACAAATTCAGATGTCTCTACCACGGAGGGTTCTTCCTTCTGATTGGGAGTGCACTTGAGAGAGAAAGATGAAACAGTCGACTAAGCGCCTGATAGGGTAGTTGGAATCAGCCGAATTCGGTTTAACATGGAGATACGATCAAGTGAATTTTGATCAGCATGTTAGTCCTTGACAAGCGGGAATATGCTCATGCGAAGGGAGTCTATGAAATGCAGGTTATCTGATCGTCCACGAGATACGCATCCTAGGCGCAAGCATTCAAAACGCGCCGAGCAGTAAAAAGCATTGACGGAACCTTTTGAACCTGTGCTGTCCTGCAGAACTGACTAGCCGTTAGCATAGTCCTTTGTTAATCTCCTACAGGCAAGCGTACTGGCGTCTGATTAGGGTATTTCTAATGGCCCGTATGATAAAGGCCGGGGTAGTATGAGGTAAGAAGAATAAGAAGATGCGATCACTGGAACGTGAAGTTAATTAACCGGACGTTTCGGATTCTCACTAAAACCTATTATCAGAGGCGGCTGCAAATAAAGGCAGTGGAGGTACAAAGGCTACAGTATTTATACGTTGCTGCCGTGGGGGCACGTGGGTACTACAATTAACAGCTCTCCTGATCACTGCTGGGGGTCGTAATTCGGACAATGACGACTCGTTAGTCCGCGTCCGGGTCGTTAATTGCCGCAATCTCAGCATCTGTGATGTAGGCTGACGTGGTGGTGACTAAACAGTTGGGCCCGCTGTCACCAGGAGAGTTGAGCGTCCGCGCCCTCCCCACGTGACTGATTCCCCAGCTCAAGGAATGCCTCGGCACTTAATATGGTATCGGGAGGTCATTGCGCTTGTGGATGGGTTGCGGGCCTGAGAACCATGGTTATCTGTTAATGGTTTTGAGTGGGAATCCGAAACGCCAGACCAAACAACTTCATATTCCAATGATCGCATCCTCTTCTTTTGAACTGCTTCCTGGAACTCGCCTGTTCGCTTCTATCAGTATGAGGCAAACATTTCCTAGAAATCACCACAAGGGATGGCCTAATGTCGGTCAGCCAAGGCAGTGTTCGAAATGCTGGCATAAGACCACCACCGGATGCGTAAACTGACGCACATTGGAATATTCAGGTCAATTAGCAGGGAAAAGGCGACACGCTCTGCGGCTCACCTTAGGGCCCGGTAGGTGGCGGGGGATTCGGGGAGTACCAAGGGGTGCGGACCCTCAGGCATGGAGTGGTGTCGCTGTGTCAGGCGCTGATTGGCTGGCAGCGGCCCAACAGAGGGGAGACGTGTCCGCTGTGGCGGCTGTTCCTGTTGTGCGAGCATCCCCTGCTGTGGCATTTCCTCGCCGTTTTGAGGAACTAAATGCAGAAAAATAAGACGCGTGAGGACTTCTGAGAAGGGTGGCAGAGGCAGCATTTCTGTTCAGGGGAGCAAGACTCCGAAGGCACTTGGAAAACTCCAGAAGGCATGGAGTGTTTTCATACAAATACTAAGTCAAGCAGCGCCAATGACATAGAACTAAGGGCAAGCATTGGTCCTGTCGAATAACGTATTCGCATCTTCCTAACCATTTTACTCCAGTGAGTGACTGTGTCACGGGAGGAGCAGCGCTTATACACCAGCCTCGGTTACTTCAGTTAGCTGTTCACACGTGCTTCCCTCCGCATGGCTCGAGCCCTGCTTGCGCCCTCTTCAGTATCCTAATTCGGCGTGTGGCCAAATAGACTTGCTAAGGGAATTGTTCCGATGATGGGGAACTTTGTCGGTTCCACTACAGCGGCCATGCACTGCGAATTGCCACGTGGTTCCCTCAGTGGCCCTCCAGTTGTTATTTCGCCCTCCTTATCCTCTTCAGCCCTCGAGTGGCTGTATTGCGGCGAGGATGTGCACATTCCACCCCTGCGCGTGCTTCGAGCCCTGCCTGCGCTCCCTTTCCCTTACTAATTCTGCGAGTGACTCAATTACAGTAGATGTGCTAACTCATGAAATCTCAACCGAAATTTCTAAATGCGTTCTCGTTTCGAAAAGATAAATTAAGTAGTGTTGTAAAACTAATCATGAAGCAGCATAAATCTCTAATGAACTAGTTACCTCAGGGTGTCGGCTTTCGAAAGAACTTATTTTCGGCTGCATGCAAGATCTATACTCTGCAAAAAATGACTACTTCATTAGTATGCAATTTTCCCATTGATTTTCGATGCCCTTGAAAATTCAATTATATTTCATCGAAACCATGCATAAAAATATTCATTCTTTTACTTATTCTGTAGAAAATCAAGTCTCCTTCCAACTTCATACTCAAAAGATGAGTATAATTCAGTTTTTAAAAAGTTTCTAATTGTGAGATGTTTTAATACCGTGAAATGGCCGTTCATGAAACGTCATGTATCTGCATTTACGAGTGTGGCTTGTAAAGTTAACAATATTGCTTAATTCCACTGTCTAATTTTATGAACATCATATGGTCTCCTCTTAACACCGTAGAGAAATGCATGGTTTTCCGTACACGGAAAATATACAGTTTGTAGTTTTGAAACCCTGAATGCAAGTGTAACAGCAGGTCGGGTTCAACATTATTAACAGTAGATGTGCTAACTCATGAAATGTCAACCGAAATTTCGAAATGCGTTTCCGTTTCGATAAGATCAATTAAGAAGGGTTATAAAACCAAGCATCGTGAAGCATAATTCTTTAATCATTCAGTTACCCCAGGACGCCGGCGTTCGAAAAAACGTCTTTCCGGTTGCATCCAAAAACCATACTCCGTAAAAAATGACTGCTTATGTAATATGAACATGTTGCATTGATTTTCGATGCACTTGAAGATTTAATTATATTTTATGAACAACATGCATAACTGTATTTATTCGTTTGTTCATTCAGTAGAAATTTACGTCTTCTTTTAATTTTATGCTTAAAGTAAGGGTATCATTCGGTTCTAAAAAGTGTCTAATTGTGAAATTTTTTAATATCATGAAAGGGCCCTTCATAAAACGTCATGTCTCTGCATTTACCACTGTGGGTTGTAAAGTTAACAATATGGCTCATATGGTTTCCTATTAATATCGTAGAGGAATGTATGGGTTTCCGCACGCGGAAATTATACGGCTTGTTTTTGGAAACCCTGAAGGCAAGTGCAACGGCATATCAGGTTCATAATGATTCGGGAATTGGAAAAGTTTTGTAAAACCAAACTATACTCTTTTAAAACCGAATTATGCCCTTCCTTTGAGTATAAAATTGGAAGAAGACGTAAGTTTCTACCGAATGAGCGAAAGAATGAAGATTTTTATATATTGTTCCCATGAAAAAAATTGGAATTTTGAGGCCATCAAAAATCAATGAGTAAAAATTCATGCTACTTAAGTAGTCATTTTTGCACAGTATAGTTTTCGCATGCAGCCGGAAGGAAGTTCATTCGGAAGCCGGCTTCTTCAGGTAACTGAATTACCATAGAATTATGCTGCAGACGGATTAGTTTTACAACGCTATTTCTGTTGGGATTTCATGGGTTAGCCCACCTACTCTCAGCTAACCATATAGTATCCAACAAATGGGGGTGGAGAACCAAATCTCGCCGAATTAATTCTTGACTTGACCTTTAAACAAGCTGTTTACCATCTACAGACATCTGCTCCATTATCGATTTAAACAAACAATTACATCTTCCGTCATAGTCGACGACGTTCCCCGGACCCTTAAGAGTGTGAACCGCGGCCTTGACTTCTGCGTCTAGTAGTTCATAGCGGGGCTGCATTTATCGCACTCTTTCCCACCCCCACTGACCTAATTCCGATAACAAGACAATATTTAGTCGTCTACAGTTGACTTACAAGTCTAAACTGTCCGTCTAGAGGCGCCACGCCCACGATCGGACCCCCACTCGGTGTACTAAGGGTACCGTAGGATCTACTGGCGTACAGTATTTGTGGGCGTGTCACTCGCCATATCGAAAAGCTGCTAAAGAGCCGAGTTACCCCGCTAGTTAGCAACCTCCCAATCCGCGTCTGAAAGTGGCTCATGATGGGTCAGGCGCGTTATTATTACTGAGTAATGCGGTGATGTGCCTTGAGTATCGATTCCTCAGTGAAGGTCTCATCCTCTTTTATCCTCTTCCATCAAGTAGCAGCAGCAGCAGTCTAATGCCTATCTCTAATAGTCCTCCGAATATTTGTGGCGATTCGCTCATTCAAGCTGCAGTTGAAAATGGAACGCCACTAAAGCTTGAAAGTCCTCTGCAAAAGGAAGGAAAGCGAACGAGAAAAAATCCCGTGGGGTTTGCTGCTTAGTGGAGGATGCGGAAGTGTCCATTTCTAAATTATTCATCAGCGATGACTGGCGTAACATGCAGGAGGAATGAGCAGGTTTTCCGCGTGCTCACTTGAGGTCATGCCGCGCCCGCCTGTGTGTTTAAAAATGCCTTTCTGGCACGTTGGCACAGCTCCCAAACGGCCAGACTTGGTGATACGTAGGAGGTTAACCATCTGACCGATCCTTTTCTGTTCAAATTAATCTTAGACATCGGGTGAAAAAATAGGTGCGACAGTGGGGACTGTCGTACTACAGATAGTGTACTTTCTCTCTGATGCTCAGCAACGACGTCCGTTCAAACCCTCATAAGGTCGTGGCCAAACACTGACCTAATGGCCTAATAAATGACCAATTGACCCATCAATCACAACCTTGAGATAATTTATCCAATGTGAAACGGCCCCATCAAGCGATATGCGGTCAACTTCACCTCACTCGCCTCCTCGAGACGCGCAGGGCCCTCTGGACCTGTCAGCCGACTTGGGGCATGAGTCCGTCTAGCATAGTTAAAATGGTGGTTAAGAATTTGCGCAATGTGGATCCGTCGTGAATAACGCATGCCGGTCACCGACGTGGAGTAACCTCAATTACCTAGCTGCGATGACAAGACAAGATTAAGATACCCAGAGCTGGCCCCGAGCACAGTGGCTTTCAAGTCTTAACAGTCCGCCCAAGGATGCTACACCCACGATCTGGCCCCCACTTTATGAACTAGGGAGACCGTGGGGTCTACTGGGGTACAGTGTGTGTGGGCATGTCTCTGGCCATGTCGGAAAGCTACTAGACAGCAGAGTTAGTCTGTTAATCAGCAACCTCCCACGCCGCATTTGAAAGTGGCTCATGATGGATCAAGCGCGGTGTGCTTTGGGGATGGATTCTCCCCAATGTCGGTTTCATCCTCTTTTCCCTCTTCTATGAAGTAGCAGTAGTAGCAGCACCAGTCTAACGCCTACCTCTTTAGTAACCATCCGTTCCTGGACGAAGATTTGTGGCGATTTGCCTTTTCAAACTACGGTTGAAAATGGAACGCCGGTAAAGCTTGAAGGTCGTTTGCAAAAGAAGGAAGGCGGGCAAAAATCAAGTGGAGGCTGCATAACTGTCCATTTCTTAATTATTCATCAGTGATGACTGGCGTAACATGCAGGAGGGATGAGCAGGTTTTCCGCGTCCTCAGTTGAGGTCATGCCGCGCACGCCTCTGTGTTTAAAAATGCCTTTCTGGCACGTTGGCGCGCGTCCAAAAGGAACAGTCGTTGTGGTATGCAGGAGGTTAACCATATAACCGACCCTTTTTTGTCCAAATTACTCCTAGACATAGGGTAGAAAAATAGTAACGACGACGTGGACTGTCGTTTTACGACTAATGTGCCTTCTTCCTGATGCTCAGTAAAGACGTCTGTTCAAACTCAAAGTTTGATCTAACGGCCTAGTAAACGGCCAACTGACCCATCAACCACAACCTCACGATGCAGTATCGTCTCAGCAAGCGATGCGACGGTCAATTTCATCTCGCTCGCTTCTTCGAGACACTAAGAACACTCTACTACGGTAATCACCTTTTCCCTCAGGTTGGCGCCGCACATGTTCAGCTTTCTCACCGGCACTACTGAAATTGTTTCAAGTAGAGTTTTTCACATCAGATAGTATGTTGTGTATGCTCAATTGTCCTGTTTGACTATCTACGCAGTGTGATTCCCATAATGTCACCCTGCACAGTGTACATAATGACGAAATATGTCTTCTAATCAGCTCATCAAACGTCACAAGCGCGGCTGTCCTAACAAAAACCATATGTAGCACCTAGTAAGAGCGCCTTACACATGCTATGATTTAATTAGTCTACCACGTATCAGTCCAAGTCCGACCGTATAAGCACGCGCGAACTTTAAGGGAGGGCATAGAAGTGAAGGAGCCATGACGATAAACATCAAGACAATTCGTCAGCAGTGATATTAATATGATTACACACATTATGGAAAAGTTCCTTCTTAATGGTCGTGGATAGATGCGAGTCGATAAGACGGTGAGAGGTGATCTCGACAAGTCCGCCTCCGAAAACCGATCCAATAAGGAAAACAACTAAAAAATTAGTCAAGTCGGACAAATGTACGCTTTCGATTATTTATCATCGGGTCTGTACTGCGACATAAGGGTGGGTAGAATAGCAAAAGCCACACAGCCAATAAAAGTCTGCTTTGGGAGACGTGTTGAGGGAATTAAACGCTGCTATCGCAAGCACGTGCCCAACCGCTAAGATATGACTGATTTTCACAAGTACTCAGCTACTACGCCAAGATCGCAATGATAGAGTGCCTTTTCACACCGCTTTAATGTGGATCTACGCCTTCACTTGCTCCTGAGAGGCAGCTTATATTGGTCGACCAACTAGACGTCCATCCAGGCGGATGAGAGAGCACCATCCTGCTTGGCTGAATCAAGGTGAGGCAAAATCCATTTCTAGCGCAATTGTGGCCAACGCGCCTGACAGCGGCCACCGGGTAGACGTCAACCAAGCATTCGCAGTCATTTATCAATTGTCGGCGAGAAACTCCAAGTTCTTTCGTCAGCAAATACTTGTGACGGCAGTGGCATTGGCCATACGATTAGCCGACCCAGCCTTGTGGTCGCATTAAGCGTTTGCACAGGTGCTAAGGCACCCCAGGGCGAAGACGAACCCAGCATATGTGGTCCCCCCGCCGCGTCGTGTTACAGTGACCAAACAGGCACAGTTAATCACACGAAGTTAAGTAATCGCACATTGAGTACTGAAATGAAAAGATGTAAGAAACCGAGCGTTCTTCAGTTCGGGACTGTGCTTTTAGCTCGGCCATACCTTGCTGATGGCCTAGTCAAACTGCGCAGTGAGGTCGCGATGCCATTACGCTGCGTGCAACCTGCTGCTTACAGATCCAGCTGCCTCAGCGCATGTTTGTTTCGAGGTTTGTATAACTTCGCGAGCATATCTGTAAATTGAACTCGTGATCTCTTAATTTGTTCTTTGAGGTTCAAACCGCCTCCTACTGCAGTCTAACAGTACTGTTCTACTGTTGTCGGCTGCTGGTGCTCATAGCTGTCTGCGTTTGGTAAATGAACCATTATCAGTACACTCGAAATGAACTGAAGACGCATTTACAACTACTTTTAAAAAATAGAGCCACCTTTGCGATGGTGCTAGAACCTATGTAGAACTTCTGCCGCACCAAGACGTCCCGCGTCCAGGTATAACGCAGATTTGTGTGTCAGCGTTGATCCGCCTGGCAAATGTGGAATACAGCCAGTACTCTCAGCAGTTGATTATCCTGCGCTCGAAGACAAGGAGTCAAGATTGAGGGAGTTTTCGAGCGCAGAGATCTGCCTTCCACAGTTGCTCTGTTAGGTTACACGGCTGGTCGCTCTGTATGGCACGCGATCACAGTCCACTTCAGTATGGCGCAATTTATTGTTGTACAGTGCATGCGTATCCCGCCAGCGTCTGCTATGCCATTATTCAGCCAGCCGTGGCTATCACAGCCTAGTGTGAGCTGGTAGCTCCCTGGCACCAGGTTCCCTGCAGGTATAAGCGCTTGCGCTCCCGCTGGGTGTATACAGATCGTGAGCGTGGTTGCCCATTCACCTTACTCTTTCTGACCCACTGTGCTTGTTGGTTAAAGTTCTGGTCAAGGGGTTGCCGTGGACCAGATGGCGTGGCGGTACGCCTAGATGTGGGTCCTTGCCGCGCCAGCCACCTGGCCATATTCCGCCTTCGGTCCTCTTGACCTGGTCATGGCAACGGGCCCAGGTGGGAAGGAGGAGAGAGTGCGGTAGATGGCTCGAACATCTATTCTCATTATAAAATAATTCGCGCGCAAGTCACCGTGCCTGCTTCGCGTTGCAGGGGAGCACATGGTGGGCATCGTCGGACACAACGGCCGAACTGCCACTTCGCCAGGAATGCAGTGCACATGAGTACCCCCGGCAGCTCTGTGCGTATGAGTTGGATTTGGAAGTAGCCCTCAAACATGAGTTTTTAACGGATTGCGCGGCCGCACACTATTTAAAACCTTACAAGCAAAATAATCATTCTTTCGCTCATTCCGTAGATAATTACGTCTTCTTCCAATCTTACACTCGAAGGAAGAGTAATATTCGGTTTTCCAATTCCCGAGTAATTTGGAACCCGATCTGCCGTTACACCTGGATTCAGGGTTTCCAAAATATAGCCGTATATTTTCCGCGTACAGAAAACCACACATTTCTTTACGGTAATAAAGGGGGATTTTACAGGATCCATAAAGTTTAGTAGTCGATTTGATCCATATTGTTAACTTTACAAGCCACATTGGTAAATGCAGAGAAATTAGATTTTATGGACGGACATTTTAGAGTATGAAAAAGTCCCATAATTAGAAAATTTTTAAAACTGAATTATCACTCTCCTTTGAGTATAAAATTAGAGGAAAACGTAATTTTCTTCCGAGTGTGCAAAAGAATTAATATTTTTATGCATGTTTTCCTTGAAATATAGTTAAATGTTCAGTGCGTCAAAAATCAATGAAAAAAAATCACACATCCTAAGTAGTCATTTTTCACAGAGTGTGGTCATTGCATGCAGCCGGACGGTAGTTCACTCGAAAGCTGGCATCCTAAAGTAACTGAAATGTGATAGAAATATGCTGCAGGCTGACTAGTCTAAGAGCCGTACTTAATTAATATTTTCGAATCGAAAACGCATTTCGGAATTTTGACTGGCATTTCTTGAGTTAGCCCACCTACTGTATGTCAACCACCGCGCCCATTACCCGCACCTGCCAAGTGATCGTCTCGGACAGTGACTGCGGCCTAGGAATAGGAGGAGAGATTGAAGTCAAAGACCGAACCCTTTTTCCTCATTATTAGCAATCTGACGCGCTTAAAGCTGTCTCGGTGCGCTACAGGTCGTGGCTTGGAAAGTTGTCAACTGACGGGATAACTCGGACCTTGCATCTAGTCCAACGTGTGTTCGTGTGGAGTGGCGGACTGGTTGACTGAGATAAAGGCTACAATGGTTTCTTCTTAATGTGGTCTCTGTGGAAATTCAACTCAGCGGGATCCGAGCCGCCTCCGGGCTTTTTTTCTGTGTAAAATCCTGGCCAAATGTATGTTGTGGGCCAAAGAGTGTGGTGGTACGCCAAGGTGCGGGTCTTCGCCGTGCCAGGCAACTGCGCCCTCTCCCGCCTCCGGTCTTCTAGACTCGATCATGACCCCGGGTCCAGGTGGGGGAGAAGGAGAGACTGATTTAAGTCCAGCATAAGTCTACTATTCTTTTAAACTAATACACGCCCAAGTCACTTTCCCTGTTCTTACGACTGTTGCGGATCACACAATGGACATAGCCGACAATGACGGTCGAACAGTCACAGAGCACTATAGTGAACGCGTGGGATAAATATGTTATTGATCGTCGCACCAAGAAGGTGCGCGTGACGCCGCCAAAATCGGCTTATGAGCGGTCGGAAGATCAGTTTGGGTTTACGAGACTTCCTACAAGACACTCATTACGCCAGGATGTGAAATCATTTGCTTGATCTTTTATCTACGATCGTGTCTTCAAAAAATCTCTTTGTGAACTGAGAAACAGTGTAGTAACCGCTGATTCCCTCACAGGCGGAAATGGCCCAATCAGTTGTTGCCGCGACCTGAAAGTATCTGTCTCCGTAATGTCATCACGCTATAGTATACAGTTGCCGGGACCGTCACTGAGGGTAGCGAACTATAAACAAATCCGAATGTGTCCATGGCGAACGTCGAAGGGCATGGCTGACCTTCGGGTTTAAGTTCTGTGGAATTGTTTTGCCAACCGGCAAAAATAACGTATTGGCGTCCGCCGTCGTCGTAACGCCTTCAATTTGACTGAATAATTTATGACAAAATCTGTCACTAGCAAATCTGGAAAAAGCCTTCAGAAGACTATTTGCAAGGCCGAAGTTTGCCTTCGATAAATCCTCATCGGATCAGCACATTAATCAGATTGCAGGTCAGTTAAAAAGAGACATGAGTAAGAAGAGAAATGGGTGCTGGTAGCCTTTTCAAACAAATGAGAAATGGGAAATATTGGAGGTTAATTAGAAGGCAGCAGTATCAATTTACTCAGGTTATTAAGATTATTATGAATGGGTAGGTTTGTCCCTTAAGGGGGCTGTGCGTAAAATGAGCTAGACCAACGCAGGGGGTGTTATTGGGAATGCACACCCATAGCAGACATCAACATTGTTGATGTGATGGCACGCCGAGGTGAAGCCTCAAGCCGCGCCACCTGCCGTCCAACCCTCAACCCTCCCTCATCTTGGTGCAAAATCCTGGCGAAGTGTTTTTTTGTAGACCAGGGGGGTGTAGTGATGCGTCTAGGTGCGGGTCTTCACCGTGGCAGCCACCTGCGCCCTCTTCCAACCTCGGTTTCCTTGAGACACCGGATTCAGGTCGGGGAGGAGGTGGAGTTACGGTAAATGCAAAGCTAGTCCACCATAACTATGTACTTATTCGCACGCAAGTCACAGTCTCTGCTCCCCCTTGTCATGAACCCCTCGGTGGACATCGCCGATTATGATTTTTGAATTGCCGGATGGGTAGGCGGTTGGGAAGAGTTCCCCAGCTTCATTGTACACGGCAGACGGTCAGATTACGTTGCTAGCTCTGACGAGCTCTATGTGCATTTACTCATTTTCTCGGTGCCGTGGACGCACCGTGGTCGGCGGCTGTCGAAACGGGCACGTGAAAATCTCCGGCATGAATGGGGAAGGGAGGTATTAGGATCGCGACTAGTATTACACTCGCCTATATGGCAAATTTCGAGCATCTTGAAGGGGCCCCGGCGGACTGCCTAAGGTGATGGGCCAGAGTCCACCGTCAACAGAAGAGGGGGTCGCTATCGGGTTACGCACGCCGCTCTTGCTCCCACAGACTAGACTTGTGCAGGCCCCGCATTTACCATGGCCAAAAGTCAGTCCTCCTTTTAACTGCACGCAATCTTTTGCGCCCTCCTCCCTACTACCCTGACACGACTCTCCCTAATCCCATCCTTATACACACTATCATTACCTGGCTAGATTGGTACTGACTGCCTCTACATATCCCCCGTATTTCGCACTGCCTATTAATTACGTCTTTTTTATTGACCCCGTTACCGTAGTCACCTGATGAGGATGCATCGAAGGCAAATAACCGCTCGCTAAGCACTCGTCTAAATCGTTCTAATCGGAACGCCGGCAACCGTGAAAAAGTAGCATTTGTACACAGACGAACCCTTGCTCGTTGGTTGGACGGCAGGTCTTTGTTGATTGCTGGATTGAAAGGGCGTAGGAGCGACCTCGCTGACAGTAGGCGCCTGGGGTTGCATTCCAACCGGTTGTCTGGCCTCACGGGCGTGCGACAACACCGGCGTGTTTGGTGGCCTACCCGGACGCACGCAACTGCCGGCAAAGTGGGGATAGAAGGGCTGCGGCTGCTGCTGCTGCTGCTGCAGAATAATGGTGTCGTTGAGCGAGTGCGACCCAGGCCCGAGCGGAACGGGCCGGGGGGGACCCGGGGCAGCGCAGGAGGGGCCGGCACAGTAGTAAGACATTTGCATTGGCAGACTGCAGTCGTAGCTGTTCATGCGCACGGGCGGGTAGCGCATATTTCCGACGCCGGCGCCACTGAGCTTGTGTTGCTGCTGCTGCTGCTGCTGTTGCATAGGCGGGAACCCAGGAGGTCTCCCCTGGGAGAGGCGCTGCTGTTGGCCACCACAGGGCGCTAGCGCAATGGTCCGCGGCACGGTTCCAGCCTCCGATGCCATCGGAGCGCTGGTCGCCTCCGAGGACGATGAGGCTCCCGAACCAACCGTGCTGTGTTGTCTGACAAATTGGAAGGACTTGCGCAGGGAGTGGCCAAATTGCCGAGAATGTTGTTTCTGTTGGAAGAAAAAAAAGTCGACTGAAGAGCATCGCTAAGGTCATATTGAAGCCGTATTTTAGGCTAGTAGGAGATTGCGCATTACTGCCCATGCGGTGATTCAGAAGATAGTTCGTTGGGTTTGTTTTTTGACATTTTTCCTAGCCCATAAACCAGTTCAAGACAACGGTGCCTAGGATGTGGCCTACAGAAGTTGGGCTAACTCAAGAAATGTCAAACGAAATTCCGAAATGCGTTTTCTTTTCAAAAAGATTGATTAAGTAGTGTTGTTAAACTAATCATCATGCAGCATAATTCTACAATAATTCATTGCCTCAGGATTCCGGTTTTCAGATGAACTTATTTCCGGCTGCATGCAAAAACTATTTTCCGCAAAAAAATAACTACTTCAGCAGCATGCATTTTTCTCATTGATTTTTGATGCCCTTAAATATTCAATTATATTTCATGGAAAACGTGCATAACAACATTTATTCTTTTGCTCATTCGGTAGGAACCTGCGTCTGTTCCCAATTTTATACTCTAAGGAAGGGTATATTTCGGTTTTCAAAAAGTTTGTAATCGTGAGATTATTTACTACCGTGAAATGGCCCTTCATAAAACTTCATGTTTCTGCATTTGCCAATGTGGCTTGTAAAGTTAGCAAAATGACTCAAATCCACCGCTAAATTTTATGAACCCCACATGGTCCCCTCTCGGTATCGCAGAGAAATGTATGGTCTTCCGTACGCGAAAAGTATACGACTAGTAGTTCGGAAACCCCGAGTGCAAGTGTGGCGACATATCGGGTTCAAAATTATTCGGGAATTATATCCTTGCTTCAAGTATAAAATCAGAAGAAAATGTATTTTTTTACCTTATAAGCAAAAGAATGAATGTTTTAATATGCTTTCTATAAAATATAACCGAATTTTTAAGGGCATCGAAAATCAATCGGAAAAATGCATGCTGCATAAGTAGTCATTTTACAGAGTATAGTTTTTGCATGCAGCTGGAGGGGGTTCGTTCGAATGCCGGCATCCCGAGGTAACTGAATTAGTATAGAATTATGTTGCACGTCGATTAGCTTTATTACCATTCTTAATTAATCTTTTCGAAACGAAAAGGCATTTGGAATTTCGGTTGACATTTCTTGGGTTAGCCCGCCTACTGTACACTCGCGACTACGTCCGTACCGCATAACAGACGTTCCAATCTCCCAATAGTTGGCCAACCCCAAGCTCTTGTCTTGAACATTTTTATCCAGACTGTCACCAGGGCTGGATAAGTGTCCACTCTTTCAAAAGATATGGAGGAATGCGTTGAAACGGCGGACAGGACAGAAAGGTGAGAAATCAACGTTGGCTATGTGCAGACGAAACCTGCGACGGCTCAGCAAACCGTAGCAACAAAAGGGATTGTTGTTTAATCTTTTTGCTGGGCACTGATACAATGCTTTTTATATTCTTTTACTGACGATAAGTCGGCGGACGTGAGTCTGCAGGCGCGCGTAAAGGCGTCATTAACTAAAAGAAAATATTTAATCGATTAAGAGAAAATTCTCGTCCACAGTGTCAGATAACCCACCTATCCCTAAGTAGAAGTTTCAGAGACATTGCTGCACTTGCAAATCGTGCTCACAGGATTTTGAAATAATTTTTTTATCTGGGAGAAAACACTTATCGACTTTGAACTTGTAACCAACCTACGTGTCCGACGATCGGGACTCATTCGTGGCTGGGTGGCAATATTTAACTGGCAAAGATAGGGAGTAGGCCCCGCAAATACATTGAGCTGGTCTGTGGACCGTGTCATACGCTGAATGGTTGTAGAACGGGTTTTACGGCTGAGACAACACACAGCATAGGGAGCAAGACACAGAATAAAGTTAAGTTTTGACCAAAGGCCTTATCGTGCGCTGTCATTTGGCAATGAAAGTGAGGGCCACAATTTAAAAATAAATAAAAAGTAATTTTCAAAAAATAACGGGCATTAAATGAAGCGTCTCGGGTAAGTTTAGCCGTACCTGTTAGGGGAGAGTGGTTGAGTGTTGGGGGTTGGGATTAGGGAGTTATATGGGGTTTATAAAACCAAGCAGAGTATTTAACGCATATTGTAAACTTTACAAGTCACATGAGTAAATGTATAGATATGATGCTTTGTGGACGCGTATTTCACGGCATTGAAAAACATCCCAATTAGAAACTTTTTAAAACAGAATCATTTCCTTTTTTCAAGTATAAAATTGGAAGAAGACGTGATTTCCTACCGATTAAGTAAAAGAATGAATATCTTTATGCCTGTTTTCCATGATTGAATTATTTGGGGGCATCGAAAACCAATGAAAAAGTGCTTGTCACATAAGTAGTCATTTTCCACAGAGTGTGGTTTTTGCATGCGGCCAGAAAGGAGTTCTGTCGAAAGCCGTCATCCCGAGGCAACTAAATTATTATGTGATTATGGTGCATGACGGTGAATTTTACTAAATTACTTAAGTAGCCTTTCCGAAACGAAGACACACTTCAGAATTTTGGTTGGCATTTCATAAGTTAGCACTCTCACTGTATTTGGAATAACTGAGGCTTAGACGGCGATCAGTCTGCTAGTGGGGGGGGGGGGGCTGAGATGTACACACGACAGCTCAATCGTCGCGAGCGACGACATCCATTGTGCGCCACACACACAGTGGACGCAGAACGGTGACTTGCGCGTAAATTAATTAATAATGAGGCGGGACTGCGCAGCATCTACCGAAACCCACTTCGATCGCAAAAAAGCTGTCAATATGACCGGATGTGGTTTTGTGGGCAATGTCTGATAAAGTCAATAAGCTTGTCTATCCGTCCTGCATACGGCGTGGTCGCAATAACATGAAGGGTCCTCTTTGGTCTGACACTTTATAAGGGGTCTCCACAGCCTGACTTTTAGTACTGAGGAAGACCGACTTGTCCTTCAGTGGGCGACCTTCTTAGCTAAGACGTTTAGCGCCCCCTGGCAGGCTGAGTGTGAATAATCCAGTGTCCGTCTCAATCAGTCATCCTAATCCGGTTGACTGCCTGAGACTCTCTTCAAATGTCAAGCATATAGGCCGTAGTGACTGACCCGCCTTTGAGGCGTTTGTGTTCAGACGTTCTGCAACACACCCGTGCGAACTCTGGGTTATCCGATAAAGGCGTACAATGAGGTTGTCTGACACCCCCGCCTTGGTAAGCAGCACATTTTCAGTGCAGCTGATTATTGGGGGACAAAAATAGTCACACGACACGACAGATTGGCCGTTGTGACCGGCGATGTCCGCCGTGTGCTCCACAGCTGGGTAAGAGCAGGGACTGTTATTTGCACGTAATTTATTTTATTGTGTTAGCAGGCTTGTGCTGCATCTACCGCACTCTCACCTTCCTCCCACAACCTGGACACCTTGTCAAGACACAGTCAAGAAGGCCGGGGGCGCAGAGGGACGCACTTGGGCGTGCCACCACACCCCGTGGTTCACAATGAACACTGATCAGGATTTTAGAAAAAGGAGAGAGAGAGAGAGGAACGTCCTGTCCGTTCGCCGACGATTAGCGTTCACCTCTCCGCGATTGACCGCCGGTGGGCCCGTGTCACCTTTGACCCCTTTGCGGTCGTTGTAATTGTTGGCGGGCCAGCATGATTTTCGGCCTTCCCCTAGTCACTCAGCGGACTGATCAGTTGTTGGGCCTCATGTGAGTTGATCTCAGCCTCGTGGGCGTCGCGGTGAGGTAGCGTCCCATGCTGGTAACATGACCCTCGGCCGGCTTCTCTCTTTCCGCCGGCATCGGCTGTCGGCCATGCATGGCTCTGCTCAACTGTTCTGATGGCCTTATCCGCCCCGACTCGAGCTTTGTGCGTGGCGCCTGGTAGGCGGGATGGGGATCTATGGCTCTGTTGAGTGCACCATTCGACGACCAACTTTCGAGCATCAGTCTGGCCATCTTTTCATTGGCTCTGCCGATTACCCTTGCCTTCTCAAAGGCGAAAATGTGGTTCTTCTGTTTTTCGTGGCCATAAACCATAGAGAGCTTGTCCTTGCGGTTAATTGTAAGCTGGCGCTCATGGAATCCTGTGCCAAGACGTTTGCCCGTTTCACCAACATACCTTGCATCAAAGCCTCGGCATGGTATGGTGTAGATCACTGCGGATTGTTCTGTCACCGGAAGCGTGTCTTTGGGCCTCATTATTTGCTGTCTGATTGTTGACTCTGGCTTATGAGCCACACCGATCCCGAAAGGCTTCAGGATTCTTGCCGTCACCTCTGACACGTTTTTCACATAAGGGAGTGCGAGCTAAAACGTCGGGCTTTCTCCGTCCGACGGCTCAGGGTGGGGCTTCCTAAGACACCTGCGTATGAAGGACTTGGAATAACCGTTGGCTTTAAGCAGGGCATGCAAGTGCTTAATCTCTTTCTTTCTCCCATTGTCGTCGTTGCAGTGTGTTTGAACGCGTTGGAAGAGTGCCCTGACACAACTGCGTGTGCGACCAACGGGGTGGTTGCTTCTGAAGAGGAGGATCCGCCTGGTGTTAGTTGCCTTACGTAAACCGTTGTCCTTATCTTCCCGTCCTCCAGCTTTGTCACTTGTCCGTCAAGGAAGGCCAGCTGTTTGTTGAGATCTTATTCCATAAAAAACTGGATGTCGTGAATGATTGAAATCAACAGCGCCTTGAAAGTCTGCACATCGCTCCTTTTGATGATGATGAAAGTGTCATCGACGTATCTCGCCCACAATTTGGGGGTTACAAGCTGAAGACCAGCCGCTCGAGCCCCTGAAAAACCGCCACGGCAATTAATCCAGACAGAGGCGAGCCGTGTCCCCTTCTTTTGCTCGTAAACATGGCCGTTGAATGGAAAGAACATCTAAAGACATAATTTTAGGAGCTCCATGATATGAACTCGTTTGAGCTGCTGATGGGTCTCATTATACTTTTCCTGGAGAAGGCCGTCAATAGTGTCGATAGCCAGCGCGGGTGGGATGGAGGTGAATAATGAGATCACGTCAAATGACACCATCACCTCAGTTGCCTCTAATTCGAGACGTTTGATGCGCGACAAAAACTCCTCAGCCGACTTCACTGTCCACTCTGAATCTTTGGTAAGGAAACAAAGTCACTGGTACAGCAACTTTGACAGAACAAAGGTTGGGGTACCACATAAGGATACGATGGGGCGTATCGGCACTCCCGGAATGTGGACCGTTGGTAGGCCGTTTCAGAGCGCGATTGCGGCATCACTGGCTTTTGCGGCCAGCGCTTCCATTCTAGTAAGAGCGTCCTCCTTCCTCAGCTTGCCGATCGTCTTATTTATGCTGTTTACGGGCTTTTTGAATTCAGTAACAGTCGATGGCGAATAAGCTTCCTTGTCGATCAAGAGATTGCCTAGTTTTGTGAAGTACTCAGCCTTATCCATGACGACAGTCGAGCTCCCCTTGTCGGCGAGCAGAATGACGATATCCTCTACTTTTCGTATTTTCAGAAGTTCTCAATCTTCTGCCATAGAAATCGTCGTCTGGCATTTATGCTGGAGGACTAAAGTCGACACTTGTTGTCGCATGGCGTTTCTGCATGCGGATGACGTTATACGCTCGTCGCTAATTAGTTATCCTAAAAATGTCTACTTGGATTGCTTTCCGCTCGAAAATCTGTCTACTGCAAAGAGCGCAAGCGTTTGATCGCCGGCTCTAACTTTAAACTATTATCAGCTAATCCTAAGTATGAATAAGGCAAAGGCAAATTTATTCCGCGAAAACATTGCTTCAATCCTAAGTATGTTCATTTTTGAATAATGCCGTAAGGGACACTGTGTGAAAAAAGGTTTAACGAATTTGATTATCATATTAGCCAAACGGTAGAAAGTTCCAGAGATTTTGCCTTTCAAAATAGGAGAGAACTTCGCGGATGTGACACACGGCAGTCAGTATTTTACCACAATCAGTACATCCAATCAGGCAAATTAAGGGCCACATGTCACCCGTCTGGGCCTAAAAATGCCTGTAGGCGTCCGCCATGTCAGGGTCAGCAAGCCATGGCCCCCGCAGTCTAGTATGCCCTGGCAGTTCTTTGGCATCTGGTTCCATGCCGGTAGATGCGTTTGCTCTCCCAG
Organism: Spirometra erinaceieuropaei; assembly: GCA_902702965.1. NCBI lineage: Eukaryota > Metazoa > Platyhelminthes > Cestoda > Diphyllobothriidea > Diphyllobothriidae > Spirometra > Spirometra erinaceieuropaei. The sequence goes on along the minus strand of CACRXP010000383.1, from coordinate 322,083 downwards.
TACCGCTGGGTATACAGGTCGTGTGTATGGCTGCCCAATCATCCTCCTCCCTCTGACCCGTGGAGGTGTTGTCGCAGTTGGCGTCAGACCGGTTATATGTTGCGTGTTTTCGTTCCGCTTCTCATACGTATTTGTGACTTTAAAGGCTCTGTCCCTTTGGAGGTAGGGAAATTCATCTGTTCAAGGGATGTTTGGGGTTACCGAAGACGGATCCTGGTGGAACTCTTGTTGGCTGCGCAATAGAGGCTGTTAAACTAGGGTCCAGCATCGACGCTCAAGCCAGTATTTCAGTTTTGAGGATGCGGCAGTTCCCCTTTGTGGGACCGTATCGGATTCTGGCAGGCGTTATCGGCATGCGCACCACTATAAGTGCCAACATTTTGGGGTGCGGTGGCAGACCCAGTTGCCGGCAGACGTCACGCATATCGGGAACCCTGCGGTCCTCCCCATTGTTGTTGTTGTTAGTTAAAATCCTGGTCAATCGTTGTGTGAACCAAGGAGTGTGGGATGGAGCGTCGAGGCGCGGGCTCGGCCGCGCCATCCACCTGCGTCCTCCCCCCGCCTCTGGTCTTCTTGCCTCTGTCTTAACACCGAGCCCAGGCGCGGTAGATGATCTGGAAGTCTACTCTCATTATAAACTAATTCCTGCCAAGCCACCGTGCCTGCTTCACCTGGCGTTGAAGCACACGGTGGACATCGCCGGGTGTGACGGTCGAACTGCCACGTGAGTAGTTATTCACACCGTCGCTTTTTAACAGAGTAATAGCATATGGCGGCAAGAAGCGCTTGCAGGCAGTCTTGCTAATGTGTCCTCCATGCGTAAATTAAAAAAATTATCTTATGTCAAACGAAACCAGCACCGGAGCAGAGAAAACGGGGTGGCACTCAGGAGATGGCTAAAGCCATGTGAAGGACGACCAATCGAGACCTTTCTCAATAAGGGGGACACAGAATAACTTTTCACTCCTCTCCCCTCCCCGAAACTTTTATCAAGGATGAGAGCTTGGCTGCCCAGGAAGTCGCCAGACTTCTGCTCGAATTCTCCACCTGGACTGCGTTGCAAACGCTGCATAGAGTGAATTTTTCCCTAGCATCACGCAATTGAGCCACCGGTTCTTTCCCGCCCGGAAGCTCGCATCCTCCCCCCTCTCTCCGTCGCATTCCCTCACTCCCAAACCTGCTGGCGTACTAATGCCGGGTGACCTTGTCTGGGAAAATTGTCCACGTCGGGCCAAGTTTATTCGGGATGGCAAGGCACTGCGCAGTGACGCTCCCTGTGTGAGTGATTTAAGGCAAGCCAAAGGGCAAATTTGACGCGACCAGAAGACTAAACAAATTGCGGAAGCCAACACAGCAGTGTCTGCTTGCTTGTGAGGAGGACAGTATCTTGAAAATATTCGGAACAGCAATTAAATGAAACAGTGCGCTTATGAGATTGCTGGGGGCTGAATAGTGAGTCGCTAATCCTCGACCTTAGCAAATGACGACGGGAGTATCTGTGCTGCTCTATGGCAAAATGCATACTTTTTCTGGTTTTTGAGCGAAATTAAGTTCTACCGAGTTTCGCCATTATGCGCAACCCCCGAGCAGACACCAGTAGGACTTTTTTAAAAAGTGCGTAAGGTTTACATTTTAATGTTACATTTTCCAATTTCATGTTGTAAATGAGAAGTCGACCTTCGCTAACAGCATGTGAGCTGGACGACAGAATTTAGCAATTTATAAAAAGGGTTATGCTTATGTTATTGTTAGGGGCCAAATAGTGAGTTGTCAATCTTCAACCTAAGCGAATGACGACGGAAGTATCTGTGCCTGCTCTACGGCATAATGCGCACTATTTTTTGGTTTTTAAGCGAAAGTAACATCTGCCCAGTTGAACTGGAAAGGTTTTGCCTCCCGTTACTCTAGTGTGCGCAAACTTCGAGCAGACTCCATGGGGACTTTTAAAAATGCCAAACTTCAACTATTTAATGTCAAGTCTTTCAATTTCATATTATAAAAGGGAAGTCAATCCTTGCTCACAGCATTTGAACTGCACGACAGAATTTAGTTGTCGATAAAAATGCGGTATTTTAAAAATAAATCATACACGCTGTCGACTATATCTGTTTGTTCTAGTGTAATGTTAGCAATCATTGTAAGCGCATGCGCATCTTAATAACCAAATATTGCAGTATAAGCATTTTCGATAATGTTAAAATATTTCCAAAGCAATCTACCTTTCATCAAAAGGCAGATATCGACTGCACTTCTGCGAGTGATTTAAATGAGCTAGAATCCCCAACCAATATTTTCAAAGAAGCACGATTTCGGTCTCTTGAAATGAGGACAAAACGGTAAACAAAACTTTCTTGTGAATCTAAAATCAACTTCTGATATCTTATGCTGCTCTTCGATGTTAAGTTATCTTTCGTTGACGCTGCAAACCCCTCTTGCAGGCAACTGAGACATTTCTGTTACGCAAAAAAGCCTAGACTTTCGTTGAATTACTCGTAGTGTTTTCGTCTATTTGGACAGCGCGTCTGTGGTGGGAGGGGGAATCAAAATGTCTACTAATCTTGTGCTGTTAATTTTCTCAAGTAAAAGTCCCATTTTGCACACTGATTACAGCATACGCAGAACGATTACTATAACGGAAAAATCATTGATTGGACAACGCATTACGCACAAGAGCGCCTCCAACTCAGCACAGTTCTTTTGTGCATTAAACGAATCCTTCGCTTTTTTCTACTGCACAATTGAACAGGTGCATTTTTTAAATAAACGACAGCAGGAACTCACAGTGGAGGCGGTGTACTCCTTGACATCATGGCTGTTTGTGTGAGCATCGGTTGTGATACCGGTCCAGAAGCAGTCTTGGCAGAGGTTGTAACGGGGACATCGGGTGCACTTGTATCGCAGGCCAATGATTGGTTCCCGTTTGCAGCCCTCGCATTTGACCGGGTGTCGAACTGTGATTGGTCCAGACAAAAACAGCTCATAGTCACCAACTTCAAACAGCATACTTCCACAGCCAGTAAGCAATCATGGGTAGTATTTTTTCAGGTAAGAAAACATAGGAAATGAGGGTCGATAATCTGAGAAATGTGATGGGCTCGTCGAATCAGTGGCTGACGCTTTGGAGGGCCTGACCGGTTCACCAATTTTGAAGCGTTTTGTACAAACAATCGATCAGCTCGAGGCCAACAAATTCAAAAACTATGGTCAATGTTTTGCACAGAGCTCATTGATAATGGAGAACCGGACAATGCCTTCGAAACGCCAGCCACTCAAGTCCACTGATCCGATGAGCCCAGCGCAATTTGCGGAATATTTTTGCCAAGCATGATGGGCTTGAATTACATTTGAAAAAGACATGGGCTGCAGGGAAGTGAAACCGAATCTGGCTTGTGGAATTGCGACTTGAAGCTTTGCACCATTTAACTCACGTGTTTGCTACAAGTTACCTTGCACTTCGAGATGGCCCTTAGCCAATAATTAGCCTTTTTCGTGTAAGTGGTTATTATGTTACAGGGTAAACTACTGAAAATGACTTCGAGATAATTGATAATATTTGAAGCAAGAAAATTCTGGACACTTGAATAAACGCAAGCTCTCGTTTCTGTTATGAATACCAAAACCAGGACTGAAATACAGGGATGAGATTTGCCCACACGGGTCCAGCGACAGAGAAAAATGTGCTTCGGTAAAGATCAAACGAAGACGGAGCTGTTACGCGGACGAATTGTGAAAGGACTGATTTAAGGAGCGCTGGTGAGGGGATTAAAAACAGAGGCCGCGGTTTCAGTGGCGAGAAAAAGGCAAATATTTGGCCTAGCAGATAAGGCCTCCACAGCGGTTGCGCACTCCCCCCCCCCCCCAAAACCTATGAAGCCCATTGAGAGCAGGCGTTATTTATGCTTCTGGGCACTCCGAGTGCAAATTATTCAGTGGGATTACAGCAGAAAAAAATTGGAAAACAGCTGATTTTGTCCTGATGCTAGTCAGGGGCTCAGGGGGTTCAAATTCACGTATCATGGAAAAGCTGCAGAAATGAACGCTGCCTCAGGCAGAACGAGAACAGTGCCAACTCTAGGTATTTTAGTTGAAAAACTCACTGAAAGGCAGCCCTAACCATCATGCCATAGCGAATACAACCAGAGAGAGAGATTTGCCCATAATTGCACGCTTGTCTTACGCGTACAGTGAGTGACCCATCTCACGAAATGTTGGCTGAAATTCTGAAATGCGTTTTCGCTTGAGAGGGATTACTTAGGCGCGGTTACAACATTGATTATCTTGAGACATTATCCTAAAAAATTTCGGACTCGGCAGGATGTCAGCTTTTAAATGCACTGCTTTTCAATCTCCTCTAGAAACCGAACTCGATAAATATGGCTACATAAGCAGCAAGAATTTTTCACATTGATTTTCGATGGTCTTGCAAATTCACATATATTTTATAGAAACGACAAGAAACAATATGCTTCCTTTCAGTCGTTTAATAGAGAATCACGTCCTCCTTATATTGTATACTCGAAGAAGAAGTTTAATTAGGTTTTAAAAACGTTTCCTTATTACCGAATAACCTACAGTGCGTGACCTATCTCATGAAATGTTGGCTGAAATTCTGAAATGCGCTTTCTGTTAGGAAGGATTACTTGGTCGCGGTTGTGATAATGATTATCATAAGACATACTCTTACAGCATTTTAGACTTGGCAGGATGTCGGCTTTAAAATGTATTTCTTTTCAACCTCCTGTAGAAAGAGTGCTCGGTAAAAAATGACTACTTAAGTAGCATGCATTTTTCCCATTGATTTTCGATGATCTTGGAAATTCAAACATATTTTATAGAAACCACAAACAAAAATGTGCTTTCTTTTAGTCAATCAATAGAGAATCACGTCTTCTTTATATTTTATACTTAAGGAAGGAGTATAATTAGGTTTTAAAAAAGTTTTCTATTTACCGAAAAATTTGGAGCCTGATCAGTATTTGTTTTAGGGCTTAGTGATTTCAGTCTACAAGATGTATGCGCTCCGGGTAAAGAAAATCGCATATTCTTCTATGTTCTTAAAACGATATCATATAGAGTCCATTAAATTTTGCAATGGATGCGGACCATGTTGTAAATTTCATGAGGAGCAGTCGTAAACGGACGGGTACGATGCTGTATGAATAGACACTGGACGATCTTAAAAAATCTCATAATAAGAAACTTTTTAAAAGCCTAATTATAATTTTTCATCGAGTATAAAATATAAATATGATGTGATTCTCTAGCAAACGACAGAACTGGTGCATATTTTGCTTGTGGTTTCTATAAAATATATTTGAATGTGCAAGACCATCAAAAATCAATATGAAAATTGCTTGCAACATATGTAGTCCTTTTTACCGAGTTCGGTTTCTGGAGGAGATTGGAAAGCAGTGCATTCAAATGCAGGCACCCTGCCGAGTCAGCAATATTGTAGGATTATGTCTCAAGATAATCAGTGTTGCAACCGTGCCTAAGTAATCCTTCCCAATCAAAAACGCATTTCAGAATTTCAGCCAACATTTCATGAGATCGGTCACTCACTCTGCGTCACGAATGTGCATTTTCTCGAACTTTGGCGACTTGAATTTCACTCAGTGCCTTCCTTTACATTCGTTCTAGACGAATAAAAACAACTCCCTATGGTAGCAGAGAGGGTGCGCGACTGTGGAGAGCCTGATTTTGAAGCTACAAAGGCAGAAGAATGTCCGTCCAGAAATACGTCCGTTTGGATTGAGGAAGTTTTTTGGAAGCTTATTCATTTGTCCAAAATCTGGATTTTCCCATCGTCTAAAGAACGCGTAACAATGAACCCGCTGGTTGATTGTAGCCAAACGCCCCTACTCTTGGCATAGGCGTGTCCGCACAATGAGATTTGGCTCAAAACAACACGTTGGTAAATTGCTGTTATAAATGTTGAACTCGACGGGACCCGAGAGCATTCCTCACAATCCCACATCTTCTGTTCCTACACGGCCAAGGTAGTGTAGGATGAGAGGAAGAATGCACAATGTTGTAGCCGTTATTTTTCCCAGATTGAGTGTCGCAGACTGCTAAAAAGATCTTCAGTAGATTTTGCCATTGGAAGGTATAAGCTAACATTTACATTAATATTATTACGCGTCTGAACAGGCTACAGACTCCTGTCCATATGTTGAGTTTTTTTTGCGGTAGGTAGCGCTTTCGCAAGCAGTGACAAATACTCACGTTTACGCTTTAAATATTATTTAAAATTCACAAATATTACGTTGACACCGCTAATTTTCATAGGACCTGTATCATAAATAAAGGGGGAGATTGCAGAAGATAAAGTGTTTAGCTTGATTGTGAAATGTCAACAGTCTCACAATTATTTACATACGGTACGCGACCAATCTTATCAAACCTGATGACAGAAACTAATATGAGAATTTTCGGACGCCTTAAACTTTGCGCATCGTGCTTATTCGTCCAACCTCTTCAGCAAAATGTCCTTCTCGTGTGCAGAAAATGTGTCAACGCAAATTTATCAAGCAAAATATTCATGAACATGGTAACTTCCTCTGCTGATATCTACCCTGGACTTCGGTTTCGTATCTGAGCGTGTTTTCCTTTGAGAGGATAGTAATTTGCCCTCGGGAGCTTTACTATATAGAGCTTGCCTCACTTAAAATTGATTTATATCCGATGCTAACCGTGGGAATCTGCTTTCCAATAAACAGGTTATTTCTTGGGAAGCAAATGTTTTATCGATTTTTAGATGTCTACTTACTAAATCAGCGCGCTTCCGTGCCCTTAGGAGCACAAATAAAACACGCCGACACGCTTTTGTTTATATGGGCCAAACTATTTTACTGTTCAAAAAATATTATCGCTTGACGTCAATGCGACAATCTTCAAAAGTCAGCTTCAGTCTTGAACATATGGAACAATATGTTTCCTGTAATGTAGCATCGGCAGATATGCAATTTAACAATGGAACGAGCAAGAGATTAACAGTTTCAACAAAATATCAGTATTCCATATGGCCATGCCGCCGTCTATTCATAAAGTAAGCAAATATACTTAGCATAGTAATGCATGTTCTTCCGTTTAAGGTAGAAAAATACAAGTATTTTAGCAGCATACAATAAACAGCTAAAAGTATCAAATTTTCTCATTGTTTCATCATGCAGGAATGTAAAGTACACAGGCATCCGTCGAAGGAATGCAGTATAAAAGCACACTTTGAGAAAGAAACTGATTGTAAAAATTTTCCTTATTTATCTAAATCATACTCGTTGCTGTTTTTAATTGTGGGCGATTATTTTTTGACAATGAGATTTCAAATGTGAATGAATCTTCAAAGGGGAACCCGATCGACAATCTGCATAAAAAGTACGTCCAAGCACACGTTACGTCGATAAATACCTTCAAGAAATGTCTTTTTCAGAAGATTTTAATAAACCTGTAACTTAAAATCTGTCTTCATAGGCAATCCACCGAAAAAGTTTAAAATCATATAGTATTCGGCGTTATTTCAAGGCCGACCTGAGAATTAACGTGCTCCAGAACTAAGGAAAATTGCAAATCAAGTTCATGGAAAAAACTCCTTTTTATATACAAAAAGTGGCATGTTTACGATTGGGTCTAATAAATCCACTTTAATTCATTAGATACCAACCGGCCTGGCAATATACTACCTTATGCAAACTGTTATCACAATGACGTCCCTATCGGCACAATCGAGTCAAAATCCTGTCTGTCTTACTTAACCGCATCTTACCCTAACAAAATGGCAGAAAATACAGCGAATTTTCGAAAAATCGTTTGGAATCTATAATTAAAATGTAGGCTGTTGGCAAACCGCCATACATGACATTACACAAATTCTAAAACGATATTTGGCAACGGTAGGCAGTGGAACCCCCAACTAACTTCAGCTAGCCTGTAAACCATGTCGTAAGTTACATAGTGGTAGGGAAGGTTTGACGGTTTGAGCAACAGGCAGGACGGGAAGCAAGAAAGCACAGACAACAGGTAAATTTCTGCCAAAAGTCTTATCGTACGCTATCATCCAGTAAAAAAAGTAAGGACGAAGGAAATTTCAAACAATGGGTACGGTCAATAATAGGCAATGCATACAGTCACAGTGAATTCTAGGGTACATTCTATGAGTTGCTATCTACTTGGGGGCCCTACATACACCATACTGTTACCCGATGTTTAGGCGTAAACTTCACTGAAAGACTCTTGTCAAACACTATTTGTGATACAGATTAAATATGGTCCCTTAAACGGGACATAAGAACGGGAACCGCTTGGAAAACTGTGAATTTGAACTAATTCCAAGTAAAACTAAGGTTAAAATAAATGCAGGGAGTTAGGGCTAACTTGAGGATTAGGTTTAAGACTAGATTTAAAGTTAGCGCTAAGGTAAGCCGGGATCAAGTTTAGGGTTACGATAAGGACCAGTGTAATCTTCCGGGCAAGGTTTAGGATGGGATCAGAATTGAGATTAGGGAGACGGTTTAGATGTGACTAAGGCATGGGCATATTGGCACTTTCCGTAATTATGCGCAGGTTCACCTTGATTATTTTTTACTTATTTTTTTGCATGGACATGCACTTAACACAATTACAACCATTTCTGGAATTGCCAAATTTTCCGCATTTCTGAAAAAGTGACATTTCTAAAGAACACAATATTACCATTAATATTTCTTTTATATTCTCAGTTTCCTAATGTTGTTATTTACTAATATGGATATTGACTCCATGCATTGGTATCGGTTTGCAAGTGATAAGCAATCATTTGTAAATTTCGACAATTTTCGCCTGTTAGGTCACCTCCCGTAGGTAATATTGATCCGAATGAAGCCAAAAATCTAAACTAAATATCAAAGCACCTGTTTACTAGTAAAAAGTCTTGACACTGGTTTTAAGCAACCAGCCCAGAAGCTGGTTACATGGCCTGATATTCAAACTGGTCACGAACGAAATGTACGCAAATTATCCACTCCAGACCTCCTCGTCCTTGCTTAGTAAGGTCAAAATTATGATCTCACGGAAAGTAACTTCAGGGGCAAATCACGCCAGCCCGTCTGGCTGACAGCAGATGCATTCACAAACTTTTTTAAAGGAAGGCCAGGTAGGGATGTTGCGTTCCGTCGCGACCCAAACGCCTTCAAACGCATGGTGTCAGGCTGTAAGCCTTCTTGGCAAAAATACCTCCAGATGACCAATAACGCCCACCGAAGCCAACATAATGTAAAACCAAAAGCTCTACTAACTCTGTAGTACTAAGCAATCCCGTCATATCAACACCTACCACAAATCAATACAAACCTCCATTTTAAAGTAATCTAAACGTAAACGGCACGAGCACACCCATCATGGCAAGACTCGTGTGCACGAACCTGACTTCATCTAATGAATTCATCTGATTCGGAGCTCCTGCCGGCACTCCACTAATTCGAAGATTCTGGTGTTTCGGTTTACTCCCCCTAGGGACTGGTAGGCGAAGGCAGTGCGTGTGTGTCGTTACTAGCGGCTCAGTGAAGACACTGTCACCCAGTTTATGACCCCACTGAGGTCAAGCCGGCCGGAACCCGGATAAAATTCGCTCGAGACACGTGCCAGTAAGAGAGGGAGCGGTTTAATTCTGCGTTAACGATCAAGACAACCGGAAATGTCGCGTAAACATAGCACTTATGATTAACCTTGTAGGCAGTTGGGCTTTCCTGAAGACATCAGGTAAAATCAATACGAGAAATTCCAGACATAATAGGCCAGCTACGTTTTAAGTGAACCATATTTTATGCAGAAGGCATAAATAAAGTGCGGTGTGCAGCAGGACGCCTCAAAACGATTATCGATTTGGCCGTCGTGCAAGACGATGTGGGCGCAAGGTCGGTGACGTAATGAAGAATCAGTTTATAGCGACAGCAGACGCCACGCCATCTTCTTCCTCGCCCGTCTGGGTCGCGGTGGCAACAAAGAGTCAGGTCAACCGGAGGCGAGCGCGGCCGATTGTACGGCCGGTGACAGTTGACTTATATGCCTATGATCAATTAGTTTCCTCTGAATTTGAACTTTTGCCTTCAAGGTCCCACTAAGTTTCGTAAGTATCTTTCGACGTACAGTGAGTGACCGACCTCATGGAATGTTGGCTAAAATTCTGAAATCCGTTTTCGATTAGGAAGGACTACTTCGGCGCGGTTGTAATACTGATTATCTTGCGACATAAGCCTATAATATTTCGGACTAGGCAGGATGTCAGCTTTTAAATGCACTGATTTGAGATTTCCCGTAGAAACCGAACTCGGTAAAAAAAATGACTACGTAAATAGCGTGCATCTTTCCCACTGATTTTCGATGATCTTGAAAATTCAAATATATTATATAGAAACCACAAGCGAAAAATATGCTTTATTTCAGTCAATTAATAGAGAATTACGTCTTCTTTATATTTTATACTCAAGGAAGGAGTATAATTAGGTTTTAAGAAAGATTTCTAATTACGAGTTTTTTTTAAGACCGCGCCACGTCCATTCATGTAGCATCGTACTTATCCGTTTACCACAGCTCCAAATGAAATGTACAACACAGTCCGCATCCATTGCAAAAATTTTACGGACTCTGTATGATATCGTTTTGAAGGCGGAGAAAAATATGTGGTTTTCTTTACGCGGAAGGCACGCACTTTTTAGATTGAAATCACTTAGCGCTAATGCAATGAATGAGCAAACTTCAAATTATTCGGCGATTGGAAAACTTTCCTTCCCTGAGTATACAATATCAAGAAGACGTGATTATCTATTAACTGACTGAAAGAAAGCATATTTCTGCTTGTAGTTTCTCTAAAATATATTTGAGTTCTCAAGACCATCAAAAATCAGTTTATAGAGATAAAAACTTGCGTAAAATCTCTACGCATACCAGTAAATATTTACAGGAGTCAGACCTGCATCAAAAATATTATTTGGATTTTGTCGCAAAATATTTCAGTTATACCAGAATCCTGGCCCATGAATGCGCTTTCTCCCAGGTTGCCTGCGCAATCCATGCTGGATAAAAAATTGCGACTTAAGAAGAATGCATTTTATTGTTGATTTTTCATGCCCTTCTAATTTCTTGCTAATACCATTAAAAACATGTCCCGAAATAGCCATCTTTGAATTAATCTTGTAGAAATCTACATTTCCACCTACTTTACACTCGAAGGCGGTGTGTTTTTCAGTTCCTGAAATGGTTTCCCGTTTCCAAATAATGTTGAATGCGACCTGATTTTACACCTTAATTTAAGGATTGCAGTCTAAAGGCTGTTCGTTTATTACTAAAGAAGAATCCTAAATGTTTACTAGGAGTCGTATAAGACTCTAAAAATTTGACAACAGATACGGATCATCGTGTTTATTTCGTAAGGATTATTATTAAACAAACATGTACCATGTCAATTTGGACAGACATTTCGCGATCTTGAAAAACCTCATAGCCACAAACTTTTTTTAATCAAGAGAAACACTATTCGGATGCAAAATGTTAAACAGAAACAAGCGTGTATGAAATAAAGACCAGAAGCGGTATTTGTGTAAGTTAATTCGACAAAAACTATGCTTGGCTTTAAAAGGACGCCCAGAATCGTTTGAAAAAATCTAACTACTCCATAAGTCATCTTCAGTGGGTGCGACTTTCGCAAGTGACCGAAAAGTAGCGCAGTCAAAAACCAGTAACTTCGTGTGGGAAAGATATCTCGTGATTAACTAACAGTAGATGTGCTAACTCATGAAATGTTAACCGAGATTCTTAAATGTGTTTTCGACTCGAAAGATTACTCACGTAATTTGTAATATTCATTGTCTTGCAGCATAATCTCGAGAAATTTCAATTACCTCAAGATGTCTGCTTTTGGACGGGCTTCTTTCTGGCTGCATATAAAAACTACATTTTTCGATAATGACTACTTAAATTGCATTAATTTATCATATTGATTTTCGATGCCCTTATATATCTAAATATATTTCATGGAAAACATGCTTCAAAATATGCATTATTTTACTCATCTGGAAGAAATTTACGACTTCTTCAAATTTTATGCTTGCAGGAAGCGTATAATTCGGTTTTAAAAGGTTTCTAATTATGCTAAGACTACTTGAAGTAACGAGTCATCGACTACGTAAGAGTGCGCATTTGAAGACTACGCGGCTAGCATAGGTTTGCGCTAGATAAGTTCTCGTCCGGACAGAACGGGATCAAATAAGGCATGTCAGCAATTAGATAGATCGGTAAAAGTTCGGGGTGTGCGAATATAGAGGGGGGGGGGTAGTAACAGTCAATGTCAGGAGCGGGTCGAGAGCGGAAGGACGCGCAGCCTGAACGAGGTTCTTCTGCGCACAAAAGACCGGTTGTCGCAACCTGATAGCAGCCGCTTCTGCTGTTGCTAATAGACACTGGCTCAGCGTCCTAAAGAGACTCTATGGAACCTTATACAGTAGATAATCTAACTTAGAAAATATTAACCGAAATTACAAAACGTGTTTTCGTTTCGAAAAGATTAACTCAGTAAAGTTGTAAAACGCATCTTCGTGCAGCGTAATTTTATAAGAATTCGGTTGCCCCAGGGATTCCGGCTTTCGAACGAACTTCCTTCCGGTGACATGCGAAAACGTTACTCTGTAAATAATGACTGCTTCAGTAGCATGCGGTGTTTTCATTGATTGTCGATGCCTTTAAAAAGTCAATCATTTTTCATGGAAAACTTGCATACAAATATTCATTCTTTAGCCCTTTCGGTATATTACGTCCTCTTCTAATTTTCTACTTAAAGTAAGGGCATAATTCGGTTTTAAAGAAGTGTCAAAATGTAAGATTATTTAATATCATGAAATGGCCGTTCATAAAACTTCATCTCTCTCCATTTACCACTTTAACTTGTAAAGTTAACAATATGGCCTAAATTCACTATTAAATTTTATAAATTTCATATGGTTTCCTCCTAATATCATAGAGAAATGTGTGGTTTTCCGCACGTGGAAAATACACGGTTTGTATATTGGAAACCCTGAATGCAAGTGTAACGACAGTTCGGGGTTCAAAATTATTCGGGAATTGGACAAGTCTTAGAAACCAAATTATACCCTTCCTTTGAGTATAAAATTGAAAGAAGACGTAATTTTCTACCGAATGAGTGAAAGAATAAATATTTTCATGTATGTTTACCATGAAATATAATAAGATATTAAGAGCATTGAAAATCAATGAGACAATTGCATGCTAATTGAGTAGTCACTCTTTACAGAGTATAGTTTTTGCATGCAGCCGAAAGGAAATTTATTTGAAAGCCGGTATCTCTAGGCACTGAACTATTATAGCATTATGCTGTACGGTGATTATTTTTACAACCATACTTAATTAATCATTTTAAAACGAAAACGCATTACAGAATTTTGGTTGACATTTCATGAGTTAGCCAGCAAAACGCCTCGCCGGGTCTATTTGATGTCCGGAATCAATAAAATCTACGAGAATGACACTGTCTTTGCTTCTAATTTCACCTTTCCCAGCCATGCCCGGAGGGGTTCTCGTATTCATTTAGGAAAGCGGCGGCTCATGCAACCAATACAACCTGCTACATAGCAGCAAGTGAAGTAGTAGATGCACATTGAGGTGGCCTGAGATGGCAACCTAGTACTACCATCTCCGCGTAAAATAGTATTAGTAGCGAATAATCTTTGAATCCTAGCTGTTAGGACGAATCTTGAGACAGCTCGGTCAGTGCGTCTTCTGAGGATTTTACTCGCAGCGTCCGCTTAAAAGTTGACTTTGAGGAACAGAGTTTTATCTTCATCTCATTCAGGCGTCGCGCACCTCCGCCCTTATCCCGCCCCTGGTTTGACTCTAATTATCCCCTCCCCCGCCAAGTTCTCTAATTACTGACATGTTGTACGAGACCTCGCCTTCATATGAAGGCAATAGTTTGACGATAATTTATTGAAAGCAGACGTATGCTCGTCGACTAGTCTTTTTAATATTGTTATGAATTTTTTTAGAATTTAAGGAAATATTTAGATCCGCTTTTGTTTCTGAGTGAGTGGGAGCAGAGTGGCCTGGATCTCGAAGAAAGAATCCGTAAAGTCAGAAGAAAGGCGAGGATTTTAAAAAAAGTTCACTGCTTTGGGTAGCGGCATGTGGACATACCATTTTCAACAATCGCCATTCTGTGGAATACTTTGAGCCAGCTGAAGGTCTGCGGGCCAGGCTCGGCTAGCATGCGTTCGAGAAATTCCTCCACAAGGATGTTTTTTGACCGCTGAAAGTTAAAACCAGGATTAAGATCCGGGGAAATTTAAAAGCTTCGCAAGCAGTCCGCTTAAATTAGTCTAAGCCCTTTTTTGAGCCAGATGACATAACGAGTCAGATGGGCAGTCTTAAGTCAAAACTGCAGTTACTAATTCAGGGCACGTGGTGGTTCCGTAGCCTCGTAGAAGCTGATTAAGTCCGTTCTGTCGGGCGGTAAAAGATTACATGTTCCGTCAGGAAAGATGGCAGTCCAGTAAGTCTCAACAGCACGACCATCGTTCAAAAGAGAGTATTTATTCCAACCCGAAGCCTGAGGCCAGCATGAGTATTGGCACCCACAGCGTGCCATGTCAACCGTATCTGGCGGGGAGTGTGCACTTCTCGCGAGATGAAAATTATGTACAGGGGGCTTGAAAACATTCATTTTGGCAATGATAGCGTGAAGGACTCCACTTGACTATCGGTAGCCTGTAGATGGTATCATATAGAGTTTTATCTTGGTATCCATTTTCACCCCATTTGCAGACATTATATCCCAACGACAAATATTTCTCACGGCCTCAAACCATTACTCAATTTCCGTTATTTTTTGAAATCTGCTTTTTGCTAATTTTCTAACAAACGCGCTCATTCCCGCTGTAACGATTTGTCATAGGATCCACAAGTAGACAGTACCTACAACAATATACCTTAAAATTCATTGTGACTGCAAGCATGACTTATTATTCACCGTTCTCATTGTTTGAAATTTTCTTCCCGTCCTGATTAGACGTAAACTCACCAGAGGCGCTTTGCTCAAAGTCAGTTTTTTTGAACATCGCTTTTTGTTTACTTTTTAGTTACCACGCCCACTTTCTTTGCCAAATGACAACATACGACATGACTTCCCGCAGAAATGTATCCACTTTCTGTCTTCTTGTTCTCCGTCCTGTGTGTTGACACGCCCGTAAAACCCCCTCCCCCACCTTTCAACTTATGACACTGTCAAAAGGTTAACTCAAGTTAGTTGTTGGTCCTACACCCTATTTTTACCATTTCCGCCGTCATACGAAGGCGTACGACAAGACTTTCGACAACAATCCAAACAATTTCAATGTTTTCGTGCATTTCGTCAACTTACTGTTTGACGTGCTGTCCCACCCACAAACTCCCCATTTTCCCCAGTCTACCGACAGTTAAGTGGGATCCGTCTCCATGCCGTTGCCGTCATTTTGCAAAGAAATGAGCATGTACCTATCTGGCTAACCTAATTGTGAGAAACGCGATGACTTCGGTGGAGTTCGCACCCTCGACAACAAGAGAAACGCTTCTACACAGCCGACGCTCTAACTATCTTAACTGCAAGAACCGACCAGAAGCCGTGAATTTATTCGCAGTTGGGTCCTGGGTCTGAACTTCAACATACTTGTTTGCTATTTCCAGCCAGCCATGAGAATTCGACCGTCGGTTTGGACGATGTCTCCGACCTCATCAAGGCGAGAGCAAGGACAATGACTCACGCATGGTGATAGTAGGCTCTCCCTGGATCTATCGCACTCTCCCGGCCTCCCACATCACCACTTAGGCATACCACCACTCCTTTCAACCACACCAAAGTGACGGCTCCGAGATAACGACCTTCTGAACCCCGAGTCTGGCCACTTGTCAATTAGCAGGATAAGAGCCTACAGTAGGTGGGCTTACTCATGAAATGTCAACCAAAATTCGGAAATGCCTTTTCGTTTCGAAAATATTATTTCAGTAGGGTTGTAAAAATGGTCAGTCTGCAACATAATTATATAATATTCCAGTTACCTCAGGATGCCGGCTTTCGAATGAACTTCCTTCTGGCTGCATGCAAAAACCACACTCTGTAAAAAATGACTACTTCATTGGCATGAATTTTTCTCATTGATCTTCGATGCCTTTAAAATTTCACTAATATATTATAGAAACCATGCATACAAATATCCACTCTTTTGCTCATTCTGTAGAAAATATCCTCTTCTTCTAATTTTATACTCAAAGGAGGGGCAAAATCCGGTTTTAAAAAATTTTCTTATTTTGGGAATTCTAAATACCGTACAATGGCCGTTCATAAATCGTCATGTTTTTGCATTTACCAATGTCTCTTGTAAGGTTAACAATATGGATCAAACCCACTGCTTAATTTTATGAACCCCATATAGTCCCCCTTTGTTACCGTAGAGAAATGTGTGGTTTGCCGTACACGGAGAGTATACGGCGGGTAATTTGGAAACCATGAATCCAAGTGTAACGGTAGAGCGAGTTCGAAATTATTCGGGAATTGGAAAAGTTTTTGAAAGCCGAATTATACCCTTCCTTCGAGTATAATACTGGGAGAAGACGTATTTTTCTACCGAATTAGCAAAAGAATAAATATTTTTATGCATGTTTTCCATAAAATATAATTGGACTTTTACGGGCATCGAAAATCGATGAGAAAATTCATGCTACATAAGTAATTACTTTTTACAGAGTGCAGTTTTTGCGTGCAGTCGGAATGAACTTCTTTCGAAAGCCGGCATCCTAAGTGAAATATTATAGAATTTTGTTGCAGGCTGGCTAGTTTTACAACCCTATTTAATTAATCTACTCGAAACGAAAATGCATTTCGGAATTTCGGTTGACACTTCATGAGTTAGCCTACCAATTGTAAGTAATATTCTTCAGGGTACAGCCAAGATTAACTGGTTAATGCTCATCTCCTACACAAGAAAGGAGTCGCCACAACAACAGTTTCTGCCTAATTGCTTTGACTTTCAGTGCTCAGCCAGTGTTAAGATAGCCAAAAAATGACAAACGCTGTAGGACAGACAACGATGGACTGGAACGAGATAGAGGCTGCTTCTGACGCATTAATGTCTACGTCGGTCATCCGTACTGACTGACAGCAGGTGACATTGATAGAACTGCGACTTGATAATACGTCTGACTGATCGTGTCGAGATCACAAGTGTGTGCTCTTGAATATACTGGCCAACAGCAAGGAATTCATCTTCACGGCCAGTCAGCGCTGGGATCCGTCGCTTGGCTGTGAGGGTGGTGGCCGGAAAATTCACTCAATCGACGGATAACTCAATCCTTATCAGGATTGGCAGAGTACTCTTAACTTAGCTGTTGGCTATCCTGAGAACGCGCAGCCTTTACCAATAAAATATTGATGGCTACTGTCTGTCAGAAGTCAGAATTCTCTACTCAGGAGCTCGGAACATAAAGATTTAAAATCCTGTGTATCACAGGGCTCCAAAGTAGACACGCTGCAGCGATAGCCCTGTTGCAAAAAGTGAAATATGCACTGCGTTCATGAGAAACAGTCAATGAGCGCCTGGCATACGTACGATCGGAGGGTCATTTTTTCGTTTGTTCTTGTTACATCTACCTTTGATCTCCTTCCTGGGGGACCGAACGTGTCGAGCTCCCTGAATATGCTGCCGCATATCGTCATCACTCGTGGAGGGGTACAAGTTGTGACATCATCAAAGTAGGCTGGATCAGGTATGATCACAGCTGAACCAAGGGCAAGTACAAAGTACTTTCAATCAGACTGTAATGCCTCCATGTTAATGTGATATGTAGGGCAAATTTTATGGTTCATTTGGGATCCTGCCCGCCTCCAGAACAGCCTGGTGCGGCTGAAGTGGGGACCGTGGCGTGTGTGATGCACGCGTAGACTGGCTGCCTAGTGTTGTCAGCCACTGAGCCCGCGCCCACTCCCAGTCGTCTTGACTTTGTTCTGTCATCGGTACAAGGTGGGTAGGGGAGGGGAGATTGCGTTACACCTCACAATAAACTACTTCACACCCAAGTGACTGTTTTTGGTCCACCTCAATGAGCAACGGTGTACGTCACCACTGACAACGGCCGAACCGAATTTGGATGGGTGCAAAAGCCGTCAATAAGCCTGAACCGGCTGTTGCCTGAGGATCCCGACTTTGGCTGTCCGAACCCTATTATTGTTTACTTGAGTTTCGTGACTAGTTAGTGACTCCTACAACCAGGGCTTCGCGGATTAGTTTTTTCGGAGTGTACACATCCCTATGTGATTAAAAAAGTTTTTTTTACTTGCAACCTTCTTTTAACGTCTGTTTTCAACCGTTTTAGTAGAAGTTTGGACAGCTTTGATCAATGTAATATGGTGGATAAATATCCGTCTGCGTCCCTGACGAAACGAAGTAATTAAAGAGTGAATGTCGCAGTCTATTTGGGAATAAATAATTATGGTCGCCACCTAAAATGCATGCATGCATGTTTGTTAATTACTTTCGACAGGTAGACCTCAATTAAACCGCAGTCTCATAGTTAACTTTTAAGGAAATATTTTGGAAACCGTAAACTACCCGGGGAGAAATGATGATACACGTGTACTCAAGCCTCAAAATCCTATTTTTTTCAATTTTTCCCGAGCCGTATCATACTGCGCTCCAGTGCACCGCGATTTTAATGCCTTACCACCTTGGAGCTCGTATGGAGCAGGGAATCCACTAACACGTAAGTAAGTGGTTAGGGCGACATCTACTCTACGTGGCTGTGCGCCGAGGTGACGAATTATCGCAAGTAACCGACCACAACTACGAAATGATGTGCGGCCCGCCATTAGTCAGGCCAGCAGCGTGGAATACTGTTTCACCGGCGCGCCCCGCGAGTCCAAAACCGAAAATTTATTTCCCAAATAGAATTACTCGTGCCATAGATTGTTAAAATTAAAAATCAGTTTACCCATAAAGCTAGTGAGGCAGTGAATCTTGTAGCAAAAAAAGATAACTGAAGTAAACTTAAAAGTCAGCCAATAAGAACTGCAGGCTACATTGTGTTTTTCAAAAGCAGTAACTGTTTACTGTTGACAGTATGGTGACCGTGAACCGCTTGCCGATGGGATATATTTAGATTAGTTTTTTATGCATTTATTACTGTGATGCGCCTTGACATAACTCGGTGAACGCAACAAGTAGTATAAAATAGAGTAGCTGGTTAAATGCGTTTTGAGTTATGAAGAATTACTTCAATGTGGTTAAGACAGATCGACCGTCGTTGCCAACGATGTACAGCGTCTGCTTCACAGCGAGGCGAATCAGGCACGGCGACTTACGTGTGAGTTAGGTTAAATCGAATGTAGACTTGCGCAGCATCTATCACACCACGTTGCATGATCTGAAGATATTTCAGCCAGTACAGAATCCTGGCTTTTAACTGTTCGTCCTTCCAGCAGCCTGCAGAACACTGTTTCATTGAAAAATGAGTGCTTTATTCGTAGGAATTGGCTCCATTCACTTTCTATGCCCTTATGAATTCAAACACATTTCTCAGAATTGTTCCACGGGGCCTTCTTCCTTGTATTCGTTTGGTACTAAATTAATTCATCCTCACTGTGCCCGAAGAAATGTTAGATGACCTTAAAATGTTTGCACTTGTAAAATTATTTAAAGCATAAGGTGTCTATTCAAATAATATCATGTCCATTCGTTTATTAAGGCTGCTTCTGGAGGATACATCATTGTATATATTCATTGCAGAGTTTTCGAAGCACTATAAACTACCTTCTTAATATTCTGGAGAGAAATACAACCTTACAACTTAAAACGCCTAAACACCACCCGAATGGCAAGTCGGTTTCAAAGCTATTTTGAAATCGAAAATACCTTAAATCTGAACGATACAGTATCATCGAGTATACCGTTTAAAAATTGCCTCAAAATGTACTTTGTGCATATTAAATGAAAACCCTTATTTAAATTTGCCTGGTATCGAAGTTCAACGGTAGACGCCAACGTAATTGTGAAGCCATAATTTAGCAAGTGCGATTTTTTTGATGAACGAAGGGACGCGTATTCAAAAAAGGCATCCTGTTGTGACTATAATATTTAGGAATGTGGCCGTATTAAAATAAACACTGCAATCCTGACTAACTAATTCTTTCTAGCAGAAGACGAATTCTAAATCTCTTTGGGCAGAATTTGTTTTGGCTCAAGAAAGCATGCTGTGGGTCTGATCGAGACGTACGCAACTGCAGATTATTCAGGGGCGATTTTCGCCTCAAATAAATGACAGCTTAGACAGAGAGCACACTTCAAAACGCACCCCAGTGATAATAAACTTGGAGGTTTGGGCGTTGTAGGAGAAGTTTGGTTCCTCGAAGACGCCGACTGCCAGCGATAGCAGTTCCTGTAGGTAGGTTTCCAACCGTGGAATCTGTAGGACGCCGGCCGGATTTGTGAGTAGTGTGAAGTGGTCTTGATGAAACAGAAGAGATAAATACGTCGATAAAATGGAGAGGGAAAAAAATAAATAAGCCAAGCTAAAGGCCGTATAATCACCTGTGAGCCCCCCCCTGTACTTTTGCAGCAGGAAATGGTAGTCAGATCCACATTGAGCTCCAGGTGGAAAAAATCCGAAACGCATTTACCTGCGTCCTCATGGCTTAGCGGTGCATATCTTGCACATTCAGGACATATAAAGGACCCGCATATTGCAAATAACTGACCCAGGTCAAGTATTTTTGCAGGATTTAAAACAGTGACAAAAACAACTCTATTTTAACTAGCATCCTTACAACTTAAACTACGAAGGCATCGACACGTGTCCGTTAATTTTTCATATCTGCAGTAAGCTGTCCCTCTAATTTCCCGCAACGCGTAGAACAAACCAGTTTAAATGAAGCGGATTGATGGTCTCAGGAAGGATTGCATAAGCCATTCATCAAGCACCCATTGGATGGCATGCGAGGTGACAGGTTAATGACCCTGCAAGCGTTATTTTCGCCTGCAGAAGTAAACTGAAGGGGTTTACTGGTAAGGATGGAAATTATGGGCTGATGTTGACCGGAAATGTTAATTGTCTGGCTGTGCGCCGAGGTGACGAATTATCGCAAGTAACCGACCACAACTACGAAATGATGTGCGGCCCGCCATAGGTCAGGCCAGCAGCGTGGAATACTGTTTCACCGGCGCGCCCCGCGAGTCCAAAAGAAACTCGCACGAACGACAACGAGTGATCAGTGTACCGGCTGGCAGACCAATAAGCACAGTGACCTGGCTAAAACAATGACTGACAAGTAGGGATCAAAGGTCACAAGAACCGCTAACTGTCGACCTTGGAGATGTCAAAGCTGGAGTCAGTGACCGATTAAATGAAATGTTTGCTGAAATTATGAAATTCGTCTTCGATTAGGAAGGATAACTTGGGCGGGGTTGTAATATTTCGGACTCGGAAGTACTCCAGTCTTTCAATGCACTTCTTTTGATTTCCTATAGAAACCCCACTCGGTAATAAATTACTACTTAAGTAGCCTGAATTATTTACGTTGATTTTCGATTCCTCATAAATTCAAATATATTTTATACAAGACATTCACAAAGCATGCCTTTTTGTTCACTTGATAGAGAATAGGGTCAGATTTGGTTATGCAGTCTCACCTGAGGTAAACAAACCCCAACCACTTGCAAAACGGGACCGCAGGTGGGGCGGGGGAACGCACAGACGACGAGGTCGAGTAATTGTATGCGAAAGAAAGCAATTGGGGACGTGCAGTTGTACTATGAAAGGATGAGAAATAGTTGCCCTAACCCTTTAACCCCAGCCCTACCCCTTAACAGCAGCTTTAAACCCTAACCCAACAGTATGGTGTTCATCATGTGGAGCTAAATAACCACATGTTGCCGAAAATAGCACATCCTTTGCATTTTATATTTAAAGAAAGGATATCTTTGGGTTTTAAAAAAGCTTCTAATAATGCATTTTTAAGGCCGCGTTATGTTCATCCATATAATAGTACTGTCTGTTTGCCGATACTCCTCATGAAACGTACAGCATAGTCCGCATCCATTGCAAAATTTTATGAAATTTTTATGGTATCTTTTAAAGACATATAGGACAAAGGATTTTCTTAATGCGGAAAGCATGCACCTTGTAGACTGAGATCGCTAAACTGTAATGCGACAGCTGATCAAGCTGAGAATTGTTTTGGAATGGGGAACCTTTTTAAAACCCTTAAGATTACATTTCTTCGGGCATAAAATGTAAAGAAAACGTGGTTTTCTGCCAAATGAATTAAACAAAATTGTGAATTTTTTTATAAAATATATGTAAATTAATAAGACCATCGAAAATCAATGCGATAAATGCATGCTATGTAAGCGTTCAGTTTTACTGACTGTGGGATCCATAAGAGGTAGAAAAGAGGTGCCTTTGATAGCGCACATCATGGCGAGTCCGAAATATTATACAATTATGTAGCATGATAATTAACATTGCAACCCCACCTAAGTAATCCTTTTGAGTCGACTTGCAAAACTTGGACATAGCCGACAACTACTAATCAGCTAACCGGATCGTAACTACGAACAAAACGTGACAGCTTGGAAAGGCATAGTTGATTAGTGACTTGATATGTAAAACACCACTTTGCATAATACAACTTCAGATTTTCCTGACTGGTTCTCGAGACCAACATCGGATGCGACAGAAAAAGCAGCGCTTTCTCCGTCACATATAGAAAATATATTTTAATAGATGTTATGGCAGATTTTCGAATAATTCGCATTTACTAACTGTAAAAAAAATTTTCGCCTCGGTGAGATTCGAACCCACATCAGTAAGAGGAAGACTTTAGTACAGCCAACTTTCTTACCACCTGAGCCTCGAGGCCCCGCCGGACGACACGACTTGAATCACATTTGGGTCAAGTTACCCTCTGTTCCTACTTCAACTTCTGGAATCCACCAAATCTGATACAGTAAGCCGATTGCCCAAGCTTGATCCCTTAATTGCTCCACCTAGACCTCACCAGATGACTAGCAGGCTGGTTTTGAATAATTCATGAGCTCGGTAGTTATATGGCGGATTCTCGGCGGATTACTCAGGGAATCCTGCTTACATATTCAGCTCACAGTATCAAATTTGGTGGATTCCAGACGTTGCAGTATCTTGGGCGGGTGACGTGACCCAAATTTGATTGAACTCACGTCTCCCGGTGGGGTCTATTAACTCAGCTGGCTAGGGCGTTAGCCGTATGAAACCTATGCTTTTAATGTCGTGTGCGCGAACCCCACCTAGGGCCGAGTTTTTCACAGTAAATTCAATATGAAAATAATTTTTTTAGTAACCCCCTCCATAAGAGAGGCGAAAACCTCTGTATCAGTTAAGAGGGTAGATCTTGAACAAAACTTGACAGCATGACCACTGCTTCGGTTTTAGGTTAAATATTCATCCCGTGGATGATCGTATATACGGTCTCGATGGCAAGTTTACGACAATATTTAGAGCAAACCCATAAAGCCTACACTGTATGAATTCTTGTAGCCGGTACTGATTGTGTCTATTCAACGCTGGCGATCAGCCAAGAGGCTTTAAACGTAGCCACTCAACGATAAACTCTCTGATGACAAAATTGTAATGGAACTCAAAGACATAAAAGTACGCGGTTCAATCCAAATAACCAGCGAGTCTAGCTAGACGGTGGATATTAGCGCTGATAAAAACGTATATTGCAGTACTGTGCCGTGGGGCTGAGAAAAAGCCCTTGAAGTAACTTAATAAATCAAATCCGCAGTGGATCCAGTGTCCTGATTTAGCTGCTCAGGGAGACGGGTGGAAGGATTGTGCTCAGGGCTCCAGTTGAATCGCCATGTCAAAAATAGTGTGGGATGAAGCGGTCAACAGGCAATTTGAATGCAAGGAAGACCAGACAAAAGCCAAACCTGATGCGAAAATCTGGTTGAAAAATCCTGACAAAACTGATATCTAAGAAAAAAGATTTAATGGCCACGTTAACATTAATATGGACGCCCGAATTACTCACAGACTCAGACACGCGGACGGGACAAAAATGCATATATCTAAAATCTCCCACCGTTGCCGATACAAATGTCTTGTCGATCGCAGTGTGGGTTCTAAAACATACGAAATCAACGCTAAGAAGCAACTGATGCGTGATCTCCAAAGCCGGCTGAGGTGGCTAAAAGCACTGAACTCGATTGACCGGCTTACCATTTGGTGTGCGTGTACAACTTTACCTAAATTAACTCCTCAACGCTGACAGACAATGTCTGTCGTTTATTACGACGTTCCCTTCCATAGTAGCCTCTTCTGCGTGCTTTCACATGGTCGGATCGTCAAGCGCAGCGAAATTCTTTGTCTTGCATTAAGATTTGTTTTTCTTTTAGTCAGCAAACAAAACTAGAGTATGCGACCTGTCCCATGAAACATCTACTGAAGTACGGCTTCGGTTAGCAGAGAGTACTTCGTCAGTTCGACCGTCCTGAGCGACGATGTTCACCGTGCCTCATAGCATAGTGGATGCAGGGACGGTGACTTTCGTGGGAACTGGTTAGTAATAACATCAGACTTGCGCAGCATCTGTCGCACTATCTCTTCCCTTCCGCCACTTGGCCCGATGACAAGACTAGATCGGGACGGCAGGAGGGGAGATCAAAAAAATGGTCCGTCTTCACGTGCCACACACGCCGCTTCCGCGCAGAGCGGATCGGATTTTCACAGAAACAAGGAGACCGCTCGGGTCCCATCTGAGGTGAGGTGCCCTAGAGGTCATAATAGGAAAGACCCATTGCAGAACAGCCTTCCATCCGCAGATAATCGAGTTATCTCTCCAATTAGTATCCTTCGATATCACAAATTTAACGCATCCAAAATCATTTTCGACTAAGTAGCATCGCCTAGATTGAGGTGCAAGATTAATTATCGTACAGCACAGTAATGCCAAGATGCCAGCGTTGGGATGAGCGTTTTTCTGACTGATAAAAATGACTGATGAATTAGCAAAAGTACCTTCCATTACTTTACGATGTCCTTACATAACCAAACATATTTTGTGGAAAGCATGGACAAAAATATGCTTGCTTATGCCCATTTACTACCTCGGGAAGCGCTATCTGTTGGTTTAAGATGCTTGAAAATATAAGAGCATCCAAGAACGCAACCCAAGATGTCCCGCCTGCATCTATGAATTACGTAAGCCTAGTAGTCATCTGGTGGATTCTAGGTGAATTACTTAGGAAATCCTGCCTGGACAGTCAACTTACTGTATCGGATTTGGTGGATTCCAGACGTTGCAGTAGGTTGGGCAGATAATTCGACCTAAATATGATTAAACTCGCGTTTTCCGGCGGGGCCTCGTAGCCCAAGTGGTTAGATCACTGACTGTACTAAAGCCTTCCCCTTATTGCGTGGGTTCGAGTCCCACCGAGGCGCCGAGTTTTTCACAGTTCGGTTAATATGAATTTAAATAGCATTGTACTTGTCAATCAATTAATGTTCTCCATGAAGCATTCAGGTTGGTATCTTCCGAGTACCCTAGAGGAATGTAGGGCGTTCCTTTGATGGGAAGTACACAATTTACATTTTGGAAACCTGGGAGCGAAGTGCATTGGCAAATCGATTTCACAACCATGCGGGCATTGAACTTTTTATAAGAATGAAGGATACAATTTCCTTTAAAGGAACTTTAAAAAAACTTAATGCTTCACAAAATAAGTACAAGAAATTATATTTTTTATGTCTTCTATAAATTGCATCTTCATTTACTTGGACATCGTAAATCAATGGAAGAAAATCGGAAATAGTAGGATGAAGGGCCACACTCAACTGTCGGTAGACTGTGGATCGCATCATATGGGGTTTTCTCTTGGCATCTATTCGTAGCCCGTTGCAGACATTATTCTGCCAACAAGAATTACTTCTAATGACCTCAAACCACTACCAAAACTCCGTTATTTTTTGAAAATCTGCTTTTATTTACTTTCTAACCGATGCGCTTATTTCTGGTGTCATGCGAAAGCGTACTACAAGACTTTCGGCAAAAATCCAAACAATTTCCGTGTTTTTCTTGCATTTCGGGAGCTTACTGTCTGATTCGCTGCCCCGACTCCCGTGAGACCCCATTACTACCGCATAACACGACCCGCAGCTCACCGACAGTTAAGTGGGGTCTTTCGCCCTACCGTTATCCTTTTAGTGAGTGCGGTCTTTCAGGCGGCCGGAAAAACGCCCATTTAAATGCCGTCATTCGGACGCGACGAAGACATCTTAAACTTATACCGCATGATTACCTATCCTACGAACGCGCCTTGGCCTTTCCTTTCAACGAAATTCATTTTTCAAAATATCAGATAATGTTAAAGGAGACACGTCAACTGAAAATCCGGCTTTTACCGGATTCTGGTATTTTAATTAGTCTCAAAAAGTAAACCAGATAAGGTTTGCTTGCTCTGTATGGAAGCAAATTATCTCTGATGTGCTCTGCCAGACCGTTGGTCTGCTAATTTCACTGCCAGTTCAAACCTCGGTTGTTTAGAAGGCGACATCAGTTTACCGACCTCTGGGGGGAAAATGCTAATTTTAGGGGCCCGCCATGTGTTTTCAAGTCGCGCACAACTTCTGTGCCATGCCAACAACGGAACGTATGCAGACACGCACACACACACTGGGACAGTCAGAAGCAGGAAAGGAAGCCAGATTAATGTTTAGGGTGTTGCCTGCAGGGACGCTTTTTTTCTGAGAAAGAAGTAACAGCTCTTAACTGGCACGCTGCTTGGCAATAAACGTCTATTTCGCAGTTTTGGACTAAACCTAAAAATGGCAAAACTGCCGGCGGCAAAGTCGTCGAGATCAGGAGCAGAGAAGGAGTGGGACCGGACTAAAATTAATTACTTGAACTAAAGCACAAGGCGCGTAGTGCTATCGGAAATAGCCGGGAAGCTAGCTCGTTCAAATGGCGTGGGCTTGTGTAGGTACGCTTAACTCGTCTGTGCTGTCAGGGTGTTATTTTTGGAAAAAATTTGGACAAGGGTACCAGACATGCACGCTTGTGTAAAGTTGGAACAAACGGATAGCGCTTTAGTGATAACCAATACGTTGGGAGGCAGGGTGCGCTCTGGGCTTCCGCATTTTTTCTCCTTGCGTACATATATATATATCGATATGCGTAAAGATTCGGGGTCCAGACATTGTATCGCGTTCATCATCTCCCGAAGAAGACAAAGAAGAAGAGAAGGCGAAGCCGTGGACCATATTGTATTCGAACTGACGTTTCGGAAACTTCCTAATTTCCATCATCAAAGTAGCGTACTTGTTGCTCCTGCCGGTCTTGAGTTGTACAGTCTTGCGCTTGCCTCGTATTAGAGCCATGCTCGACGCACGAACTTTGGCCTGCCTGTTTGCCGCTGACTGGCTTAGACCTCCCCGGGGCTGACCGCTGACAGGCCTGCGTGACCTTTATTCCCTTTGGGGTCGGCGTAATTGTAGTCAAATCCACGTGCCGGTTGGCCTCTCCCACGTCAGCCGGTGAACTGATCGGTCGTTGCTGTTCATGTAAGCAGCATTCAGCTCCGCGGGCGCATCGGTGAGGCAGCGCTCGGCGTTGGTCACATGACCTCTGGCCCCCAACTCTGCTCTTTTCCGTGAGCGTTGACTCTCGGTCACGCGTACTCGCTTGCCTTACTGGTCCTGTCCGGACTGATCCGAGCCTTGAACGCAGCGCCTGGTAGGCGGGATGAAGATCTATAGCTCGGTTGAGTGAGTCAGTCTAGGACCAACTTTCAAGCACCAGTCTGGCAATCTTTTCATTGGCTCGGCCAATTACCCTCGCCTTCTCAAAGGCAAAATCGTGGTTCGATTCTCGCATGTGGCCACCTGTGCCCAGTGTCAAGACAGAGTCAAGAAGACCGGAGGCGGGGAGGGCGCAGATGGATGGCGCGGCTGCACTTGCATCTTGGTCCTCCACCCCCGCCCTCTGGTCCACAGCAATCGCTTGGCCAGTATTCTGACCGATAACAACATCAGCAGCAGAAAAGACGTGGATGGCTGGGCAACCACACACATGACCTGTATACCCAGCAGGAGATCAAGCGCATCTACTGGCAGGGAACCAGGTACCGGAGAATTTCCAGCGCACACCAGGCTGCGAGGGCCATGTTTGCATGGCAGACCTTAAGACCCAGAAGGGTGACACCCAATCCTGGAGTTATCCCGGACCACCACTCTTCGAGTACCAACTTATACGCTAACATACGTCGGCGGACGGAAGGCCCAGCATTTTCGAGAGTCTGGAACTTAAAGTGAAGTAACCCGTTTGAATATCCACTCCTGTTGGAAGTCATCGCATATATGTGGTTAAGGGACGCGCACCGATCGTGCTACGGAACTCACTCGTCCCATTGTGCCTTAGGGCTTTCCCTCGAGCCCCACCAGCAGCCGCACGGCGACGCATATACGGTGACCTGAGAATGTGGTTGTGGCGCTAACAATTGTTAAGACGTTCCCTCTATATTTAAGCTACAGTTCTGTCATTACACTTTTTCGGATGAGAAGTCAGATGGATCCGAGACGGAAATGTGGACTCTCCCCGTACTACGGGTGGCCCTGCATTAAATTCTTAGGGAGCATCTATTTCCTGGCCCGAACGTTAACCCTCAAACTAACCGTCCTACTCCTAACTCTCCTACTCGAAACCTGAAGCTGTCCTGGAAAATTCGAGTTCGGTACTCCCGCGCTTTACTGTCAGATGTTCCATGCGCAGTGTCTTAGGGTTTCGTGTGATAGAATATGAATAAGTGTCATTAAAGGGGTCGATTTGCTCTCCCCAAACCCTTAGCACCACTTATGAAGGTGATTTTCGGGACGAAGATGCAGTCGGCGACGGCGCAGCTTGTCACACAAATTTGAGATTCCTCCAAAACCGACTGCGTGCTTGATGCCAAGTTCCAAGAAATAGCTTATCCGCGTGTAACATTGTCCTCTTCTAGTTTGGAGTTAGTTAGGGACTTTTGGAGATGTAAGCCAGCAGATAAACTACCGAACCTCATCATTTAGTCCTCCTCGAACGTGCTCATCCCTTCAGGCGATTAAAAATGAAATTTCAACAGATAGGTTTTTTAACCCCAGTGAATATCAGAAGCCTGAACTCAAAACAGACGGTGATTAATGAGATATGGCGCGCCAATTCAGTGGCGAGGCAAACGTTTCTAACTTTTTCCTTCTGTCCCAACACCGACGCCAGGGTTTTTACGGCCTCGCAAATACAGCTCCGATTGTCGCTGAATGTGCCCTAACTTCAAAGCAGGTTGGGGGGGATTATAAGTCAAACCGTTTATGCGGAAATGGAAATAAAATTTGCCCATTCTCCAGTTGCCAGCTAGATTGTCTGGCCTGCAAGTGGCAATTCGTACTTTAGCTTTCAGATAGACCGGACATTATTTGGCTGGCTTTATCAAAAGATTCTGTATACTGCTGTACGACCGAACGCCTCTGCTTAGGCTGGCTGCGAAAATGATTCATTTCAAGGAAGACTGGAGACGTAATTCATACTGGTGTCACGAGGTTTTTTGGCAAATACTCACGTCTTTGCCCAGTTGTGCCGAAGTCCTAATGCTTAATGTGTTACAGCGGACACGGTTCCATGAAACTGCGGCTGTGTGCGAGACAAGAAACTGTTGGAGTCCACGTTGGAGGAGACTTTTCTTGAATCGCATAGCGGACGAATCACAAAGGCGTGTCCCTGATCTCTCCGCTGTAGCCACTCTGGTGTTTGGCGCTTGGTCATTTGAGGTCCGCGTGGACTGGAGCGGGAGGTCCGTCTTAGGTTAGCCTGATTGGCATAGCTGAGTTTGTGGCATTTCGTTGTGTAACTGTTCTTTTTATACACCTAGGTTCCCAATGTTTTCTCCAGTAATATGCTCTTTCCAGTACTCGGCGACTGTCAGCTCCAGTTAAGGAGCCCTTGTGGGCATAGAGGGTAAATTACCAGGCAGAAGGCACAGATGCAAGCCAACGAGGAGGGGTTGGCAGGGAAAGTGTACAGATATACAGACTATTCTCCAGGTCTTTGACACTCCTGAGATGGCAGATATCTCGCGAATTAGCTGTTCAAGAAGGGGGGGGAGGGTTCCAGGAATGGAAAATGCTTCAGTTGGACAAGACAGGTATTCCACTGTGGTACTGCCTAGGGACACGGCAACAACTCGGTAACCAATTCGGCTGTCGGCAGTTCACTTTGGTCCTATCCAACGCCTTGGTTGCCATAGGTGAAAGATGGATTTAATGGAGGTGTCGATACTGCGCAGTCCTCACCCCTCCCACGCATTATGACCCAATCAGTGTACAGGTCAGTTATGTGTTCCGCTTTCATAATCGACGGGCAAATTCACGGTTCCTCTAAAATAGCCCGATTAACGGACTCGAACAAGAGCGATCCATCAATAAAGTGAACGGAGACTCCTTTGAGCATTTTCT
This sequence comes from Spirometra erinaceieuropaei, assembly GCA_902702965.1. Taxonomy (NCBI): domain Eukaryota; kingdom Metazoa; phylum Platyhelminthes; class Cestoda; order Diphyllobothriidea; family Diphyllobothriidae; genus Spirometra; species Spirometra erinaceieuropaei. Next base: position 291,564 of record CACRXP010000383.1, on the reverse strand, counting down.
ATTGCCTCCCACATGCAGCATGACAAGAAACTGTTCAACGCTAACTCTCAGTCTTGTCTTCAACCCCAGAGATGTGTCAGCCTGTTAGGTAAGCTTTAAATAAGGCTGAAGCTTTTTTCGTCGACAAAGTTGCTTCCAAAATATTATAATAATTTTTACATAGTGTGGAAATCAAAAATAACTGACGAATTTGTACAGGACAACGCTTGTTCATGGTGCCAACCCCTGCTGGCCACAAAAGTCTCTACCCTCAAAACTTTTCTGAAATGAAACACTGACTAATTTAGGGTAAGACGACAGGCGAAGATGTCTGTTGCCGTGGATGCGACTGGAATTACGGAGGGACGAATGCACTTACTTTGCTAATCGTCAAATTTGCTCTTTGCCGCGCCGCGCGTACAATGCAAAATCAAACATTAATGGATGGCGTCCAGAGCGGACAATTCTGATTGTGATTTCGGGCAGTTCGGGTTCCAAATTATGCGAATAAAATCTCTGGCGGTAAATGGCTACAGTGTGGTGAGAATTAATGATAAGCCTGAAACGGTAATATTGCTCTTTCCGTACTATATAAATAAGGGAGTTTCGAGGAGTTCGTACGTTTTTATTTACGCGAAAGTTCAAAATTATAAATGACTCATTGAACAGACATTTAGGACGTTTGGGGGATTGGCTCGAAAAACGTTCCTAAAAGGCAACTCGTAAACATCTTGCGCCATTCCCCGAAACATTTACGACATTTTCGGCCCATTGAATATAGATACTATGTCTCTGGTTAAAAATGGCTTCGGTTGGCTGATCCAGTTGTGTTTTTAGAGCAAAAAAAACATCCTACGGGGGGTTTGAAAAAGACTACGGGGGATTTTCCTTCATATAGAAGTTGAGGAAGTAAATTAGTAAGAAACGTACATTCAGCATCCACTACCATGCCGCACTGCAGTCTCCGAAAGTTAACAAAACACCAACACAAGGAAGAAACAGCGACTAGTACTTTCTGTTTTATCAGTGCTATTGATACTGAAGAGCCTTACACTTGTACAGGAGGTTTAGTTTAGCAATTTTTGTCTGTCGCAGACTTATTAGTACCTCCTAATGTTGGCTTAGCAGTTTGGTAACAAAGGACCCATATAATACTTTACAAGCTCCCTAACAGAATGTCCTCGAAGGTTGCTATGGTAATCAATACCTTTTTTAGAGAGAGAGAGAACAGAAGGCCTGGAACATCTACTTCCGGTCTATCAGTCAGTCATCGCAAGTCCAAGCCTGTAAATGGCTACCTGTTGCTGCTGCTACTGCTGCAAAAACAAGTCTTACTAGTTGACCAGTTGCCAAAAGGATTTTCGTTTTCCTTTTTGATTTAGCAAAGCAGCACAAATCGGGAATTACCTCTCAAATGCCCCAATTTGTCGTTCCCCTTGAGTGCTACAAACTGCCATTTTAAGGTTGAGTACGAATCCACGAGTACGGACAATTTTAAAAAGTCTGTAGGAAAAGCCTACCACAAAGGGGGGGAGGGTTTGTCGCGTCTTAGCAATCGACAATTTTTAAGAAAGAGACACGATTGCTGGGAAAAGAGCTTTATTAGCCTGACGTTTCGGATTCCTGCTCGAACCCATCATGAGAGAAAAAAGCAGATACGGGTGTTTCATGCACAAGGGGCTGCAGTATTTATAGGATGCAGTCGCCATGCTGCCGCATATCAATGAACATTCACGGCTCCCCCTTCATCCGGGATCGTCGCACTTGGTGTGCTAATTGTTTGATGGCCGAAAGTCGCGTCGTTAATTGCCGGAATTTCATCACGTGCGTAAGATATTGGTGTTATGATGGCTCGACCGGCTGATCCACCGACCATGGCGTTGGGAAGTGTTCACCTCTGCGCTTCCCGCGTGGCTAATTACTCGAACAAGGCGAAGTTTCAGCGCCGAGTATTGAAGGGGAAGGTCATTGCATTTGTTATTGGACTGGAGGCCAGTAAACCATGAATCAAGTAGCTCCCGGCTGACGCGGTTGTCACCTCACGTGGCCGAAATTCTCGCAAGAGGTGACAACAGCGTGAGCCGGGAGCTACTTAAATCATGTTTTACTGGCCCCAGTCCATTAACAAGTGCAACGACCTTTCCCTTCCATACTCGGTGCTGCATATACTCTGGGCCGTCACCCTTCAAAGGTTGGGTAATCAAACAATCGCCGACTGAGAGTCACTAGCCATAAATGAGCGCTGTATACCAACCAGTCCTATCTGCGGGCCAATGGTGGACATCCCTGTTGTATCGCAGGGGATCACGCAGCTTGTAGCGTTCGAAACGGGAATTCCCTATTCCGTTTTAGAACACTACCCGCATATGACAGCAAGTACCGGCAAAGTTGAATTTGTTGGAGTATGGAATTCTGTTGTGCACGCAATTTGTCTGTCTGCGTAAACATGTTGCCGATGCAGGCAAGGAGGGCTGTTTTTTTTCTTATACTTTGGGACAAATGTTGGGAAGGACATCCACCAGTGAGGAAAGCAGTGGGCACGACACCCGATGCCCGGTAACATTTCCCACCTTTAAGAGTTAAAACATGAAACAGACGTGAAGACAGACGTACGATGGCTGGGGCTAGAGCTTTATTCGCCTGACTTCGCCTTCCTGCTCAAACACACCATCAGGGACAAAATCAGATGCGAGTGGTTCCTGTTCAAGGGGCTGCAGTACTTATAGAATGCTGTCGCCATGCTACCGCATACATATGAAAATTCACGGTTTCCTCTCTTCATCAGGGATCGCTGCACTTGGTGTAATGACTCTGTGATGGCCGAAATCCGCGTTGTTGTTGTTGTCTTTGTTGGTAATGCAATTCTGCCTATAATATGCAGCTTTGTGCAGCTGCAGGCGGGGCTGGAAAGAGAGCCCTAAGGCACAACGGGACGGGCGAGTTCCCTAGCGCGATCGTCGAGCGCCACCCTCTGCCGTTGTTGATTGAAAGTTTGTCAACTGACAGGATTATTCGATCCTCGTTGGACTGAGAATCGACCTACAGCGCCTTCTTTATAGTCTGACCCTTATGGCATTTCCAGTGAAATAAGATCTGAGCCGTTCCCAAAGAAGCCTTGTACATGTGAAATGGGGACTAGGTAGTGTGTGTGGAGTACGTAAACCAGCCGTTTGACCTTGCCCGTCACTGCGCCGTCGGAGTCAGTTAGCAGAGGGGGGGGAGGCAATGCGATAGACGTTGTTCGCAAATATACCTCAGTACGACATTTCCGACGGTCTCCATCGTGTATTTCAAAACAAGGCGAAAGCAGGCACGGCGACTTACGCGTAATTTATTGGTAGGCTTGCACAGCGACTATTGCACACGCTCCTTCCCCCCTGCCTGGGCCCGGTGTCGAGACATAGTCAACAAGACCGAAGGGGGGAGAGAGAGCACAGTTGGCTGGCACAGCCGGACCCGCACCTAGGCGTACCACCACACATCCTGGTCTATAAAAAACCCTTGGCAGATGTTGCGCGCAGGTCTATCTCACTCTAAACTAGTTCACGCGCAAGACACCGATTATGAGCTCACTCCGTGGGGCGCTCAGTGGACGTCCCCTTTCGCAACGGTCGGAAGGTGTCAGAGGCCTAAGGTCGGTACTTCGCTTTTCACTCCGACTAAAGCATTTCCACCAAGCCTGCCCCGAACTCATTTACTCCAAATTATTTTATGAGTACGTGCGTGAAGAATGCATGCACGGGTGGTAATGGCAGTGGTTCTGGCAGATGCGCAGACCGGTTAAGTTCTCAACCGAAAAACGTGGTACTACCGTGGAAGCTTTTGTTAGTTTTTGCGCAGTTACTTCGGTCTGATAATCAGCTATCGTATCATACTGCCATTAGATTGGAGTATTTGCAGGCCGGTTTCGGAAGGCGGTACTACAAACGTTGTACTGGTGGTGCTGTACGGTTGAACAACGGTCGCCTTTGATGCTCAGCGATCACCCACTGCACACGAGGTCTTTTCGACGATTTCCGAAATAGAATGGACAGGAATGCCTTTCCTGATTAAAACATTCACACTGACTGTGTTCAGGTATTCTCCGTCAGCAGTAATGGCGAAGTCGATTCGAAAATATGATGGAAATGTCAGGCCACTCTCAGCCGCGGCATGTAGGACGGAGACTCACAAAAGTAAACTTGGGCACTGACTTGATGTTCGCCGGTAAAAGCAGACAGTATCGCCGGCCTGTCCGCAAAACGGGCGGTAGCTTGACACTACTGATCAGCTAGCGACCGCTTTGTTAAGGCGTCGCAAGGTGGTGAAAATTGACTCAGAAAGTCCGATGCTTTCGACTTGCACAGCTACCAGTAGTACTGTAGTGCGTGACCTGTCACTGAGCAGGCCGAGCTGGGTGGAGACATTGGTCCGCTTAAATTCGCCATTAGGCTTAAGTAAAGCAGGCCGTGACAGCTGTTAAAACAACGTGTCAATCCGCCAAACTTTGACGGACGAAACCCTTTTTCGGTTGGGATCGGTTGTTTGCCTCGTCCCATTACGACGCAGGAATTGGGACACCACCTCACCCTGTATTACGGGGAGCGGCTACGACTAGACCCCATTTCGTAGCCGTACCTGTTAGGAGTTCGGGGTCAGGGCTAGGGGTTGGGGTAAGGGGCAGGGGGTCAGGGGTTGCGGTAAGGGGTTAGGGGTTAAGGTTAGGAGCTAGTGTTTATGGGCTAGGGCTAGGAGTTAGGGGTTGGGTTAAGTGGCAGGGGGTTAGGGGTTGCGGTAAGGGGTTAAGGTTAGGAGTTAGTGTTTAGGAGTTGGGGTTAGGGTGGCGCTTGTCTACTGTAGTTACGGCTACAAAATGAGATCCGGCCGGGGCTGGTTATATTTCAGGCAACGGTATAGAGAGGGACCCCACGTAACTGTCAGTAGCCTGTGAATCGTGTTATACGGGGTTTTATCTCGGCGTACATTTGCAGGCTATTGCAGAAATCACACTGCCAACAAAGACTGCTTCCCACGACCTCACACCTTAACTCAAAATTCGTCATTTTATGAAATTAACTTTTTGTTTACTGTTTAATTACTCCTGTCATTTCTGTTGTCGTACAATAGCGTGGGATAAGACTTTTGGCACAAATTCAAGCGATTTTTGTGTGTTTTCTTTCATTTTGTCAGCTTACTATCTAGCGTGCTGCCCCATCCATAAAACTCTCTTTACCATAAATCACGTATGGCACGATCCACAGACTACTGGCAGTTAAGTGGGGTCCTTCTCTATACCGTTGCCTTCTTAAGTGACCGACCAGGCCGATGTGTGCGGTGGAGGTGCGGTCACAATGAGGACAGGTATGGATCGAGTCCGCAACGCACGGATTGTTGGTGGGAAGGGGTTGGTGGTTGTTGGTGTGTTGGTATTGTGTGAAGTGGTGCATAGCTGCCCAATCATCCTCGTCGCTCTAGCTCCTGTTGGGGTGTTGTTGTTGACGAAAAATCCTGGTCATCTCTTGTGTGGACCAGGGGGTTTGGTGGCACGTCTAGGTGCGGCTGCGGCCGTGCCAGCCACCTGCGCCCCCCCCCTCCCACCTCTGGTCTTATTGAATATCTCGTGACACCGGGTCCATGTGGGGAGTGGGGAAGAGAGAGTGAGGTGAATGCTGTGCAAGTATGCCATCACACACAAGTCACCGTCCTTGCTCCGCCTTGCTGTGGAGAACACAGTGTTCATCGTCGAAACCGACGGTCGAACTATAGTGTACAGGAGCCGCCGCAGCGGATTTTGAGGAGCCAGAAACCCGTCACTCCACACAAACACAAATTGCCCATCACTAATTCTACGCAAGACGGAACAGAATATGCATGCTTCATCCAAGTATCCTCCTCATCCCCTTCCTCCTTCGACCCATATCCTATCAATAAACGACTCTGGATATTGCTATCTGGGCATAAGCAAAGGCCATCCAAAATTTGAACTTTTTGCAACTACACAGCCTGGACCAGGGGTTCTGTTCAAATGTCTCCTGCAAGGCCCTGTTCGGTTACAGTCACTATGCTTTTCTGAAAGTGTCCTTTGAGGTGCCATGTAACTGGACACCTGCTGAGCCAGCTCTCTGACATTCGCGTGCATCCAATGGCTTCCAATGACCAGAGACCGAAAACGATTGACACGAGCCGATGCCCAGGTACAGCTTGAGAACTGGCAAGGTCGTTCAAGTTTTAAAAAAATGCCGAACTCTTCTTCCCGGCCAGGTACGCATTGTGGGGGGGGGCAAGTGTCCTACGTACACACCTGAGGCGCGAGCTACCTCATGGTCTCCGGGAACGGCCTTGACGAGAAAAACAATATAAAGTTGACGTGAATACCTATAAACTACTTTGGGATTGTCGCGTACATCTGGTAGGCAGGCCGGGCTCCAGAGCACGGACGCACCCCAAGGGTATCAGTCCGCGAACTGCTATAGAATTGGCCAACAATAGAGAGTATGCTTTGGCATGATCGCCTTCCACTCATTCAGCATGAAGATAAAAATTACAGCGAACTGCGAACGCATGTTTCGAGCTAAACCTGTAGTTCTGATACGACTTTCTAGCTAACGGACTTCAAGAGTTCATTTTTAGCGAAGAGGATTGCACTGTTTGTAAGTTATTTCCTGTCTTATCCAAAATGGTTCCGGAAAAGAATAATTACTTTAATGCTTGTCTCGTTTTTTCAGTAGTTTAAATTAGACGGCGAAAAGTAGGAATGTGCATTTTTTCCCTGTGCGAATGAGAGCCACGAATTCTATTGTTTAACTGACACGTTCTGGGTGATGATTTGCGAAGTCTACTGAAATTATGCTGTCGACATAACTGCTTTCAAAGGGGTCCGTCAAGGAAATCCACTTGCAGCAGCTTGCGATGTTAGTTCTCTAGAAGACGAAAGTTTTCATCCGTCCTGGACAAGAGGCACGAACGTGCTATTACCTCCATAAGTTTGGCTGTACCAAACTGTAGAGTGAGCAAAGGTGAACTGAAAATTCAAGATTAGACTGATTATTTTTCACTTTCATGACAAATTGTCTGATCCCAGTCTTCTAGTGGATTGTTACAGAAACCGAAGCCCGCCTGACTGGAAACACATTCTCGCGGGTCTCATTTGCATTTAAATAAATTTGCCTGTGCGCTGGCTGTCAGACCGGTTCGTTGCCTACGAGACAAAATTACAAAAGGCAGGTAACGCGCAATGACTGCAGGGGGTTGTGAACAACAACAGTAGAACCTGTCTTCTTTTTCACGTAAACGCGATGTCGCTACTACAACACCCACTGACCGTTTGTTCACGCATGGCTAAAACATTTTCTGGATAAATAATGAAAACTGCGCGTAAGCAGGTGTTCAGACGATTCAAAAACGCAGCTGCCACCGTTAGGCGGCAACGCTTAAGTCGCCTGGATGTTCAAGAGGTAGTTCAGTCGCGTTATTGATGGAGGAGAGGGTGTGAAGGCGAACAAAGAGGATGCCATCGACGCATATTCACGGACTTGGATACGGAGACTGCAAAAACAGTTCAAGTGGGGGAGGGGTAACTTCCCACAAGAACTGACAGCGATGGACGCCGTGGATCGGATGGTTCACAAATATACGTCATTTGGGCAGAGTAAGAATGAAGGTAGGCTGGCTGAACCGTTGCCGCTACTGGTTCACAGCATTTTTATTCATTCACGTTTTTGCTTCGCACCTGTAGTTGTCGATTCAAAGGTCGATCATTATATTTCAGAGGGGGGATAGGTGTCCGAAACGTTGACCCCTAGACAGCGAGCTCAGCAGAAGCTCTTAACATTAAATTAATTTTGATAGAGTGGCGCTCACCGATCAGGTGACGGAACATGCCAAGAAACGAAAACCTACTCTTTTCTCAGTTCCAATATATTCGATAGTTTTTTGGTGTCTCACCGCTCAACCCCCAGAGGTTCGTCATTTTCAGTCCTGGCCTCATGGATAATGTCTGTGTCGGCTCACAGCCCCCCTCCTCAGAATGCTGCTTGTTACACCAAAAGTGGTTCATGGCATGGTTGGTGGGGAGTGAATGAATAGTAATGCGCGGAACCAAACGTTCGAGTTCTACCACTACTACTTAAAAGTTATTCAGGGTGATGAGACCAGGAAAGATTGAGCTGTACTTATCACCAAGAACACGGCGACAGGTAAGGAGTAAGAGATAATCAAACGGTTCAGTCTTAAGTACACAGTCGTTATGCGAGGATACACCCTTCATACTTAGCGGCTCGTGCGTTTATTATTAGTGGTCACACAGGCGAAAATAGCTCCCGGTGACGGTATCAGAGCGTTACATAGTCGGGCAACTACCAATCAAATGATCGATTATGATAATGGAATTGCAGTATTTAACGACTCGAGTCCCTATCGCAGAAAATTTAAGGAAGCAGATTTTTCAACCAGCATAAACATTATCCATGAGACTAGGACTGAAAATGAAGAACCTCTGGAGGTTAAGCGGTGAGACAAAAAAAAATTATCGAATATATTAGAACTGAAAGAAGAGACGTTTTTCATTTCTTGGCATATTCCGTAACTTGATCGGTGAGCGCCACTCTGTCAAACTTATTTTAATTTAAATAGCTTCAGCTGATCTCGCTGTCTAGGAATCAACTTTTCGGACACCTATTCCCCTCTGAAATATGATGATCGATCTTTGAACCGACAAATACAGGTGCGACGGAAAAATGTGAATTAATAAAAATGCTGCCTTTGTAGCAAATTTTCTGTTATTCATTCGTACCAGTAAAAGCGGACGTGTTTTGTTAAGTAACCTTCCTGGGGCCGGTAGGAAACTTTTGCTATTGAAGCATCTTGTTGAGGAACCATAAAACGCCCACGTTCTGTGAATACTTCAGGTTACGATTCAAGAGACAACTTGATAGACAGGTTTTCAGTAATTCATCATCAGGCCACCGCAATTAGATGGAACATAACGATATGAGTCGTGGACAGGACTTATAGGGCGTCACAGGGGGTTGGCCATACCCCACGTTCCCACATTGCCCGCGTGGCGAGGTCGGCGTGTTGTGGTCATCGGCGCGCGGGGAGGGAGTTTGGAGTGGGGTGTGAACGGTGCCTGTATGTCAAACACGTGAAGGGTGTACCACTGTCACTAGAGGGTTTGGGCGACGTGCGATCGCGACGGACGATGGAACGCTTGCACCAACGTCTTCTGATAGCAAAACGCTCAATTCGTTGACCGAATAACCCCTTCCTCGGGTGTTGCTAATACCCGTTGGCGTACTTCTCTGTAATAGTTTATCGGCAGCCGGTAGACAAGGCTTTTTTGTGTCAAATTGGTGATCCGCACAGACTAGATGTGCGAAAACAGAACTCGGAATCGGCCTATTCCCACCTCCATCTAACCACGCAGACATGTGTTCACGTACCCTCTTTCCACAGGAGCAAGTGAATGATGAACTACGCATCGATGATGTCTGCACAGGTAATGGTCGGCCTTTACCTCCCAAACGTAGGAGAGCAAAGTCTGTGAAAAATACGCGTAAGTTCGTCTGGGGGTAAGTCCTCGTGATAGCCGCCTTCAGACACGTCCTACTAATTTGCATTCCGCGTCCCCTAGAAAGTGCAATCTTAGAAACACTTCTGCAGTTTCGGAGGTAGACTTTACGGTACGCAGATGATGAATCCTCCTGGACAGCCGTTTTTGCGGATGCATTCTGCAGCTGCCGGAGATCCGTTTAAATAGTCTCAGGCGAGCAAATCTGTCGCATTCTGACCACCAACCTCCGGACAACTTCCACTTTACATTACAGGAAAGAAATTCAAAAAGTTATGCCTTGTTCTGTTCAAGTTTTCCTTCGGAACACCTTAAGCTAGATGGCTCTTGCCTGCTTAGAAGGACACCGAAGAACGCGATTTCGTTATTCGGTTTAGACTCTGCAGCAAACCTTAGCGAGGGCTTCGCGCGTCTAAACTTCTATCAGTGGTATGGCCCGTTTGCAAAAGACGTCTTCCCCCTACCGACCGCAGAATTCGAAGTCATTAATAGCATGCTCGATTTCTCGACCATGTCCATGGGGACATTTGCTAAAACGGTCCAAGCGATGAATCCATCACCACGCCCCCGCTATTTGCCTGTATAAATGGCCGCTGCATTGAAACTGGACATCTTATATTGGCCGTGTCATGTCAGCAGTTCCCTTAGGGTTTTCACTGTCATGCCTTTCTGGTAATTTGCAGCCCGAATAACGTCGCGGAGGTGGTTTATTGTTTCCACCACAGATATGTCAGTAAACAGTGACTAAGCATGTAATTATAGTTGTCTTGGCCTGATTAGTGATTATTGAGAAGATTTGTTTGCCAATGTGAATTTTCAGTCAGAAAATGCCGTAACTTTCACGCCCGTGCTTGGATCTTCGAACGTTAAGGGGTGGGAGTTGGCGTGCGATGTCTCAGTGCAGTGTGTGAATACAAAGTGAAATTAGAAGGGATCTGTGCTTTTGCAGAAGGAAACGTAGGAAAAAATGCCTAAATTATGCAGACCAGCCGTAAGACGTCCGTTACTGAAAAAGGAGGACGGCACCGAAGACCTCCGAGAAACTGCTTGTCACACGACAGTTCGACCATCGCGTCCGACGATGTCTACCGCATGCTTCACAGAAAGGTGGGAGCAGAGATGATGACTTGTGCGAAAATTTAGTTTATAGGGACAGCAGACTTGCACAACATCTACTGCACTCCCTCCCCCCCCAAACCTGGACCCGGTGTCAAGGCAGAGTCAGGGAAACCGGAGGCAAGGAAGGGTGCAGGTGGAAGGCACGGTCGAGCCCGCAGAACGTGGATATCACGCGGTTATATCGCTCCAGCTGATGAATTTCAGCCCTAATAGTCACATCAAAGTTGGCGTCTAACCTGAAAAGGTTTGCACCGATAAATTTGCTCCAACTGCATGTATACAATTCTGTCGATATCAAATAATCCTGTTCAAAACTTATTTCCCGTACGATATGCAGCAAATGAGCTTTTTAATGTAAAGTTAACCGAAATTCTGAACCGTATCTTTGATTCAAAGAGATTACTTAAGATTGCTAAGATATTTCAGTGACACAAAGATGCCAGCTTTTAAACGAGCTTCTTTCCATCCGTTTGCACAACCTACACTCCGTAAAAAGTGACTAATTAATAACAACAAATATTTCCTATTGATTTTCAATGCCCCTATAGAAAACAAGCGAAAAAGTGTCCTTTATTTTGCTTAATTGGGCGCAAATTATGTTTTCTTCAAAATGTATACTTGAACGAAGCTTATCTATCAGTTTCAAAAGGTCTCAGTTCCCAAACCACTTTCAACCTGACCTGCCGTTGCATTTGTATTCAGGGTTTTCAAATTACACGTTGTACATCTTTCCTGCAAGCAAAATCACAAATTTATGCATGCTTTCAAGGATACGTCATACAGGCTTTTTAAATATTGCCATGGATGTGGACTTTTTTGTATACTTTACGAGCAGCATTGATGAATGGACGGACGGGATGCCTTTACGGTAGGCATTGAACAGCCTTGAAAGATTTTACGATGATAAACTTCTTTAAAAACACAAAATACTCCTCCAAGTATACAATCTGAAAAACGTAATCTGCCACGAAGTAAGCACAAGGAAAACTGTTTTTTTCGCATTTTTTCTAGAAAAATATATTTGAATGCACAAGATAATTGAAAATCAGTAGGAGAACTTCACACAAATTAAGTAGTCATTTTAACGGTCGCACAGAAATTCGTTCAAACGCCGGCATCACGGCGTGACGGAAATATCCTGCGACTATGCTGCGCGACAGTTAGTCTTACGACCCTACTTAGGCATTCTTTTTTAGTAGGAGACACATTTCGGAATTTTATTTAGCATTTCATGAAATAGCGCATCTACTGTATTTGCTAATCAGCGCCCGTTGGCAAATTACGAACCGTCTATGTGCTTATTTATACTTCCGGATGCTGGCACTGAAACCCAGTACTGCGGTTTTTATCGGGCTTTCAGGTAAGGGGGGAGCGCTAGTGTGATTTTGTAGCACCCATGGACGTAGAACCTACTCTCCCCGATAATTTGCATGAGATAACACTTACCACCATTGCAAGAAAGACAGTTCTGGTGACAGACAGTAGAAAAACAAAGTTGAATAATAGCCGCGGGGCATGTAGCCGGTGGATAGGAAAATGTGGTTTTCCCAACGCCCTTGTCCTTGCCGGGAAAACGTAAATAAGATGGGAAACTCCCAGGGTCAGGGGTGAGTCTGCCGAGGTCGCGTTAAGACACCGAATGCCTCCTTAACACCGCGCTGGGAACACGCCTTTCAACCCGCGAATAAGCGATACTGCCTTCTTACCGATTTGCACAGCGAGTCTGTTGTAGCGCAAGTGACCGTTAGACTGGGCGTTCCCGAGTCGGTTGCCTATTTTCACGTGATCTGCCCCCTCTAAATACCCTAATTGCTACAGTGATAGAATGTGCCAAGGAATCGCAGTGACTAAAATTATTTCTGGTCAGCGGACTTAGTCTTAGGCCCAGAAGATTCGCTAAAAACAAGGTATCCTTTTCTCGGTTGATCTCTCTCAGAATTATTGTGCATGAATAGCATTTGATGCTTTTGATAGCATTTGGGGTTGTAGAAAATCACGTTCTCAAAGCTGTTACTTGGAGCAACCAGTCTCCCTTGTCTTTGTCGGTAATGGTATACTGCCGAATGGTATTACCGACAAAGACAAGGGAGACCGGAATCGCCATTTCTGGCTTATTAGCCGTCGTCAGCCAGCCATACCCGAGCCCGAAGTGTGGAACACCCGAGGCTCGAACTCGCGACCTGTTAGTTTAGAAGTCCACGCCTCTACCCACCGGGCCACGAGCCCGTTGCCCTGTCGGTTTTCGGGAATATACAATGGTAGGGGGCGCTCACCGATCGTTCAAACGGAACTCACTCGTTCCGTTGTGCCTTAAGGGCTCTCTCTCGAGCCCAACCAGCAGCAGCACAGCAGCGCATCATATATAGGCAGAATGACATTACCGACAAAGACAAGGGCGACTGGAATGGCCATTTCTGGCTTATTGGCCGTCTTCAGCCAGTCATACCCAAGCCCGAAGTGTGGAACACCCGAGCCTCGAACTCGCGACCTGTTGGTTTAGAAGTCAACGCCTCTACTCACCGGGCCACGAGCCCGTTGCCCTGTCGGTTTTCGATCGCGAATATACAATGGTGGTGTGCGCTCATAAATCCCATGCATTATGAGATGTATGGTAAATGCATAAAAATAGTTGCATACTGGCAAGCGTGCTCAAACTTGCGGTTATGTAAATATGCGGTAATACCATACTGCCGATATATATATATATATATCAGCCATATATATAAATGTCAGCCATATATATATATATGAAAAAATAGAAGAGGTTCTTCTATTTTTTCATTATATCAACTCGGAATGCATACCCCCTCTGAGCTACATATGTATATATATATATATATATATATATATATATATTTCCTATTTATACTGCGTAACATAAATCCTATGCACTATGAGTTGTATGATAAATGCATAAAAATAGTTACATACTGGCAAGCATGCTCATACGTTCGGCTGCGTAGATATGCGGCAAATTTTGAGTAGGTTATAATTAACTCACATCTGAACTTGTCTGCCGGCTTTCCGCCGGCCAGTGTGGAGAGGGCAACCTTTAGACCACTGACAGCCAGCCTGCCACAGTTGGTTGGATCGAGGATATAGGTGAGCCAACCGAGAAGGATCTCCGCGGCCTGACTGAGCATTGGCGATTGCAGGGGAAGTATCTGCCTCTGGCCGCTGGCGTCACAGACTACTGGAGCGTCTGCCGGGGGAGGCAGACTGGCGTATATGCGCCACAGCAACTGTTCCGTGCCCTGACGATTGAGAGTGACTGTGGGATCGGCCAAGTGAAGGCCCACATCACGGAAGGTCTCCACAACGCGCCAGATATCCAGCGAACCCACTGAGGGAGATCAGATGAAAAAAACAGAAGTTTAGCCACTCTACAACGAGAAGGTGACTTTTTCAAAGCTGGCCATCCTTATTATTCCCCTGATAACTCACGAAATGTCAACCGGAATTGCGAAATGCGTTTCCTTTTCGAAAATATAAATTAAATAAGGTTCTTAAATTAATCAGCCTGCAGCATATTGCTATCATAAATCAGTTATCTCAGACCGCGAGCTTTCGAAAGAACTTTCTTTCGGCTGCAGGTAAAACTCACACTCTGTAAAAAATGACTACTCAAGTTGCATGAATTTTTCTCATTGGTTTTCAGTAGCCCTAAATGAACAATTACATTTCCTGGAAAGCTTGCATAAAAGTATTCATCCTTTCGCTCATTCGGTAGAAAATTACGCCTTCTGCTAACCCAGTCAAACTTTTACTCCTTCTCTGCTTGTAAGCAAAAAGGTGCCATAAAACAGAACACTGCGCTCACATACATTGAGAAGTTCCTAACTATAGCCGTAAAGTGATGGGGATATCTCGGACGCTTCGTTCAAAGGGCAAGCACTAGATATAGATCATCCCCACTTCTGGCTGAACCGGTTGCTGCTGAAATGCATCCAAAAAAAGTACTCCAAAAAGCCTCCACTTTTTATTTTCTGCAAAAAATGCCACTTCCTCCTCCAGCGCCTTTAGACGGGGCAGCATCACAACCCATGCAGACAATGCCTGTTATCTGAACCGGGACAGCTGACTAATGGGCCGCTCGCTCGCTCACGAAGGAGCGATTTGCCAGACGATTGCGCAAACCTTTGCGCGCGCGCGACAGCTGTTCATGCCGCTGATGATCAGCTACTGTTTTCAGTTAGCAGCAGACCAGGCAGACGGCGCGGCCTCGCGCAATGATCCGACCCACCCACGCATGAACCTGCGTACCCTTAGGGCTACGTCACTCACACAAAAATTAAATCCACGTTAACAGTCTGGATCTAATTCCTAATTTGCGGAAGATATCTCAACAGGCGAGGGGGGCAGAAGGGAAGAGACGAAAGACAGAATTAAAATATAGCCCCTACCCACGACCACCCTCCGTGAAAGCGATGCTTGCGTGATAGCTAATCACTTCTGTCGTGTTGAAGTTTGCATTTGGTTATCAAACCATGTAAATGGTACTGGCAGCATAGCGTTGCCGACAAAGACAAGGGAGACCGGAGTGGCCATTTCTGGCTTGTTATCCGTCATCAGCCAGCCATACCCAGTCACCCCCGAGGTTCCATCTCGTGACCTGTTGGTTGGAAGTCCAACGTCCCAACTGTTGAGCCACGGGCTCATTGCCCTATTGGTTGCGCACTTCTCTACCGTTGTAAATGTTTCTTCTAGCAGCATGTTTGCCAAATTCATTTCCCTAGACTACGATGCTACAGCCGACGTTTGGTAAACAATCCCAAAAATATACATTTGAAAGTATGCTCACCTTTGTGGCGGCCAGCAATCATGACCGGTCTGGCGTCATTGTTTAAGACCTCGCTGCCTCAAGGTCATTCACCCTTTTGCAGTGAGCCCTTCCAGACGCGCTGACCTGAAGTCACACGACCGACAACTCGGGCACACCTGCGGCCGCACAGCCGCGGCTGTTCATGCGGCCACTTGAACGCACCCCATCACTTGCAACCAGCCAAACAAGCCACTGGGACTCCATCCCTCGGCAAATACAACACACACCGATTGGAGACCACTTGAACTTGGCCCACGAGTCTGCCACCACTGTCTCAGTAACTCTCAGGCATGACTGGACGCATTCAACACCAGCCCTGGCTTCGCCAGTGGCCACTGCCGTCTGAGAGGACAATTCCGGGTTTTGTGCACAATAAACTCCTCATTCTGGTGCCTTCTGTCTTCTCCTTACGACTTGGGATTCGATCTGGTGGTTGTAGCGCTCACAGCACTTACTCTCGCCGCATGGTCTCAACACCTTAAATACTTGTTTACTGACGGACCAAGTCACAAATTCGCAGAAAAGGCGAACATGGCAACCATATACGGTGGCCTAATGAGATTTTACTTCTATTGGCATGGTCCATAATTTGATCACAGTGACGGATGGCCTTATCATCAAGGTGTAATACTTTACAAAATTCTGGACTTGGTAGGAAATGCACATGTTAATATAGGAGAATAGGGGTATGCGTCGGATCTACCGGTGCCTTTAACACAGACATGACGCAAAGCATTCAACTGTGACGTTGGAGTGGTGTAGGGAGTTGACGTACGGTCTGGGAGTTATATCCCAGTCTAGCCGAGATTAAACAAAGTTGAAAATAACTCAAGCCAAGTAAGCATCTGTTTCTGTATGTCAGTTAAGGCAAAAACCTGTCTGCGAGCTACTCAGCGCCTCCATAGGCGGCATACAGTGGAACGGCCCTCATCGGAAATACGACTAATGAGGAAGCGGTCGTCGACCATAAGGTGGTACTGTAGAAATCGGGGTCACTAAATACGATGGTATTACCGCACAAATAATGGTCCTCGCAATAAAGGAGGGTTCGGATCCTAGAATGCTGTGGCGGAATGCTGCGTCGAGATGTCTTCTTGCGAGTCCAACAGCAACATCCACTTGACAAACCGGTTCACTTTAGGTTAGTCACGACTAGTTCCTCGGCGAGCTATCGTCGTCGCGCTGTGTGGTGGGCCTGTCCGAGGGCAGCTGGAATTAAAAGAATCAGTGTCCTGTCTAAACCCAAAACTAGCGACAGGCCCTGACGTTAGGTTTCGAAAACACAGAACAATGAACCCAGTGCAATGGCGCTATGCGTATACGGACATGCAATTCCAGTTGGCCGTAGCTCCGTTAGTCAATGAGTCGAAGACAACTGTCTGAATCCTCCTTGCCACACGATGTTCTTGCCATAGTTGTTCTTGTACGCGTCCATAAAACCCCGGGTTTGTCGGACAGGGTCTCTGATCGGAATGAGTAAGATTACGAAGCGGAGATCAGTGGCCGGGACGTTTTAGCTGATTATCGCACTAAACAGCTAGGTTCGCTTCTCAATCAAACAGAATTGAATATTTATCAGGGTCCGCTTGTGCTCAAACTGTGGTGCGACAATACTATTCCAGGCAGATAAGCAAGGATCGACTGTGTAGTGCTATGTACCAATGCCAGAGCGGTCATTTAATGCCGACGGAGAGCCATCGAGCTTCTAACTACTAACCCTAAGTATTCGCAACCTACGACAGTTCGACCATCGTTGCCGACGATATCCACCGTCTGA
>CACRXP010000383.1:258100-273372 GCA_902702965.1 Spirometra erinaceieuropaei | reverse complement strand
GAAGGTGGACCCCTCGTGGTTTTACCAAATTCCAGGGCGGTTTCGATTAGGGTTGTGATTAGCGAAGAGAGTTAAGATTAATGTTAGCGGTGGGAATTTGTACGGTCTGAAATTTGGCGCAAGGCCACCTGTTGTCTTTGGCGCGTCTGTTGCGTACAGCGTCATGGCCATGTCTGGCGTCCTTATTCAGGTCCCCTCAGCGTCAAGGTCATTTACACCCTCCTCCTACCAACTGCCGCCGCTACGGTGCCCATACTTGTCATTTATTTACCGTGAAACTCTTTACCAATACCTACTGTGGTGGTAAAAGCCTGCCTAAACCATAAACATCTGGTTCCTGAGATGGACTCGTCCCAGTTTTCGGACATTGGCATACATCGTTACTGTTGCGACGCCCGTCTGGAGTCCTTGTCCGGGGCTCCACAGCGTCAAGGTCATTCACCTCCGCAGCGGGTGGTTCCGGGCAGGTTGATCTGCGGCCACGGCCACATGCGCGACCAACGGGTCGCAGCTGCCAATGCGCCGTTTGAAGGTCAACCTCGGCAAATGCATCACATACCAGCCGGACAGCACTTGAGTTAGCCACCACTGTCCCACAGACTCTCAGGCATGAATGGACGCGGTCAACACTAGTCCTGGCGTCGGCAGTGTCCACTGCCACCTGGGAGGACAAGTCGGTTTCCGATTGCAATAAACCCCTCATCCTGGAGACTTCTGTCTTTTCCTAAAACTCGGAATTTGTTCTGGTGATTTTAGCTCCCTGAGTACGCTCTCACATCACTAAAACGCTACAAGTGAATAAGAAGAAGAAACGAGCATCGGAACACTTAGTTTATTGTCCTGAGCTTTCAGACTCGTACAGGTTTCCATCGTCAGAGGTAGTGACAGCAACAGAACAAGCGACAGATTGATTAGTCAATTGACCGAGTTCTCATCCGAGGCCCAGTCTTCAATCCACACTCGGTCTCTTTTGTTTTCGACGTGGGCGAGTCACGAGGCGTGGGTCACTAGTTTAAGTTCGCAGCCACCAGAATAGTCGCCCACGCCGGGAACAAAACAGGCCGAGAATTGATTGAAGCCTGGGCCTCGGATGAGTACTCGGTCAATTTCCTTATCGATCGGGCGCCGGGGTATAGAGCTTTGCGCAGTCACCTCCGGTCTTGCGCCGTCGGTCGATGATTGGCCTACATGCCTTATAACTGTCGCTTGTTCTGTTGCTGTCACTACCTCTGACGATGGACTCCTGTACGAGTCTGAAAGCTCAGGACAATAAACAAAGTGTTCCGGTGATCGACTCTTCTTCTCCACTTATGCATACATCTGGAAGTCGAAGTTTCGCCTTCATTCGTGAACGCTACAAGTCCATCTTCCTGTGTCCGGCCCTTGAGGGTTTCGTTGAGATTATTTAACCAACTCCCAACCAAACGAAACATTCGGCAAGATCTTATTTCGTAGCCGTGCCTGTTATGGGCTAAAGTTAGCGGCTAGAAGGGCCGGGGGTTAAGGATATTGTTTGGGGTTAGGCTAGGGCTTGTCTACTACAGGTACGACTACGAAATAAGATCCGACCTAACGCTCATTCCAAAGACGCCGTGCTCCCTCTTTTGAGATGAATTATGGACTCTGATTAGCAGACACACGTCCCAAACTACTTAAATCACCCTTCCTGCAATTTCAAATACCTAATTGCCGTCTGACAAGCTCTCGTTGTCCCGGATACGAGCACCCCGGCCTTGCTGCCAGTCACAGCGGAACACGGCAGTAAATGTGCTCCCTCCTGGGTCGGTCTGCTGCGCCCACCTTGAGGTCACCCCATCTGGCCTGTGCGCGGATAATTGTGGACGCAGGAGCCAGCGAAGGGAGACAGCGCAGGAGAAAAATGCGCGCATTGCGCCTTGGCACCCTCCTTCTGCGGTCACCGCTCTCGCCGTCATCGTCTTCAACATCATTGCAAAATCCTCCCGCACATCGATCTCTCCGCCCTCCCGCGTCGGACGTTGATGCAATCTGTACTCAGACTCGCCATTACTATTTGGATACCAGCCAACCAATCAGATTTGCGCATGGAGGAGGAGGAGTTGAGTGAGCGAGCTAGCTAGCTAGCCAGCTTGCGTAGACGCTCTCGCGTGCAGGCCTTCGACTGGGGAGTAGGAAACGAGGCGCCTTCTGTGCGCGTGTGTGTGTGTGCGTGTAACTCTCAACAGACGCCTGCTTGCGCGCGGTGACGACCGTTTGGTCGTAATATTTCGTTGCTCCCTATCGTAATGTTCGCTACGCATGTCCGCACATCTACGCATGCTGTGTGGATGCAGGCTGGTTAAATGAGTCTGTACTTTGGTGAAATATTGGCCTCCGCATAATTCACACCCATTAGTGCCTTCCTCGGTGTTGTCTGCATTGTACCCTAAAACCGCCCATGTCCAGCCCCTAGATACCCGTCATGCATACCACCGCACCCCCCCCCCCCGGCTGTCATTTGGCACAGTACCGGAAGATTCAACTGCTGTGGCAGAAGGGGGAGATGGAGATATCTACTTCCGAATTCACGGAAAACAGCCATTTTACCCAGCCGGTCCACCTTCGGTGTGTCGCAGCTGAATGGGGGTGAGGGGTTGGACGACCAGACACCTACCACAGTCACACTGTGGTGAGACTTTCCCAGGGCAACTGAGGTTAAGAGAACCGATGTCCTATCTACTAGCAAAGCCAGCAAGAGACTCAGAAGTTAGGTTTCGAAGCATACAGCATCATACACCTAGAGCAGTGGCGTTGTACATATACGAAAATTCAATTTTAATTGGTCGTAGCTCTGTTAGTTGGCCTAAGGCAACCGTTTAAATTCTCCCTACCTCAGGCGATCGTGTGCGCGTCCGTGAAACCCCCGGGATCTCCCGACGGACTCTCTGATCTGAATGAGTAAGATAACGAAGCGGAGGTCTGTGGTGCGGATGTCTCAGCTAATTATTGCATGAGACAGTTGGCTTTTGGCTACTCACTATCTAGTCTCCTATTCGAGAGCAAACCCCAGCAGAACATTGAAGGGTTTATTCGATCAGTGTTTCCTCTGGTCGCCGTGACTGTCTGTACCTGCCTGACTGGGAAAAAGTTGTGACCCCTGACAACGTTCTGCGCTGCAGATACGCCGGACCAAATTGGGGTCAGACTAGTCTTGCGGCAGGAGTTTCTTGGGCTGCGCAGGATCCGTGCGTGGTCTTAACTGCGGCCGTGCATGCTTTCATCCCGCGTCAACCTCTGCACCCAATCCGATCTCCGGAGGACAGACTGGCTCGAAGGGCCAAATGGCGAGTGAGAAGGTGAGGAGTAAGACGGACACCGGGGTAAATCGTCCTCACAGCACATGGGTGCATTTCTCGCCATAATAAAACTGAACAAAGATCGGGTATGGTGTCCTGGTCCCAAGCGTAAGCGCAATATGGACACTGAAAGCAAAGTAGGCCGAAGGGGGATGCCGAAATCGTAAGTGGGGAAAGCAGCCGAGGCTGAAACGCAAAATCCAACTAGATGTATGACAGTTTTGCCGCGAGATTGAAGAAAGCCTAGAATTACCGCAAAGGTAACAATCGGTAGATGGCACCAAAAAAATCCGTTACCTAGAAATAGTATCCTTAACAGTGGACTCAAACGCTTTCAGTCTCCATCAGCGGTTGCAGGCCGACTTTCGCGCACTACTTGGACTTTCCCCGACGGCCTTAAATTAGCTGGCCGAACGAACATCGCAGGAGGTTTCATGGACGATGGTCGCTGTTACCCAACCTTCCCCATCGTTATACACGTACACCTGAATATAGGGCATACATTCGCATTATGGCAGTTTATTACAAAAAAAATCACTTTTAAATAGGATAACTCTGCACAACATGGGACAGAAACAGTTCACAGGCATCTGTCAAAGACATGGTATTGAGGCCACACCAAAGACGATACTGTACTTCGTCTATGTGGGCCCACACAGCTCGATCACATACAGGGCCTCCCTAGTAGAGTTTCCTTTTTAGTGTACTCCAGTATGCTTCGATGGCATTAATGTGCAGTCCGGTGGTGGGGTCCTTGAAGTTCTTTGAGTGGTTAACAGAGAACTGCAGATAACTTTCTGAAGGAAGACGATTATTCGTCTTCCACTCGTCCGTTATTACTATACTGCCTTTGGTGACCCATTTTGTTATAACGGAGCGGAGAGCGGGCCAACTTCGATCATTCACCTGTTCAAATAAGCCTTTCCGTCGGCTAGTATCGTACATCCCGACCAGCCACCACCCATAAAACCCCTATTACCACCTGTCCCGTAAGACAGGATGCTTTGGTTAGGCGGATTTTTTGGGTGCCATCTCCCGATTGTTACCCCCGCAAATGACCTGACTTACAGGACACGCGCGGCAGCAATACGCCTCTAGAGGCTGCTTGTGAAATACAGCCCGACCTTACAGCAGCCTGGGACATTTTGTGGGAACTTGGACCTGTGTGTGTGTGGAACGTGTCGACGGACTGTATAACTTTGTCTCGCCATAGCGCCCGCGTCCACCTCCGGCTGTCTTGACATGTCCTTGTCGTCAGGGCTTGGCTAGACAGAGAGAGGCGCCGTAGGTGCTACGCAAGTCCACCCCACTATTAAATAACACATGCTTAGGTCACCGATGGACTGCCCACTCCGTGTGGCCCGGGGCAGGCGTCACCGCTTGTGACAGTCGAAGTATCGGGTTCTCCATAAGTTGAGTCTATTAGTGTACTTCTCAGACCATAAGCAACGTACAAGGTAAACGTCTAGTTCCGGCGCTTAGAAGATTTATACAGAAATTATTTTGGCAGCATGTTATTACCGACAAAGACAAGGGAGGCTGGAATGGCCATTTCTGGCTTATTAGCCGTCGTCAGCCAGCCATACCCAAGCCCGAAGTGTGGAACACCCGAGCCTCGAACTCGCGACCTGTTTGCTAGAAGTCCGCACCTCTAAAAACTGGACCACGAGTCCGTTGCCCTGTCGGTTTCGATCAGAAATATGCAATAGTAGGGGGCGCTCACCGACTGATCTTACGGAATTCACTGGTTCCGTTATTTTCGAACGAATCTAAAACCGACTTTCCTAAAAAAAACATCACTGCCCTTTTTTTACTAGCGCTGGGAGGAAAATTGTTCAGAACAACGTTTCCGAGGTGGACAATGAATGCGGATCCCGTCCATTGTTCGCAGCGATTGGAAGATGCGAAACCGAAACGTCCAGCGAACAAAAAATGGTGGAACTGACTTGTGTGGACGTCTAAACAGGACATGAGAACGCGAACCGCCTACAATACGGGTGGATTTGAGGGTTAGGTTTAAGAAAGTGATCACATTTACAGTTAACGTTAAGGTAAGTCAGGATCGAGTTTAGGGTTAAGGTGGGGGGCTAGTGTTAACTGTAGAACTAAGGTTCAGGGGAGGGTTATGGTCAAGAATAGGGTAACGGTTAAGTTTTATATTAGGTTGGGACACTGCAATACAGTTACCGACTTTTAAACGGACTCCTTTCCGGCCACCTGTAAAAACTACACTCTGCAAAAAATGGCTGCCTAATTAGTATTTTCTCGTTTATCTTTGATGTCCTTATAAATCCAAATATATAGCATAAGAAAATGTATAGAAATATTCATTCTTTTGCTCAATTGGTAAAAGTCAAAGCCCTGTTCAAATTCTATACTCAAAAGAAGGGAATAATTCGGTTTAAAAAGTTTATAATTATGACATTTTTAAGACCGCGAGGTGCCTTTTCGTAAAACAACGTGCATCTGCATTTGATAATTTTGCTTGTGAAGTCTACAATATTGCTCATATCCATTGCTTAATTTCATAAACCCCATATGGTTTCCTTTTAATAACGTAGAGAAGTGTTTGACTTTCCACACACGGAAAATATACAGCTTGTAGTTTGAAAACCTTGAATGCAAGTCGGGCACATAATTCTTCAGGAACTGGAAAAGTTTCCTAAAGCTAAAATAAACTCTTCCTTTAAATATATGATTTAAATAACATGTATTTTACTACTAACTGAGTAAAAGAATGAATACTGCTATGCATGTTTGCTATCAGATCATTCCAAATCCATGAGAAAAATCCCTACTACTTAAGTAGTCATTTTTACGGGGCTTCGTTTTTTCAGGCGGCCGAAAAGAGATTTACTCAAAAGCCAGTATCTTATAGTAACTGATTTAGTACTGGATTATGCTGCACATGGTTAATATTATAATCCTACTTATGTTTTCCCTTCGAATCGAAAACGCATTTCAGCATGTTGGTTGAAATTCCACGAGTTAGCACATCCACTGTAAGTCAGACTCAAGCGTAGAGTTAAGGTAGAGGCTAGTGTTAACTGCAGAGTTAAGGTTTAGTTTAGAGTCAGAGTCAACGGTAGGGCAACGGTTTAGTCAGACAAGGGAGACCGAAATGGGCATTTCTGGCTTATTAGCCATCGTCGTCAGCCAGTCATATTTAACCCCGAAGTGTGGAACACCTGGGGCTCAATCCTGCGACCTGTTAGTTGGAAGTCCAACGCCTCTAACCACTGAGCCACAGGCTCGCTGTCCTGTCGGTTGCGATCCGGAATATGCAATAGTAAAGGCAGTAAAACGACCGGTGAGCGTCCCCCTCTACCAACGGTTTAGTTTTATGTAATGGTTGCCAATAGAAGCGAAGAGACGCGTCCCAAGAAGCAGTCTTGAAGAGGGAGACACGATCGCTGGGACAGCAGCTTTATTGGCCTGACGTTTCGGACTCCTGCTCGAACCCATCATCAGAGACAAAAGCAGATACGGGTGGTTCATGCACAAGGGGCTGCAGTGGTTATAGGATGCAGTCGCCATGCTACCGCATACTTATGAACATTCACGGCTCCCCTCTTCATCCGGGATTGTTGCACTTGGTGTGTTGACTGTTTGATGGCTGACATTCGTGTCGTTCATTTTTGCAATCTCATCACGTGCGTTGGATGTCGGTGTGATGATTGCTCGACCATCTGATCCACCGACCTGGCCTTGGGAACTGTGTTCACCTGTGCGCTTCCCGCATGTCTGATTACTCCGCCTAGGCAAAGTCTCAGCACGGAGTACGGAAGGGGAAATTCGTTGCACCTGGTAATGGACTTGCGTTCCTAGAATTATGCGTAGGACCACCTTTGTTACTTGGACGGGGCATTCTTATTTCTATGTCCTGTTTAGACGTCCACAGAGGTCAGTCCCGCAAAAAAATTATTTTTCTAAAAACTAGGTCTCCTTTTTCCCAGTACGTTGTGTGAACGAAGGTGTTACTTACTAGAGATTGCGCAAAAAAGCTGAATGAAAGTCCGACTCTGCAGTGGTCTCTGGAGCACAAGTGTTTGAACACGAAGTACAGAAGAATTCAGGGTCCACCACAGATTTGTGGACGCCACAATTGTACGTCCGTAATTCACTCTAGGGACTGAAGTATAGCCTCTTCGTGTTATGCATGAAGTCCGGACCGATTGCCCATAAGTCACCACTGTAGACTTCAGCAATCCCCAATTTCACTTCAGTACATTTTCTTTGTCGTAGGTTCTCCGAATTACCATGCGTCATGCATTTTTAATCAGGTCCACCTTTCAACTAACTGAATGGTGTGGTTTGTAGCGGAGAGTTGTCGTGTTTAGTGGTTCTGTCTCCAAATTAGCGTTGTGGCGACCGTTTGGCCTCTCTCTGTTCGTTCGATTTAAAGAACACCTAACAAATGCCCTCGTAACGGCCACAAAGAAGGATAATTCCGACATGAATGCTCTTATTTTGACTGCTTGCAGTTCGACAACGTTGGCATTGTGAGATGAAAGGCTTTTCTGAGGGACTTACATTCCTTCGTCCATTTGCGACGAAGTTCAACTTCATGCGAATTATTGAAATCGATCAGTATTGACCGTGTAGGCAGGAAGGGTGTACTCGGAGGAAGTTTGCGTTTCCGAATCGAACATGCCGTCAATTGCTTTACCCAACTACGGCACATCTCAAACTACTTAAATTAACTCTCCACCGACAGGCCATTCGCTTTTTCTACCATCCGGTCAAGCACTGGGGGTCTCACAGCAAGACAATTGCCAAAAATGTGCACCAGCTTAATTGAAAAAATCACTATAAATGTACATCCCGACCAGCCACCAGTCATAAAACACCTATTACCACCTGTCTCGTAAGGCAGGCTGCTTTGGTTAGGCGGATTTTTTTGGGTGCCATCTCCCGATTGTTACCGTACATTGCTCTCAAACGCACCCCCCCGATTGATTCGGTTTTACAAATAACATACGATGAGGGAAGAAAGGACCTTTATGCCAATTTGACTGCGTAAAATTTTGTTGCCTGTAATTGGCTTCACGGACAGCGAATCTAAGTCCAGTGTTCTTAATCCTTGTTATCGCATGAAACATCAGCTAAAATTTTAGAATATTGTTGCTTAGCACGCAGCATAATTCTAAACTATAAGAATCCCGTCCAGAGGTCGGTCGTAGGAGGCAAGTATTTCCGGCCGTCTGTGAAAATCGCGATGGCTAAATATTTCTTAAGCAGTACGACTTTTTCAAAAATTTCGAATGTCCTCATTATTCGAAAAATGTCTTACCGAGATCATACATAAAAATATCTGTTCATAAACTCATCTTGTAGTAAACTGTGTCCTCTTCGAATCTACCGCTCGAAAAAAAACTGCATCTTTTGGTTTTAAGGAGTTTGAGATTAAGGAAGTTTTCAGTTGCCGGTCTATTACTGTACTTATGAAGTATGCAGTGTGGTTCATATCCGTTGCAAAATTCATGAACTCCGTATGGTATCATCTTGTAAGCACAGAGGAATATACTCTCCTCAAACGGAAAGCGTAGGAGCTATTGCTTAAAAACCTTAACGTTAATGCAACGGCATGTAAGAAGTAAAAGACTTCAGTAAACTAAAGAAAATTCCTTTAATCCAGGTAGAAAATTTTAAGAAAAGCCATTTCACCGCAAAACCAGTCCACTAAATGGTTGTTATTGGCGTCGGAAATCAACGGAAAACTTCATACTACTTAAGTAGTCATTTTTGTCTCGTGCGAATTTTTCATACGACGAAAAAACACGCATTCATATCCAGACATCCTGGCATGACAGAAATGGTATTCAACTTTACAACGGCACCTAAGCATTCTTTTCCAACAAACATTACCTTCGGGAACTCTGATTGTCATTTCTTGAGATATGCCACTTACTGCACATACGCCCATCTCATGTCCATTCACTCTTGCATTGATTGGGGTGAGGTATGCGCTACGCAAGTCAGTCCTACTACAACTCACGCGCAATGGGCCATTGATTAACCGAGTGAATGCTGATCAACGGAACTGACGCGGGACAAGATGTCGCATGAAGCAGCCGCCCCTCGGCGCCTGACGATGTAGGAGAGCATTCTAGCTGTTAGACCATACGACTCACTCAACCTCAGATGTGGATAGAATTTCGGAGGTCAACGACACGACAGGGTATGGATTTAAGGTCGGCCCCAACAGTATTTGACTGATACTACGTACGGTCGAGAATCAAATCAGTCGGAACTATGTCAGCTTCCCACCTGTATGTGCTCTGAGCCGTTCAATTGTCCTATACATCATTTCAGCGACTTTCTGCGGACTAAAAACGTCCAGCTGATGAGCACCTACGAATAATTCTAGAAGAGTCTGATCTCTCCACCTGTCGTTATCGTACCCTAATTGGCATACAAACAGTCGTCGCAAACGAATTCTCAAAAAGCTTACTAAAAATAACTCAAGGTCTGCAGACTTAAGCACAAGAGAAGTCAAAATTGAATCGACCCCACTGCTATGACGCAGCATTCGGGAAGAGTGCACAGTCAGTGACCAATCTCATGAAACGACCAAAATTCTAAAATGCGTTTTCGATTAGGACGGATTACCCAGGCGGAGGTGTAATATTGATTTTCACGCGACATAATCCTTTAATATTTCGGACTCGCCAGGATGTCAGCTTTTAAACGAACTTCGCTTCGACCTTCTGTAGAAACCGCGCTCGGTAAAAGTGACTACTTAAGTAGTATGCATTTTTCAAGTCGATTTGCGGTGCTCTAATAAATTCAAATATATTTCATGGGAACTATTCACAAAAATATGCTTCCTTTTGCTCATTCGGTAGAAAATCACGTTGTCTTCACATTGTAAACCCTAAGAAAGGGTATATTTAGGTTTTGAAAAGTTTCCTGATTCCTGGATAATTCTGAGCCTGGTCAGCCGTTGCACTAACGTTTAACGATTTCAGTCTACAAGGTACACGCTTTCCGTGTAGGAAAATCATATATTCCTCTATGCTTCTAAGGAGATATCATATAGCGTTAATGAAATTTTGCAATGGATCCGGACTATGTTGTAAAGTTCATGAGGATCATTGGTAAAAGTACAAGTACGTGCCGTATGAATGGACATTGTACGGTCTGTAAAAATCTCATGATTCGAACCTTTTCAAAACCCTATCTTAGAGTAAAAATGTGAAGACAACCTGATTTTCTACCAAACGAGTGAAAGAAAGCATATTTTTTTGCATTTTCCCTGCAAAATATGTTTGGAGTTGTAAGACCATCGAAAACCAATGTGAAAAATGCGTGCTACTTAAGTAGTCATTTCTTCATGAGATAAGTCGCTCACTGTATTAGTCTCCTCATAAGTCTGAAGGGCACGTTTACGAACAGTGAAAACGCTCCGTCGAGGAGAGTTGGTGTGTGCCAGACCATATATTCTCCTGTGATGATTGTGGCTCATCCGTTATCTACTTGCAGATGGGTAAATTCTTATCAAAGATCACTTTCATAGACTAAAGAATCTCGCAACGCGGTTATTGCTTCCGTTGCGGGCATCCATCATGGTCAGTCTGGCGTCGTTGTCTAAGGCCAAGCTGCCTGCCTCAAGGTCATTCAGCCCTTGCAGTGAGCCGTTTCAAACGCGCCGACCTGAAGCCACTCGACCGACTCTACAGCTCGGACACACCTGCGTCCATGCGGCCACTCAAACGCACCTCCCCCCACCCTGCAACCACAACCTAAAGCCACTGGGACACCACCACTCACCAAATGCAGCAATCACGGATTGAAGACCACATGAGCTTGGCCCA
Source organism: Spirometra erinaceieuropaei (assembly GCA_902702965.1). NCBI lineage: Eukaryota > Metazoa > Platyhelminthes > Cestoda > Diphyllobothriidea > Diphyllobothriidae > Spirometra > Spirometra erinaceieuropaei. The sequence goes on along the minus strand of CACRXP010000383.1, from coordinate 262,241 downwards.
CGAGCCTACAAAAGCGGCCGCCACCACTGTCCCAGGGACTCTCAGGCAGGAATGGACGCAGTCAACACCAGCTCCGGCTTCGCTAGTGGCCACTGTCGCCTGACTGGACAACCCACAGTTCTGTATACAATAAACTCCTCATTCTAGTGACTTTTGCCTTTTTCTGCAACTCAGGATTGAGCCTGATGATTGCGGCGTTCTGACTACACACTCACACTGCTTAACGGCTGCACTTCTATATCGTCTCCGAGGTGCCGAACCCCGATCCTAGTGCTAGAATTGTAATGATGCTAATTTTCTTCCCGAAGACCTGCAGTGTGACCTATCTCATGAAATGTTGGCTGAAATTCTGAAATTCGTTTTCGATTAGGAAGGATTACTTGGTCGCGGTTGTAATACTGATTATCTTGCGGTATACTCTTATAACATTTGGGACTTGGCAGGATGTCGGCTTTTAAATGCACTTCTTTTACATCTCCTGTAGAAAGCGTGTTCGGTAAAAAATGGCTACTTAAGTAGCACGCATTTTTCCCATTGATTTTCGATGGTCTTGGAAATTCAAACATATTTTATAGAAACCATAAACAAAAATATGCTTTCTTTTAGTCAATCAATAGAAAATCACGTCTTCTTTATAGTTTGTACTTAAGGAAGGAGTAGAATTAGGTTTTAAAAATTTTTTCTAATTGCCGAATAATTTGGAGCCTGGTCATTCGTTGCATTAGAGCTTAGTGATTTCACCCTACAAGGTGTATGCGTTCCGCGTAAAGAAAATCACGTATTTTTCTATGCCATTAAAGAGATATCATACAGAGTTCATAAAATTTTGCAATGGATGCGGACCATGTTGTTCATTTCATGAGAAGCAGTGGTAAACGTCCAGGTACGATGCTATGTGAATGGACATTTCGCGGTCTTAAAAAGTCTCATAATTAGAAACTCTTTTAAAACCTAATTATACTCCTTCCTTAAGTATAAAATAAAAAGAAGACGTGATTCTCTATTGATTGACTAAAAGAAAGCATATTTTTGTTTATGGTTTCTATAAAATATCTTTGAATTTCCAACACCATCGAAAATCAATGGGAAAAATGCGTGCTACTTAAGTAGTCATTTTTTACCCAGCACGCTTTCTACAGGAGATGTAAAAGAAGTGAATTTAAAAGCCGACATCCTGCCAAGTCCCAAATGTTATAAGAGTATACCGCAGGATAATCAGTATTACAACCGCGACCAAGGAATCCTTCCTAATCGAAAACGCATTTCAGAATTTCAGCCAACATTTCATGAGATAGGTCACTCACTGTAGTAATGGTGAACTTCTGATGTCAATTTTGACGCGCGCCTCTCGGAGGTATGATTTGCGACAAAGTTAGTCTTTTTAAAAATTGTTCTCAGGGGCCACCTACGATCAACCCGCAACATGTTTATAAACAATCAATACTGAGGAGGGGGGGGGGAGTTTAGAACCATTTTAAGTCAACCAAAGGGTTAGGTACCAACCCAGGCGACTGCTCAAGCATACCGGCAATATGCACGGCTCGCATCTAGCTCTGGCGCCTCGAGCAATCGCTATGTGTGTGGCCTTTATAGTTGTTTGATCCCTGCGTCCCCCAAAACGGGCCACGCAGTAGATGCACTGAACCGACACGGGCGTCACAAAAGATTCTGGCAGGCGTTATCGGAATGTGTACTATAACAAATGCCAACATTCGGGGCGTGGTGCCAAGCCCAGTTACGTCGCGGACACTGGGATCCCTGCCGCCCCTCTCCATTTTTGCTTTTAATTAAAATCCAGGTCATGTTGTGTGGACCAGGGCGTGTGGAGTGGAGAGCCAGGGTGCGGACACGGCCATGTCATCCGCCTGCGCCCTCGCCCGTCTCCGGTCTTCTTGACTTTGTATTGACAACGGGCTCAGTTGGTGGAGGAGGAGAGAGTGCGGTAGGTGCTGTGCAAGTCTACGCCCACAATAAAATTATTCACGTACCTATTTCGTCTTGCTGGGGAGCGCATGGTGGACATCGGCGGGAACGACTGTCGAACTGCACGTCTGATGCCTCAACATCCTAAAGTGCGGGCTCAAAAGGTGGGCGAGGTGCTTTGAGCTCGAATTCCGTGCCTTGTTGGACGAAGAAATCCGGCGAAGACTAAACGCAAATTAGTATTTTCATCTCCCTCCCGTATCTACTCACATCTTTTTCCATTGCTACACTCCCGTCTTCAGACGTCCGTCCGAGGGGATGCAACATGGTCCGGATGATGAAAGCTGACTGGTTTCGCTGACTCCGACAATTTGGCCGGGATAATGAGTCCCGCTGTCTCCTTTCTCCTCCCTACCCAGCTTTCGACCAACATCGGGGCAGATAAGGGGGAGAGAAAACCCACAAAACCACCACAATCAGCACTATCGCCATCATCATCCTCACCACCGTCGTCATCGTCACCGTCCGCCCGAAAGACCCTGAGCCGCGGTTCTAGTGGATTTTCTGACGAGTCATCCGAGTCATCGTTGCCTTCAGCAGGCGCGTAAAATTACGAGCGATGACGGGACCTGTCTGGCGACTGTTTAGACACCGTATTTTTCAGCTGTGGCTCGGAGATCAGGAGCTCAGTTGCTGGGAGGTATTTCTAAGCCCTCCGTCTTCGACTCCGGGGCAGACAGTGTTAGTTGATTTACAAGCGTCTTCTCCCGACCGAGAGAGGTTGTAAAGAGAGCCAATGCGGGGAACCGTAACTATTATCTCCCCCCCCTCCTCTCCTCCCGGCCCAGAACCCACCGTGACCCTCTGCCCGGATCACCTCCCTCACACGCCAATGGTCCGCCTGTCAATGCCTGTCCTGTCGCGTCAACTAACCTCACTTTCTCCTTTATTTTCATTTCGTCTGACGACGGGTTGGTGTCACCAACTTGAAAATTCACGAGGAGAACTCAACTTTTTCCGAAGAACCTCTTCCTTTTACATTTCCGGATATGCCGGATGCGAGGACGTAAACATAAAGGTTACCATCAGTTTTTCCCTAGAAGTACATGACTAAGACGGGCTAAGAACCCTTTGCTCCTTGCTTTTTAGACCCAGCATGCTCTATGACACTTCTCAGATCATACCTCGTGACTGAGAACACACTGGTTCACACTGCCCGATATTATGCCCCATTACAGTCTAGTAACTACACTTATGTCTGCCATTAAACGGCCAAAAAATTCAATACACTCATTGACAAAGAGGTCTTAAAGCAGGAAGGTGTGCCGACAAAAACCGGGAAGACTGGTCATCCAGCCATAACCACCCCGAAGTCTGAAAGACCTGAGATTTAACCCCGATTATTTGGTAATGGAGCTTCTCCCTTGGCTTTGTCGGTACCCCTTCCTGCATATAATAAATCATTGATTTTTACCTGCCCGTCTGAAGAGCACGTTTCGTAACCTGATTGGTGAGCTTCCTCTCCACTACGGGCAGCAGGCCCTATCATTTATTCCATTAGCGGAAATCAGATGTGCGAGGAATACCCAGATATACAAGCCAATGACTCAAAAAGGATGATAGCACACTCATCTCAACGCAAAATCACTATGCCATGCGCACGGTTCGGGGTTATTTCTTTCGCTGTTAGTGAGCGTTTCCTGTCTACGACTTGATACCAACGAGACAGAGCACTCGCCATCCGAAATGCCGTTTTAGGGAACGTCGGGGAGTTCCTCGTTTCTGGAAGTAAGCACGTGTTTATGCATTAGCCAGTCAGCCGCACTTTCCGAAAAGACGAGGTCTGTCTGTTAGTCAACTTGAAGACTGTGGTTACACTGTGGTGGGTCAACACGGTTCAGGCAGTGAGAGAGATTCTCGGGTCTGGCAAATCATCAGCTACAGACAGTGCAACAGCAATAACATTAGACATGCTCGAGCACCCAAAACGTGGTCACATAGCAAACGCGGTCTTCCACCTAACGAGCATTTGCTAATTTCTAACTAACACAGGCCTAGAGATGTGCCGGAAGAGTAGATGAAGACTCCAACTTCAAAACTAGTAAATTGAGGAAATCGCCAAAATTAACTGACTGCTTAAAAGCTACGGTCTGTGTCGTCTTTGTCATCTGAAAGAACATCGTGAGACGACCGCCCTGTTCGCCACAAGATTTCAACG
>CACRXP010000383.1:212700-250624 GCA_902702965.1 Spirometra erinaceieuropaei | reverse complement strand
GCAATTAATAAGTCTGCATTTATATAGCAGAATGAGTCGAAAACGCCAGAGAGTGTTAACTGTTGATATCCTCTGCAAAGCATTGTTTCCATCAGGGTTATAGCCGCAGCTGAGGCAGATAGCAGTGCAATTATAGTGGGGTAGAATGGATTTATTATAGCACCTTTTAGGCGCCGTTCGTCTCCTTAGATTACAAGAAAAAATGTCAAAGTAAATGTCAGATAAAGGGGTATAGAATGAGGTGCACACAGAAAAATGGATGTTTGCAATCAACTAAGCATTGCTAGGAGACATTGGTTAAATCAGCAGCTCAGAATGTCGTTGTTTGGCTACCTGATGACCGCGAAAGTTATGCAGTATGGTTTCGAAAGATCACTGTAGTACATCCAACTTTTACAGTACGCGAATTATACGTTGAGCTAGATGGTTATCAAGTGTTAAGACGGGACCGAACCAAAAGGCGAGGTGGCGGAGTTGCCCTATATATCAGCAATGCGGTCGAATATAACTCTGTTGAAGAATGTGTAAATGAGCATGATCTGGAGCTGCTGCAGTGTCATTTGCTGGTTCCCAAAGCCGAAAACTTTACTATCACCGTTGTATATAGACCTCCAAATCAACCTGCCGACGAAGATCTAGCGTTAATCACTCGACTCCGCGAGGACAGTCGAAAGCAAAACATTATTATTGTAGGAGATTTCAATGCTCCGCGGATTAATTGGGACCTTATGACAGTTAAGGGCCACAGACAAGGATTCGATCAAATGCTATTAGACATGACATTTGATGAATTTCTGTTTCAACATGTACGAACTGTGACTCGGATGCGTGAAGGTCCGAGAGCTAGTTGCCTGGATCTTGTGTTTACTAAAAACGAGGAAAGCGTTGATGAAATAAATGTAGGCCCGCCCCTAGGTTCTTGTGATCACATGACATTAATGTGGGAATCGACACTCCTAGCTGTCCCTGAACGAAGCTCAAAGTCGTTAAGAAATGTCTGGCGGGGTAACTTTGAGGCAATGAAATCAGAGATTGGACACACACTATGGACCGAAGCATTACGAGGAGACGTCAACGAATGCTGGACAACCTTCGAATCAATTATGAGAGACCTGATTGAACGGTACTGTCCCCTCAAGAAAAATCCAACCGGAAACAAACCGAAATGGCTGACAACAGCGGTTAAGAAGGAAATCCGAAAAAAACGGAAGCTGTAGAAAATCTTCTTACAAACGGAGAACCCAGAAAAACTTCAGAAATTCAGACAACAACGAACCTTATGCAAAAGACTCATCCGAGAAGTTCGAGCTTCTTATGAAATGAAGTTCCTAGAAGAGGCGCAGCAAAAACCTAAAGCGTTCTATGCATATATCAGGAGCAATACGAAAAACCGGGACCATCTGGCAACCTTAAAGGACAAAAATAACCGAATTGTGAGCGATGGCTTTCAAAAAGCCGAGCTTCTTTCCGAGTTTTTCCAAAGTGTCTACACCACGGAACCACCCCTCCAGTCCTGTTCTCTTCCACTGCCCGCCAACCAACCACTTATAAGCACAGCATTTTTTACTCCGCAGTTAGTTTTAGCAGAGCTAAATAAGCTGGATCCTGCCAAGTCACCTGGACCAGATGAGATCCCAGGTGTACTCCTGCGTAGGCTAGCTGAAGAATTAGCAGAGCCACTTTCTATAATCTTCCAAAAATCGCTGGAAGCTGGCAAACTACCTGACACATGGAAGTTGGCAAACGTCGTACCTACCCACAAGGGAGGATCACGGCTATGTCCCACCAACTACCGGCCGGTTAGTTTAACATGCATTTGCTGCAAACTGATGGAAAGGCTAGTTAAAAAATCTATTACATCACTCGATAATTTCCGCTGTCACATCGCCTCAGTTCAACATGGCTTCTGCGAAAAGAGGTCCTGCCTCACAAATTTGCTTTCGTCACTCGAACATTGGTCAAAGGCCATGGATAAAGGATATCCAGTTGATGTCATTTGCTTTGACTTCAGCAAGGCGTTCGATTGCGTCCCACATAAGCGCCTCATTCAAAAGTTATCAGAAGTAGGGATAAGAGGAAATCTTCTGAACTGGATTCAAGATTTCCTAAACGGACGGCAACAAAAAGTCACTGCGGGCGACTACTGCTCAGAATGGGCACCTGTTACGAGTGGAGTCCCACAGGTGTCAGTTCTTGGGCCGCTCCTATTCATTATCTATGTAAATGACCTGGTACGGGAAGTGAAATCAGACATAGCGCTCTTTGCATACGACCTTAAACTTTGGAGAGCGATAAAAGATGAAGATGACGTCAGGATGCTACAAGAGGACGTAACAAATTTGCACGCATGGAGCGAGAAATGGTGCATGAAATTCAACGTCAAAAAATGTGCAGTAATGCACGTAGTATCAGCGAGGCGAAGAACAAATGCACCGCCACGACAGTATCTCCTGGACAATCAACCACTTAAAACCGTAGATGTGCAAAAAGATCTCGGTGTATTCATTAAAGACGATCTAAACGTCACCACGCAGTGTTCTAAAGTCGCTGCGCGGGCAATGTCCGTTATGAGCGCGATACGCAGAACGTTTATTCACTTGAATAAAGATGTCTTTGGCAAAGTATACGGGACATTTGTGCAGCCGCACCTGGAATATGCGGTACAGGCTTGGCGGCCGTGGCTTCGGAAGGATATAGCTATCCTTGAAGGTGTACAACGGCGTGCTACAAAGGCTGTTCATGGCTTCAAAAAACTTCACGTACGAGCAGCGCCCGACGGCCTTGAACCTCTATCCCCTCCACTACAGGCAGGACAGAGGTGACCTCATAGCAACGTTCCTGTTGATAAAAGGACTTAATCTGGATGTCGACTGGGAAACGTTTTTTGAAATGGCACCCAAGTCCAATCTCAGACGACATGATTACCAGCTTAAAAAGGAACTGTGCCACACAAATCAACGTTCCTCCTTTTTCTCACAGAGGGTCATTCGCCAATGGAACTCTTTGCCGGAGTTTGTTGTTAATTCCCCTACCGTGAACGTGTTCAAGAGACAACTGGATACTCACCTTCTGAAAGGCAACCCAAACTGCTGAAGCCTGATCTAACGGATTATTGAAATGACTATAAATATACTACTAACTAGATTTCAACAGATCCTATTTTTGCGTCAAACTTAGCCCATATTGAAATTTTCACTGTCCGAATGCGGTGAACAAAGTTTTTCGCAATTCTTTTGCGAATATAATACCCCTTTCACCTTTATGTTACATTATTAGATTTATGAATTCTCCCTACTAAAACGGCAAGCAAAAGTTTTGCAGTTTAACTATTTTACTTTATACCTGTACCCTCTAAATGGAGTTTTCATGGCTTCTGTCGTTTACTCCAAATATACTGACTGATACTGACTGAACTTAGAGGTAGGATTGGGAATTTATTAAAAGCGATGATGCACAATTCGAAAAAATGCTGAGAGCATGACAAATCGACTAAATGTGCTTCGATTCTGGGCCCTTAGAGCTAGGCTGATGGTGTCTCATACATTCTGTCTTTCAGCTCGCGGCTTCCACTCATTGTGAACAAATAAATCCAAGGGGGGTCTGTATAAACTTTGACGGATTTGTTCGTAACGTGATATGCGAAGGCTTCCCAAGACATGGAGGGACGTAGGAGCATGAAACAGGCCTTCCAATAACGTCATCGGGACAACTACAAGGTAAGAATTTCAACCAAAACTGGATGTGTACTTTCGAAAATTTTAAAATGATACTGGCACTTATCAAGGTAACTTTGGTTTAATTCCCGCTTGTCACACAATACCTGTGCTAATGATATCATTTGTACAGATTTTTATTTTCGTACTTGAAACTACTAGTTTCAATGTTGGCTTCAAATATTACCGAACCGAATATCTTTATTTAGCAAATTTGTCCTTCTATTCCTGTAGTTCTGTCAAGTAGAAGTCATTTAATACATGGAGATAGGCGGAGCTCTTGAAAATCCTACTTTCAAACACAGATTGGAAAAAACGTGCAAATGTTTATGTGGAAATATGGGAAAACTGCATCATTATATGAAATGTTATCAAGTCCTCGGGCAAACGTCCAAATGCTCTCCGTCAGGACAATTGAATTAGGTAGTTTCTTCCAATATTCATTCACCCGTCAAGAAAGGAAATTGTGCCTACTTAAAGTTTGGCGCAAACTGTCTTCAATTTGTATTGGCGGCTCCGGCGATTTGTAGTTTTTGCTAGCTCAAAAAATCGGTCACTTTTAGTGCATAGTCTACGCCTCTGACGAGTTTGAAGACAAATTAATGATCCTTCTCTATTACTTATAAGAGAGGAAAGGGTTTGGTCCTTTCTAGTCGTTCCTCATAAAGTAAGCTATTCAGCCAGACGACTAGTTCGGTCGCCTTTCGTTGCGCTTTCTCTAAAAGAGTGTAATCTTGTTTTATCCAGGCGCACCACGCCTGAATGCCATATTCTAAAATCGGCCGGACAAATATTCCAAACAGTTGACCGAAAGGCTCTTCATTGAAGTAAAGGAATGGTCTCCAGATCGCTCCTGGTTTAACCATAACCTTCTTTACTATCTTTGCGCAGTGAACCGAGGAGTTGACAGTGGACGTCATCTACACACCTAGGTCCCTTACCTCGTTTGCATGCTTAAGTTCGTGACCTCCGTTGAAATACTGATACTCAGATATAAAGTGCTGTCTGTAACTAGATCTTAGTCGACTGAACGGACATTCGTTAATATTGAGATTGAGGGGCCATCCGTTACACCACTGTTGCAGTCGATTCAAGTTACTGTGCAGGTTTTGCGCGTCCAAAGACTTTTCAATCTGACAACACACCTTTAGATCATAAGCGGAAATTGCCTTCTCGCATGTCAGGCAGTCTAGACAACCGTTCATCTATCTTAAAAACAGAATGAGAGCCAGGACGCTCGCCTCGGAACCCAGTTGTGAACGGTTTCCCACTCGATTTGGCGTCACCAACGCACATATGCTGACGTCGACCGTAAGGAAATCGGCCAACCACTTGCGTAGGCTTTTAGTTACACCCATTTGGCGTAGTTTTGATGTGTGTCGTCTGTTTAGCACCTTGGCAAAAGCTTTGCTGAAGTCATTGTAAGCTGCGTCTACTGATAAACCCACCTATTGGCATTTCGCCCACCTCTAAACCCATGTTGATGGGCACTAAGCTAACTGTTTTCCTCAATATTCATCATCAGCTCCTATTTTATTATCTTCTCCGTTAGTTTTTCAGATCATTTCAGTTTAGTTTATTGAGAGAAAGAAATCAAGCCTTTGAGTACCCTGTTTGCAACGTAAAAAATTTGTGGTATACAGAAAAATGTTCAAATGCTTGTGAAGCTTTATCTGAAGCTATTTGGCGACGGTTTCTCAACCCCTTTATATAAGAAGCTTATATTAGCTAGCTCCCAGTCAGCAGGAAAAGCCTACGCCTCCAATGAACTTTCGAAGATCTTGGAGACCGGCTGGTTTGCCAGTGGGCTGTTGCCGCTATAAAGTTTTCCTAACTGCGTAAGTTGTGAACGTGGCCGTGTTACTTGTATTTGTAGATAGGCAATTTGCCGGTGTGCCTTCTCATCAACGGGCGACTCCCGGTACACACGAACGTGAAGAAATCGGATAATAGTACCGTCTTGTTTGAGTTATCGGTTGAAATATTTCCATGATAAGGCTTTAAACAAGAATTGGAGTCCTGATTGCGTTTTGCCCTATTCACGTACGCAAAGAACCTCTTCAGACTTCTCGGCATCACTGTAAGTATTTTAATTCAAATGCTGCCTGTTATCTCCTCAGGAGTTTCCGACACCCATGCCGCTGTTTCTTCAGTTCTGAAAAATATTTGGACTGTTGACATATGCATATCTCTCTCACAATCGAATGGAGTAGTCAATGGCAGATGCCCTTTTCACCCGAAAAATGCCATCTCCTGATCTTTGGCCCACAAAAACTTCCTCCATAATATTCGCGCTTGTTGATAGAGTTGGTGTCAGACACTCAGGCCCCCAGCAGTTCTTGACCTCTCTTTTTGCTGGTCCGCGCCACTATCCGCGCCCGCGAAGTTGAATTCGTGGCCTCCTTCCAGGGTGTGATTGGCGACTTGAGACAACGGGTCGCTTTTTCGGACTGTCCGTTTATGCTCCGTTATTCGCAGACTTAGTCGTAGTCCGGTCCGTCCTGTGTAATGGCTAGTGCAGTCCCGACATGCGATCTGATAAACGACACCCGATTGTTCTCCGACGTCTATTTGGTCATTCACTCGCATGGTTTATTTGCGCACAGTCGCTGTTGGACGGTTGGCGATACCCATACCGAGCTGTTTGGCGACAGGCCCGATCGCTTTGGACACATTCCTTATGTATGGTAAAGGCTACCAGAGTGATGGCGGCTCTTCTTCGTTTGTTCGCTGTGGGTGTTTGCGGGAGAAACGGCTGACGAAATTTTTCGTGTATCCATTCCTTGCCTGTTGGTCCCGAAGATGCCATAGTTCTCGTACTCGTCCCTCTAGCTCACTGCAGTGCGTTTTTACCCTTTAGACGTGTTTCGTAACATAGCTGCCACTATGTGCCACAGTGTGGTTACTATGGTTGTTGAGAATCTGAGTCGTGTTAGTCGCCCTTCTGTACACCATCGTGCTGAGTTCGCCGGTGGGTGTGTGCGTGTGACGAGAACGTCAAGGAAAGGCAGCTGTTCGGAATGTTCTTCTTCCCTTGTGAACTGAATGTCCGGGAAGATGCCACAAAGTAAATCTTAAAAGTCGGCCAGTCTACTCCTTTCAATTATAACGAACGTGTCGTCCGGCGCCAAAATGCTGGTTCATGGTGGTCGAAGGCGACTCTATCCAGCTCCTGCAAGACTAGTTCTCCAACCAGACTAGATATTGGCGAACCCACCGGTGTTCTTTTGATCTGCTTCTATGTTCTGCCATTGAAGGCGAAAAGGTTTGCTGGCAGAAAGCAAAGGGTTGCAGTAAGTGGTCGATTTTTAGGGGTCTGGCATTACCGACAAAGACAAGGGAGACTGGTAATGCCGGTAATGTCATTCTGCCTATATCATGCGCCACTGTGCGGCTGCTGGTTGGGCTCGAGAGAGAGCCCGTAAGACACAACGGAACGAGTGAGTTCCGTAAGAACGATCGGTGAGCACCCCCTACCATTTTAGGGGTCTGTTCGTTTCGTCCTAGTTCTCTCCGAGGCGTTTGCAAAGAACGTCGCGTGCCAAGTCCGGTGGGACGGATGTGAATAATGAAACCACGTCAAAAGACACCATAATCTGGTCATTTCGGACAACTTTTAATGATAATAACTTTTATTAAAGACCCGTCGGGACACTATCAAAGAATGTAAAAAATAAATTTACATGCGAATTTTAGGCGAGGTAGGCAGAATCTGTACAAAATGTAATTCATAGTTTCTGGATTAGTAGTCCGTTAAGAAAAATGATTAGCGAGAGGTGAAAAAAACTCCACTTAAAAAATTAAAAATGATTGGATTAATTTTACAGGAGAAAAAAAACCTCGCTAAAAATAATAATAGAAAAGTGCAGGCAGGACTGGTCTGCATGTGGCGGTATATAACGAACTAGAATCGGACATCGTCAGGGCAGAAATAAATGTCAGTCTTGAGGGGTACGTACGCCGGTCGGACAGGACTGGCATGCATGTGGTTTTGTATACGCAATTCAGATCTGACATCGTCAGGGCAGGATTAATACGCCGCATGAGGCTATTCGCGTCAAAGAGGCAAGACGAGAGGAACCCAGACGCGATCGGCCACAGTACACTTCGAGTCCAGCCGAGGAGTGGGGAAGGGAGGTACGACCAAACTACTAGAAGACGGCGAATACTGAGGGTTCCGCCGTGAGCGTCGACAGACCGCGTGAGGTCGAAATGCGGGAGATAACATCAAGAACCACAAAAATCGTCGGGACTGGCCTGTATGTGGCCTTGAGTAAAAGGTTCGAAACGGACATAATCAAGGCAGAATTCATGTGCCGGATGAGGCCATTCATGCCAAATTGGCGAATTGAAAACCAGTCTCGAAGCGATAGGAACCCGGATGTCGGCCAGAGATCGGGAGGCCGATATGATGGAGGTCCTCGAGCCTCCTCGGAGACAGTTGAGTTTTCTGGCCATCCACTTCGATCGGTCGAAGGGGAACACTGGGCTTGTGGATTTTGGGTAATCCATAAAACCGGGCCAGTGTCGTGCTCGTTGGTTTCATCTGTCGCCATTCGTCCAGCGATATCGCACTGTTGCGTTTGAGTCGGTTCAGCAGTCCGGTTAGTTGACTAGTCATCGATTTGCCTCGCGAGGTGGGCGTGGATTTGTAGGACTGTTGGTAGTCTAAGAGTACTTGTGCCTCTTCGTTGTAACCGACACAGTCAATTACGACAGTTGCTCTTCCTTTGTCGGCTAGCTACATTATTAAGCCTTGTCCACTTTTTATTCCTTCATTGTTTCTATTTCTTCGGGTGACAAATCATTGATGGGCCAATTCGTCAGTAGTATGAAGGCGACATTCTGGCGCACGGTGAGTTTGGCCTCGTCGGTTGCGTTGGTTCTTACTAGCATGGCTTCAAGTGCAGCGACAAATTCGGCTGGTTTAGCATCCGCCGTAGTAAATTTGGCTTCAAGACTCAGCATTCTTAATTCTTCTTCAGTTTATTGCCTGGAAGATAGATTGTGCACCACATTTTCGATTGTTTTGCATTCAGGTTATAATTTCCCAAACTTTTGATCTAGGTTCATGCGTTTTAACTCCTGCCTCGATTTTGCCAAAATCGATGTTGTTCGGTCAAGGGAATCAGTAACAGATTCGTCAAAAAATGCCGCACACTGTGGCCTTTTATGTTCATTGACTGCGCGGCACTTGTGTGGGCGCAAATGGCGGTCATTGAGTAACACCCCTGTCATTGGCTTGCGAAGACCTTGTGCAACCTTTCTGAACCGTGTACAAAAGACAATACGAGGCCAAATATATGGAAAGGGGACTTTCGCCAAATGAGAGCTGAGGCATCACAAATAGACTGGGATGTTCTCTTCTCCGGAAACGTTAACGAGGACTGGAATTTATTCGAGGATCGTTTACTGCATCTAATGAAGAACCACTGTCCCTTATCAAAGCCTAGGACATCCAACCGCCCTTAGTGGCTTACACGAGAACTCACAAGGGAGATCACCAAGAAAGGTAGGTTATGGAAAAAATTTCGCGAGAACAACAATAATGCAGCGTTTACAGAATACAAAATTCAAAGGAATAAGGTGAAAAGCCTGATTTTCAGGAGGCGACGGGATTTTGAGAGTAATTTGCTCCACCGAGCCGTTAAAAATCCGAAATTGCTCTACAGCTATTTGCGGAAAAGCACACGTAACAGGAATCTTATTCCTGTTATGAGGGGTGATGACGGCTTGGAGATATCGGACAGTACAAATAAGGCTGAGCAATTTTCTCAATTTTTCCGATCCGTTTTCACAAGAGAAGCGGACTTTACCCCATCTAATTCTGAGAACAAGAGAGATCCCACTATCGAAAATATTGTGCTTCGAGAAGAAGCGGTTTTGGAAGAACTGAAAAGCTTGAAGGAATGTAAATCTCCCGGTCCGGACGAGATCCCAGCAAAGATGCTCTTTGAGCTTGCCCAACAGCTGGCCAAGCCACTATCCTTTCTGTGCCAAAAATCGTTTGATGCTGGAATTCTTCCCACAGACTGGAAGACGGCCCACATTACACCCCTTTACAAAAGCGGTAGTCGTGCTCAGGCGACAAACTACAGACCCGTCAGTCTGACATCAATCTGCTGCAAAGTGATGGAGAAAACAATCAAAAAGGAGTTGATGGCTTACTTGGAAACCCACAACCTCTTGTCCACTACACAATATGGTTTCCGTAGGGGAAGATCATGTGTTACGAACTTGCTATACACATTGCAAAGTTGGACACGAGCCCTGGACGCAAAACACACCGTGCATGTTGCCTATATTGATTTTCGGAAGGCGTTTGACAGTGTTCCGCACCAGCGTCTCCTACACAAGTTGAGAATTATGGGCATCGGTGGCAAACTTCTCAAATGGATCGAAAATTTCCTTGTCGGCCGCTCCCAAATTGTCTGCGTAGAACAACAGCAATCAAGGTGCACATTCACAGAGAGTGGGGTCCCACAAGGCTCGGTGCTCGGACCAACTCTCTTTCTCTTGTTCATCAATGATTGTGTAGATGGGTTGGACTGTGATTGTGCCATGTTTGCGGATGACATAAAAATCTGGAAAGTCATCCAGAATGCTGCCGATGAGACCAACTTCCAAGAAAATCTTTGTCGGTTGGACGAGTGGTCCCGCAGATGGCTCTTGTCCTTCAATTTGAACAAATGCACCATTCTGTGCCTCGGAAATCAGAGCCCTAGTACGCGGCAATACCATCTGAACGGAATGCCACTCCGAGAAGCAGAAACTCAGAAAGATCTCGGAGTTTAGGTTGCAGACAGCCTAAAGCCTTCAACACAATGCTGTAAGGCGGACAAGGCTGCAACGTCGATGCTTTATGCCATCAAGCGGGCATTCGTAGTTTTCGATGAAGACTGCTTCACCAAAGTCTTCGGCACGTTTATAAGGCCCCATCTCGAATATGCAATTCAGGCCTGGAGACCGTAGACGCATCAGGATTACGATCTGCTCGAAAGGGTGCAGAGGCGAGCCACAAAATTAGTAAGAGGTCAAATTGCACTGCCATACGAGATCCGCTTAACTAACCTTAATCTCTATCCTCTGAGTTATAGGCAGTTGCGCGGAGACATGATACAAACTTTCCGTATAGTGCGCGGCTTGGATTGTGCCCTTCGGTGCGATGACTTTTTCCTGCTCGCCACTACAACTCACCTCCGGGGACATCCCTTCAAGCTACCTGTGTCACAGGGTACACTGAATGTGAGAAAATATTTCTTCTCCAACCGTGTCGTGGAACCGTGGAATAACCTGCCCGAGACGGTTGTTATGTCTCAATCTGTGGAGACATTTAAATGTCGCCTTGACAGATATGTGCTGCAGCAACAAGCGGATTATGTGACCTTTTAGCCATATGACTAGTGACATGTGTGAATCAATGTCTGCATTCACTTAATGCTGTAATTTCTTCACATTTTTGCTTGTTTATCGATTTTTTATTTACAAATAGGGAGTTCAAAGGCGTAAGCCTATTTCCCTCAAAAACACTGACTGACTGACTGACTGACTGACCCACCTCAGTATTCACGGCAGTCTTCTAGCTTAGGCTCTTCGGTGCCAGTTCTTCGCAGACCCATATGTGCCGAAAGCTTAGCTGCGAAAACCACCCCCTGCGTCCTCTCCCCTTTTTCATGGCTTGACTAAAAAACTGCTCGTTCGACGGTCCATTCTCACAGTCTCTGACGATGGGCTCATGTACGAGACCGAAAGCGCAGACTAATGCACACACTCTCCTACAGATTGCGCGTTCATCTTCTTTACAAGAAAAACCTGGGATTCGCATGTTCTCTTCCATCCGTAAAATTTAAACCTATTCGTGCGCTGATGCACATGAAGAATGCGACTTTAAACATTTTGTGGAGTTGACATTATTTGTAGATGACTCAGTCATTTGACGACACGGGCCCTGAGACTAGGACCACTTTCTCGAAAAATACGCATGCCGGACATGATCTGCAGGCTAAGCCAGAGAAAAGAATTGAAGATGGAACCCAAGAAAAATCCGAAATGTCATGGATATTTTAACAGTGATAGTTTAGAGCAGTTTTCGAATGATGAGAAACTTCTCATTTACTGCTGTGGTAATTCACGAGATTTAGGTATTTGCTTAGACAATTGCACAGCAGCCGCGAAATACCGCAATATAGTTGTGTTCGGATTCATTTTACTAGCTCGTTGCCTTACCGTTTTTGATTGCTCGTCCGTCATCCATGAAGATTTAGGAGGCTTTCATTAAGACCCGGGCAAAAACACAAAGTTATAAACGCTCATATTGTGAGAAAAGTGACGAACAGTCTTAATTAAAGAAATTGAACACCGCAAGTGATCTTCATTTCGTTTGCATTCTTAGGAAAAGCGTAGCATTATTATTTACCACGAATTGATAGATGGAATGCTTAGTATAGCATTGAAGGCAGTGTGTGACTTCCTGGGCAGATAACAGGAACTCGTCCTGGAGGACCAAGAAAGGAAAACACAATAACAGTAGTGCTTTGCAAAGTATGCATTGTTTTTCACTTCCACCCGAGGTTTGTCGTTTCAAATAGAACACGTTCGATGATAATACCCACAAATTCCAAATTAGACATTTTTTAGAAAATGGTAAACTACTAACAAAGCAAAGGAAAAAATTCGTATCAATTTCAAATCTTAACCTCTTTCCCCTGGACTACAGACAACTCCGTGGCGACTTAATTCAAACGTTTAGAATGTTACGGGGTCAGAACTGCTGCCTCGCATCCGGCGACTTCTTTGAGCTGGCCACCACTACTAGCTTGAGAGGACACCCTCTGAAACTACGTGTGACAGGAGCGAGACTGGACGCAAGAAGGTCCTTCTTCAGCCACAGAGTGGTAAAGGCATGGAACGCCCTACCTGTGGATGTCGTCATGTCCTCATCCGTGGACTCATTTAAGAGAAAGCTTGACCAGTACAGGGATATGTACCTCCACAGCATCAGAAACTAACGAACCCCCCTCCCCATGTGCCACCCGTCCCATCCAACGTTTTACGTTACAAAGCATGCTACTCCCTATATTTTAGTAACATTACGTTTTACAATTTTCGATATCTCCTGACCGCCACATATGCGCTTGCTTTGATATTACTTGGTCCATTCATTGCCGTACTGGATCTTGTACAATCTTGACACAGAAGGCATTCACAGACAAATTCATACCAGTGACCAATGCTTGTTGTATGTAATTACTTACCTAATTTTTTCACACTTGCCTTACACATTGTTTTTTTATGACGTTATTGTAACCAAAAGGGAGTTCAAAGGCTTTCGCCTACTTTTCCCTTAATAAATCTGATCTGATCTGATCTGATCAGTAAACGTTCGATTTTGAAGGAAACATTCTTAAGCAAAAACTACTTCGCGAAGAAATATGGAGGAACAGGGTAGGCCCTTCCCGAGGGCACGATGAACCTATAAATGCTAACCAGCAAGCGATACCGAAGAGTCCTCTGACATTCAGTCTTCCCTCAAATGCGCTTACTGTGCTGTGGTAGTGCCGGTGATACTTTTCACATTTTGATTATCGCCCTATTTTGCGGATGAGCATAGTCCTTTTTTCCCTTTTGATATTCCGCAACTTTGCTAGTTGGGACTTTGTTTAAGGTGAGCGTATACTTTTCAGGTATTATTGGGTCCGGACGCTTGCTTAGGATCAAGCGTTATTCGAGAATTTACTCGGTGCTTTCGATTACACTTCCCTTCCTAAACGTCGAGTTCTGACCTTGAACTAACACACTTAGACGTACAAACCCCAGAGTTTTCCCCGTATTGTCTGTAATGTCTGCTGGTGCGGATAGAAAGGCGGAAATAGAGCTCAAAAAAGCCAAACTTCGAGCTCTTAGGGAAGATAAGTTACGCAGAGAAGAGAACCGCAGACAAGCCCTTAGTGGACATAATAGCGGAGCCAGCTCAACAGCCGATTTGCGCGGTGAAGCGGACGCCATCCTTAAAAATTTGGGCATAGAACCCTTGCAGGAACCTGCTGTCCCTCTGTCAAGCGCACAAACCGTCGATGGACACATCTCGCCCAACCGTCTCGGGTATTTCGGGTTTCCTGCTTTTATTTTTTATAAGAGTCAGAATTGGCTCTGGGCGGCGAAGGAAACTCCAAGTTTGTCAGGTCTCAGAATTCGATATTAAGCCACATGCCTCCGAGACTTATGACAAGGAGATTCAGACGGCAGAGGCTGAACCGGACGAAAGTGGTGGGTTCCATACACTTATTTTGGCTGATTTCGTTCCTTGTATCATGATCGCAAGAATTCTCGTTGTTTGTGTGAAAGTCATTGTTTGAAAACGGCAGTTCACAACTAATTTAACTGCCGTGGTTAGCATTATTTTTTAGCTGGGGTGAGACCTACGTCTCCCGCTCTGCCGGTGACTTTCTATCGCATTTGATCATGCAAACCTCATCAAGCCGTTTACATTTTGCCTGTTGCTTTCAGCCGCTGGGATGGATTACTATGGTAAGACAATTCGCATTACCCTGCAGTGTACTTAACGCCATCCTAATCAGGCCTCGCTTTGTGCAAAGCAATTGTGAGCATGTCAAGCACGTTTTAATCCGTTGTTTATGGGTAGCAAGCTAACATATTGCTGCAGACACTTTTTGCATTCATCACTGCACCGGTTATTGCGGCATTGTGTCGTGCTCAGCACACTTGAATTCGTTGTTTAAGATAAATGGCATTACAGTTCAGTTGAAGTTTCTTTATAACCATTGTATGCCTGTTTCTGCGTCCAGCGCTAACTGCATCAACGCTTGGAAATTGCATTTTGCTTGCCTGAATAGAATACGTAGTAAGCTACTGTCCGATGTCAGCGGCTGAACCGCATCGTAAACTCCAAGAATATTGAAGTAGCTCCTGATGTTTATGCAATTCGGCCCCTGCCAGTTTGCAACGACGGCAGCAGGTTTGTGTTACGGCCGTCTTCCTTATAGGGTCACCCTGACTACCTGATTGCGGTTTTGTTTGCGCTCTGATTAGGAAATTCAAGATTTTGACACCCTACACAGCAGATCAGGTTCTATTATTTTGTGCAGCTTCCATAATCCGCTTACCAAACCAATGTTATGCCGACCGGTGCAAAATTTTCTTTTTTATAAGTTTTTCATATGCATGCTTGCATTTGATCCTTCCCAGTTTCGACCGTACTTGTTTCTGAAATTTAGCAGTAGGCCTCCTCCACGTGATGGCTATTCGTTAATCTGAGTGTGTTTAACACTAGTGCTTACCTACGATGACACACCAACGGAGAATGATCGTATACAAATCGGTTCGTATGACGAACCGGTGGAGCGAATGGACACGAAAATGTTAAAAAGCGTTCATGGAGAGGTGCCAAGGCAGACTACCGTTTCAACCAAGGCCGAACTTGAAGAGCCAGCACGTGAGTATCTTGTTCTATGCTCAGTTGATACCGAGGGTAGGAAATTTATTCTAGCGCGCGGACCATAGTCATCCGGTCGTCCGAGAGACCCAGTTAGTCCTTGCTCCAAAACGCCTTGTCGTAACCACGGAATTTATAAATGTGCATCCTTACTCCTCCGGCGTACTAGTTTGTGGTCAGAGGATTGTGTCGGACGTCGACCCGCGAAGTCTTTTTTAACTGCGCACATTCGCCATGTCGTAACACCGCTATGCCTTGCGACCATTCTCCAGATAATTCATTTATCTGATCCGCGCTAGCCAGGCCTAGAGGTAGTGCCACAGTATGATCCGCGACCGTTTCATCGTTAGAGTCGATAACATGTCTGTTTCAATGAAGTCCTTTCCACGATCAGCCACCCACGGACATGCTGGATAACTCGCAGCCAGACCAATAGGCAGCCTTTGCAATTTTGATATTCATTTGTCGCCTTGGGTGCAAAAGCCTGTTTAGGTGACTCGCTGGTTGGAGTCAAGCTTTCAAAAAGTGGGGATGAAACAACTGGGTATGGAAGTTGTGGGGGAGTCAGGCCAATTTGACGCAAGTCAGTCTGCACGACCTTGCCTCGCTTACATCCGGCTTTTCTAATAGGTTCTATCATAAGGTTTTCCAGCTGTTTTGTTCTCACGCTCTATATGTTTCAAGTAACAGCTGAGTTTCATCTGATGTCAATGAGTGGTGTTCTCTCACTTAGTCTTTGCAGCTTGTTTCATAAGAGCAAGTAGAATGTATTATAAAGCTTTCCTGACAGTGTAAATTGTGATAACCTCCATGCTTAAGCCGTTTGTAAGCATCAAACAGGTCCAAAAGGATGGATTTAGACGACATTCAAGAAATGATGCTTTGCAAATTTTACTTCCCGTTTCCGCGGCTCTCCACGGCCTTGACAGTGGAGTCTCCCAGCCTTACTTCTCTATCCACGAACCTTGAAAAGATCAGGTTAATTTTTAGAGGTCAGAATCTATGAACACTTATGCACCATCGTGATAACTCTTCGAATACTTCCCTCTGGTTTTTTTTTCTCAGCAAAAAATCTGCGTAAAGTGGACATTTTTGACAGTTGTGGGGTTCACCGCTTGGGACGAAAAGTTCATGTTCGAATTTGAATTTCGGATTGTCGTACATCTTAAAAATATCCAAATTAGGTCTATTGGTAATTTGGTTTCTTTTCAAGGAACTATTATCTAGGTATTTCGGTTAGGGCTTCGTTAGACAAACCAGACCAGGAATTTAATGGACGGCACTATTATTTGACCGGTATCCAAGCCCCTCTGGGTCAATAATTACTTCACACATGTCTTGATAGCTGTACTGGTACCGGATCATTAACCTCATTCGTTCACCGTCCTCGTGGGATTAAGACCAAGATTACTTTCGTTTAGTTTCATTTCCTGGTTGTAAGCCACTTTTCTTTTTTCGATCTCAGGAGCGAAGATAACAGAATATGACTCAGTACGTACATCTACGTCGAACCTTCCTGAAGTTGTGTCATTTTCACGGAGTGAACTGTGTGAAGACTTGCCCATCTTGGGCTTTTCCGTCTTCGATTAACAGGATTTTTCTGAAAAGCCTACTTATGTCGTCCCGCGCAACGCCATAACCGCTTTGAGTGGCGGATTAAATTAAATGAGGGTATTCAGTGTGCCTCGACACCTTTGTCTGGAGCCATTTTCGTTATATTTTGGGCTTCATTCTAGTATTGTAACAACGCGATAGAGTGGCCGTATAAGTAATAAGATATTGCGAAAATTGCTAGTCTCTTGACCGTTCCTTTTCTAAATTACGCATTAGTTGAGACTTGGCCGTGCAAAAAATTACTATGCGCACGCCTAAAAGTTAACATGGCTACTTTGTGGACGGCCTTTTGCCAGCGAGTTAGTGAGTCTTCGCAATGGGCAAGAAAGTACCAGGACGTTTTATCAGAGAGATGTCAGTAAGCGTTATAACTGCGTTTTAGGGCGTGAAAACACAGATTTGCAAACCTGACTTTCCGAAGTCGATGAGATGCCTGGTTTTCTAAAAATAACCCGCTCTCTTACGCCTTGTTTAATCTGAAATACATGGTGAAAGAAAATCAATTATCAAGTACGCCAAGTTCCGTCTGGTAAGACCCTCGAGTTCAGATTTCTCTCTTCACGCACAAGAACACGCGCGGGTGCCCAAACTTAGCCTAGGGTGGCTATTAGCATAGAAAACTGCCGGAATGCAAGGCAACGTAGATTTCCGCTCTAAGTATTTTAACTGATAAAATTATTTATAAACATATTCTTTATACAAAGGCGGTATTTTCCGGATAACGTTGGGCGATTAAAATGCGCAACATTTTAGTTGTTTACAATTGATCGTCTCAACTTCCGTCATCAGGTATCATGAGTTTGGTCACACACTGTATATCGCCCCTCAACTAAGTTCACTCAAGCAGCGGTTGCCATTGAAGGCCTTTATCTTAAGCCTAAGGACGAGCTTTTCTTCAAAATTCAGACTAGGGTAAGGTGATACCATATTAACAGCACAGGTACTAGCCAAAAGCCCATACACGCGTGTTTCGCCGATATTCTAACGCTGCAAGGCGCAGTCGCGAGGGGTTCGGCTCGTCAGTGGGCCCTCCAGCATTCCCCGTGTGTTTTCTGGTAGATGCTCCAATTTAGAAATTTTCGCTTCTTAATTTCCTCAGAAATTATCTGAGGAAATTAACTGATCTACCCCAACTTCGTAGATAATTTCTGAGAAAATTAAAAGCGACAATTTCTAAATTGGAGTATCTACCAGAAAACACATGGAGGATGCTGGGGGACCCACTGACGAGTCGAACCCCTTGCAGCTGTGTCATGCAGTGGCAGGATATCAGCGAAACACGCGTGTATGGGCTTTTAGCTAGTACCTGTGCTGTTAGTATGGTATCACCTTACCCTAGGATATACTACTAGCTGCCTGTCGGCAGTTAATGAATATTACGCGGTTACCCGCTGTGGCTGATGGACTTTGGCCCAAATATTCATACATCAAATTCTCGGTCTGAGCCTATAAACCTTGAACAAACTGATCCACTCCAACTTCGTAGATAATTTCTGAGGAAATTAAAAAGCGACAGAATTTAGACTGCTGTTGGTCAAAGGGCCTCATATTTGAGGCAGATGTGCACTCACTGCTGACTGTTTCAATTTGCTCTTTGGAAGTTGGACGACTGTATGAGAAAACTCATATGATCTGGTGGTCGCTGGCGGCGGGGGGGGGGATGTCAGTTTTCAACCCCCCGACCGGCTTCTTGCTCGGCATCTTTTCACTGCATATTTTCCCTTCCGACTGTGGTTTTAGTGGTTGCACTGACAGAAGAACAGAAGCAGCAGATGCTTCTCTCGGAGGGCTTCAAGTGTTTCTTCGACCGCAGCGCGCGCATAATTGAGCGGGCCCTGTGTGAGTCCGAGGACGTCTTTCTTGACTATTCCGGTGAGGAGGTGAAGGCGCAAACGTGAGTCAGTCATCTTTGCCTCCACCCTTTGTTGTGAGTAGACACTCCTCTCTCTCCTACCTCCTAGGTCTCTTACGGATAATACTCGATTAAAAGAACGTGCTTTTGTCTAAACTCCCCCATCAAGTTCTGATTGGATGCTTTCGCGCGCGCGCGCCCCCGCTGCTACGGATTGGTCACCGCGTGTTGCCCGCGCAACCGAAAAGGACCGCAGGAAGCTTGTCATGTCCTGTGCTTCTGCGTTGTTTCTGTTGATGCATTCGAGGGTGAATTCGGAACAGCAGGCGCGCAAAAGTCCTATTCGTCCACGACGGAATCCAGTAGCTTAGCAATGCACAGCGCTCTGCAACAAAATTATGCGTTATTGCCGTTGTGAATGAGACAGCCTAATTAATCGTATGTTTTCGACTGGTATACAGCAGGCCCTTAGCAGGACAGTGGACGCTCACCGATCAGGTTACGGAACATGCTCGTTCCGTTGTGCCTTGGGGCTCATACTAGAACCCTCGCAGGCAGTCGCACAGCGACTAGTAGTAGACATAGATGAGATGGAGCCGACAAAGACAAGGGAGACCGGAATGGCCATTTCTGGCTTATTAGCCGTCATCAGCCAGTCGTGCCCAACCCCAAGTGTGGATCACTTGAGATTCGAACCCGGGATCTTTGGTCATGGAGTTTGACACTACCATTGGGCCAGGCGAATATCATTAGTGGGGAATATCAATTATGACAGTGGCCGCTCACCGATCAGGTCACGGGACGTGCTTGTCCCGTTGTGCCTTGGAGCTCAATCTGGAACCCTCGCAGGCAGTCGCACAGCGACTAGTAGTAGTAGTAGCAGCAGCAGTAGTAGTAGTAATAGTAGTGCTGCCGGCGCAACCGGAAAGGGCTGCAGAAAGCAGCCTATGCAAGAACTTTATTCGCTTGTCATGCCCTGTGCTTGCCCGTTGTTTCTGTTGATGCATTCGAGGGTGAATCCGGAACAGCAGACGCACAAAAGTCCTATTCTTCCACGAAGCGTATATTTTCGGGAATCCAGTAGCTTAGCAGTGCACAGTGTCCTGCAACAAAATTATGCGTTATTGCCGCAGTGAATAAGACAACCTAATCAATCGTATTCTTTCTACTGGTATACAGCAGGCACTTAGTAGGGCAGTCCTTTTCCCGTGGCGGAAGAGCGTTCACCGATCGGATCACAGGACGTGCTTGTCCTGTTGTGCCGTGGAGCTCAATCTAGAACCCTCGCAGGCAGTTGCCTAGCGACGTAGTAGTAGTAGTAGTAGTAGTAGTAGTAGTAGTAGTAGTAGTAGTAGTAGTAGTAGTAGTAGTAGTAGTAGTGTGTAGATATATAGCACTTTTCCCTTCAGTTCTACCTGAGGGACGTTGAAGGGCTAACCTTCCTGGGAGAAAGGTAGTAGTTATTTATCATAGATTGAAAGTTCCCCCACTCAGGGGAAAATACTTACTTCATTTCTCGTGTAGACTGAGTGTTTCAAAAGCATCCGGCGGGGTGTGAAACAGCGACTTTCATGACAGTGTTCTACTCAAGTAATCGATAACCACTCGACCAGTGCTCAGCTTTCATGTCCCCACTCCGAAGTTGATCTGGGTCTGCCTGATGATTGGAAATAAACCCGAAACTACTCCTCCATTTGTTTTTGGCGCCTTCAGTAGTGCTTTTCAATCATGGGGAGGGGGGGGGGGTGCGGACCGTGTTACTAGCCCGTTGGGGGAAGGACAAGTAGTTGAAGTGGGTGGTAGTTAGATACGCGAAGTGTTCCTCTGTGCTCTGCCAGAATATGTCGAAAAAATATGTGGACCGTTATCCTTCTCATAAAAAAGATGGGCATAATGTGAATATCCCAAGAACAGTCAGTCAAATGGTCGTTCTTCGCACAGAGCGATCTACTTGCGTTTGCATTCCCCCACATTCCCTACAACGTAGCCTTTGTATTCCAGCATATCGCGATTCGATCCTTCGCTCCTAGCCACATTTTCTTTCTTCGCCGATAAAACTTGAACTGCGTAAACCTTGGTGGTCATGTGGGAACGACGCAGCTCGCTTCATTTCTGAGCAGCCTCCTAAGGAGCTTTTTCGCTGTGGACTAGGTGGATTTGGAAAACTCAACTCCGTAGGTGTGTAGGTGTAGGCAGTGCCAACGCTGGCAGAATCAATACTCGCAGTCTTGCCGTTAGTGCGTACGCTCGTTACAGCAGGCGATTTTGTTGACAACATGAATCTCTTCTTCGTCGTTAAGGCGTGGTCGGAGCGGTTTATGCGACGCTTTTTCTGCCTCCGATCAACACCCGATTTGCCCGCTGCCAGGTCAGCCTTGCACACATGACCCAACACGCGCAAACGGCAGTGTCGAGTTCACCTGGTGACGACACCAGTAGCCATACAATCTTCGCACAATGCCGTCAACCCTCTGCCACTGGCCACGCGTAGGCCACACCGCAAGTTCTCTCTGGACAGGCCTTTTTGTGTCCTAACGGGCACGTCACCATGGATCTGGGAGCGCTAATAGTGGGGACAAAGGCGATTGGGACGACCACTTCTAGCCCATTAGAGGCTGTTAGCCTGCAGAGGGAGAGAGAGAGTAGGCCTTTATTATGAGGCACACGACATTTTCGGGAGCAGGGACGGTAACTAGTGCGTGAATTAGTTCATAGCGATCGTAACCTTGCGCAGCATCTACCGCACTCTCTCACCCTCCTCCACCTGGACCTGGTGTCATGACGGTATCGAGAAGACTGGGGGGGCAGGAGAGAACGCAGGTGACTGGCACGGTGGAGACCCGCAGGTAGGCGCACCACCACACCTCCCCTGGTTCACAACAAACATTTGACCAACAAAAAGGGGCGGGGGGCTCGGATCCCAATCGGCGCGACGCGAGCCCGCAACTTGGCGTGCCGCCACACCCCGAATGTTGGCATTTGTTATGAGCGCGCATTCCCGATTGCGCCTGCTGTTTTGATCTAGCGCGTGATCCGCCCTAGGGGCACTATCATGACTCAGCACAATCGAAAAGTTCAGATTTCCACGTTGTTGTTGTTGTGAACAGCTCTCGTGGCAACTTCTTCCTAAAGTACCTGGGCAGACGTGGTTAGTAGACGGATGCCCATGTCGCGCCCCAGAACACCGCAAGCAAATCATCATCCTTTGAATGCGAGTTCCCTCCGCTGAAGTATTACGCAACAACCGGGGAATACAAAAAGTACCGGCTGAGCCTGCCCAAGTCATAAATACTGCCGCACACATGTGCGTGGCACATGTTGGACGCGGGCTTCGGGCCATGTCAGCTACTGTGCGCCTGATCTCACTTGCACTCAGCCGAAAGGTTCAAAGAGGTCGCAGGCGCATGGAAAAGGCAAGGTGGAATTAGGCAGTCACTGGGAAATCCATCTTCACGGCACAGCAGCCTTTTTCATCCCCACAAAAATTCAGACGCGCCAACAACTGCCAGCGGACGAGACACTGTTGTCCTACCAAGGACTGAGAACCGGACTGCGATGACGCTTCCATGTGACCCTTATTACGCTGTTGCCTACTTAAGGTCTTAGACATTCGCCAAATGAGGCCTGGGGATTTTGGTGCTGGAAGTGACGCTCAATGGAGAAAGCATCCGGGTTTGAATCCCAGGCCATCCAAACTTCCAATACGGTATGGCTGTCGGATGACGGCCAGTAAACCCGAGATGACCATCCCAGTCAATGGCTCTTTCTGAGTCTGGCTCTTTTGGCACTCAGACATGGGAGATTCGAGCCGCCGTTTCAGTAGCCTAGCATACTCACAGTTGGACCGGGTCGTGCACAGCACGCGTAGACGAAAGGTTCAACCTCGTCGGCTTCCCGTCCGCCCTCACCCCAGGTCGTCTTGACGTTGTCTTGCTATAGCATCAAGGTGGGTGGCAGAGGAGAGTGAGGTAGATGCTTCGCAAGTCTGCTTTATTGTGAAGTAGTTCACATGCAAGCCACCGGTGCCGCGTCCACCTCGTGGGGAACACGATGGGCGACGCTCGAACCGTCACCTGTAAAACAAGTACAGATTTTTGGTTAGGTTCATGTGGACCGATTTACGTCGTTTTATAAGCCCAAACAATTTCGGGTGGAATTCGACCGTCTGCTGCCAACCTTTATCGTAGTTTCATTTCCTCCGAAGCAGCACCAACCGTCTCCAGGCGCTTTTTCTGCCCTAATGAAGAGTACTTCTTCTGAGACCACTAGCTGGCTTAATTTCCTCACTATATCTAATGGTCATCGAGGTTCGTATAGTTCAAATACGTCCACTTCCGACAAGGCCGATGCCGTGCAGGCTACCAGTATACCTAAGTTTAGTGTTCCTTACCGGAAAGAATAAGACAAATTGCAGCGTTTTTTATCGAGTCGATCGATTGGTGACTTTCTGCCTCCCCGCCATCCTGGAGAGAATTTTATTTTCGCCTCCTCCCCTCCTTCCGCCTACAGGAGCGACGATCTGCTGCCATTTTGCCTACACTTCTTCGATGATCATTGGTCACGCAACCGCATAGTCGTCGGTCTGGACTGGTCTACCACCTACCCGGAGCTTGTGCTGGCCGCTTACAGTCCCAATGAGGAGGTAGTGCATGAACCCGCTGGCTGTTGCATGATCTGGAACCTCAAATTTCCCCGCAAAACCAGCCCAGAGTACATCTTCACCTGCTCTGAGCCAATCACAGCCGCGACGATGGCCAGGTTTCATCCAAATCTCGTCATCGGAGGCACCTACTCCGGCCAAATTGTGCTCTGGGACACTCGGTAAGTTTGTGTTTATTCGTCTGGTCTAGTCAGGCCCGATCAGAACCTCTAAGACGCATCAGCAGTGTCAGTATTTTTGAAAAAAAATTGCTGATGACATTACCGACAAGGACCCGGGGGAGACTGGTACTGGAATGACCATTTCTGGCTTATTAGCCGTCATCAAACCAACCACAAGTGTGGATGAGAAGAAAAGGCGATCTCTGGAACCATAGTTTTACTGTCCTGACGTTTCAAAAGCGAACAAGCTTCCATCGTCGGAGGTAAGTGTGGAGTACATTCGACCGCCAACTGTTGGATCTAGCTGCTTTATAGCCTGTCTAGGTTCAGTCTCTTGAGTCGGCCTAATTCGTGCCACCCCTACGTGGAAACGGTGTAAATAAGGGCAGACTTGTACGGAAACACGGTCCTATAATTGGCATGATTAGGAAAATCTAAATGCTACACTTACAACCAAATGTCCCCAGGTGTACAGTCAGAAGGTTAATGTACAGTCAGAAAGATGTGGCGTATAGTCAGAAGGGTAGTGTCAAGTTACGCGGGAAGGAGACGGGAGATTCAAACAAATAGTACGAGTACAGTGAGTGTGGTATCGTGCCTCACAGTATGTATAGGTGGCTGACAGTCATGTTCAGACGGGTTTTACGTCAGCGAGGAAGGAGCGGGAAGGGATTCCTCGAGCGTCTTGTCGCCGGATGAGGGAGTGGTGTATCAGCTTTTAGTGGTCACCAACCGCATGCACACAGGGACTGTGGCGGACGGAGGAGGCTGACGGAATGTACTCAATTTACATCGGGGGCCGGCGTTGAGACATTGGGTGGCCGTCGTTCGTACCTCCATCGACTTTACCTGTCGTCCAATGCCGCTAATCTTTTTTACGCTGCCACGACTGTCTTTTTTAATCGTCTGCCGGAATAGTGGGTGGTACGGCTCTAGTGGCGACTGCGCGTTCGTCGGACCCGGGTTGAGGGGCGACTGAGTGTGTATTCGCCATGGACTCACGCATGTTTGGATCCATTTTTGGTCTGGATTTGCGTTTGCACATTCGTTCACTGAGCTGCGCCCGGGGGGCTTGGTAGGCCGCAGGAAGAGCCACACAACGGTTGATGGAGGTTGTCTCCGTGTTCCAGGCCTCGATTGTTTCCCTGGCTATGCGGTCGTATCCGCGGTCCAGAATTTTGGCATTCTGGAAGGCGAACGTGTGTCCGGAATCGGCCCATTGTTCTGCCATCAGAGACTTCTTACTGCCCTCATGTGTTCTCCAACACGGGTCTGGGCAATAATCGGGAGGGGGTCCCCAAAAAAATACTACCAGCCAAAGCAGCCTGTCTTACGGGAAAGGTGGTAATAGGGGTTTAGTGGGCGGGGCCCATGGATGCGTAAATAGATGTTGTCTGTAGTTTGTAGTCATTTGCCGGTCTCCCCAATGTAGTTACCTTCGCAGGAGTTATACAGAATCCGGTAGATGATGTTCGTGGTTTCACCTCGTGGCAAAGGGGCCTTAGGCCTCATGACCAGACGTCGAATTGTTGACTGCGGTCGGTGGGTTATGCCGACCCCCGGCGGTCTGAAGAGACGGGAGAACGCCTCAGAAACACCGTCGATGTATGGAAGCGCACGCAATATTTTTGGTCGTTCTGTTACCAAACTTCGGCTTGGTCCGGCCTGCCTGCCGCGTTCGATGAAGTTTCGAGGATACCCGTTGGCCGTGAAGAGGCGCTGGAGGCCTGTGTAGTTCAGACCTTCTGTCGTCCGGCTCGCTGCAGTGTGTTTCTGCTCTTCTGTAGAGTATTCGCACACAACTGCGTTTGTTGCCTAACGGGTGCTTACTGTGGTAGCTCACGATTTGGCGTGTATTAGTGGCTTTCCTATATACCGTCGTTTTAAGGTGCCCATTGGGTTTTCGATGGACGAGAACGTCCAGGAACGGCAGCTAGTTGTTGTTTTTCGCCTCCATTGTGAACTGGATGTTAGGGAAAACAGAGTTCAGGACATCATGGAATTCTTGGATCATTTCCCGCTTAATGACAACGAAGGTATCATCGACATATCGAGTCCGAAATTTCGGTGTACGGGTTACGAAAACTAGGATCTCTACTTTTTAGAGAACTGCTTATGCGATGAAGCCCGAAAGCGGCGATCCCATTGGCGCCCCCTTGACCTGCACGTAAGTTGTACCTCCGGAAGCGAAGTACGTCTTCAGGTAGAATTTCAGCAGCAAAATCATGCGTGTGAAGGACCGATTAGACGTAGGAGAGCAATCGGGTGTCGTTTATCAGATCCCACGTCGAGACTGCCCTCACCATTACACAGGACAGACCGGACGACAACTTAACTCGCGAAAACGGAGCATAGACGGGCAGTCCGGAGAGGTGACCCGTTGTCTCAGGTCGCCATTCACACCCTGGAGGAAAGCCACGAATTCAATTTCACAAACACGCGGATAGTGGCGCAGGCCAGCAAAAATACAGGTCGAGAACTTCTGGAGGCCTGGGTGTCTGACACCGACTCTATCAACAGACACGTTGACATACCCCCCTGCTATCACGCGCTCCGTTCCCGTGGCCAAGAGACGAGACCCAATTCCCAGCCAAGGTTGCACGCAGTCACGCCGCCGTGAGATGGCGTGGATTCAACATTCTCGCGAACACTACCCCCTGCACTCCTAGCCCCCCTTCATGGCTTAACTACAAAGCTGCACATTTGATGCCACAGTCTATGACGGTGGCCTCTTGTAGGAGACCGAAAGATCAGACTAATACATGTACCGTCTCAGTGATCGCGCGTACATCTTCTTTGCAAATGTTCGCTTTCCGGGCGGATGTATGAGTAAAGAATAATGAGACTGTTCGAGTGTCGGAACTGTTTGTTTGTTCTGGGCCTCCATTGTCAGAGGTGACAGCAGCGACATAGCTTATTAACCACCAGTGCTGAAGGCTTGCGGGTGAATGCGCAGAACTACGTAAGTCGGCGGTAGTTCGATACGTGGATTGACCGTGTCCTTATCCGGGACCCACGACTCAATCAGTCCTCTACTTGTCATGTTTCTGTCGTGAACGACTATCTTTGCGGCAGCGAAGTTGTACTTGTAACCCATTTTGGAGGTGTGGGCAACCGTTTGTGATAATGCATCATCCAAAGGTAGCGCGTAGTTATACAGCGAGACTACTCCGCGAAGTTTGATTCTTCTTAACGTCTACTAACCCCGCTGCGCATGGCAGCTTTGGACCGGTACATACTTTGAACACCTAGTCCTGCATCAATGCGCTCGGTCGCGACTGAGACGTTTTTAATGTGTAGCAGACCCAATTCCCAGCCAAGGGTGTACGCAGTCACGCCGCCGTGAGACGACGTGGGACTCAGCCTTATCGCGAATACCACCCTCTGCACTCATATCTCCCCCCCCCCTTCATGGCTTGATTACAAAAACTGCTCATTTGACGCTGCATTCTCACAGTCTCTGACGATGGCCTCCTGTAGGAGACCGAAAGCGCATACTAATACACGTGCTATCCCAGAGATTGTGTGTTCATCTTCTTTACAACAACAACCTACGATCCGCATATTCGCTTCCATCCGTGAAAGTATCTTTTGGTAGGGGGTGCTCACTGACCGTTCTTGCGGAACTCACTCGTTCCGTTGTGCCTTACGGGCTCTCTCTCGAGCCCAACCAGCAGCCGCACAGCGGCGCATGATATATGCAGTATGTTGTTACCGATCCTTGTCTTTGCCGGTAATAACAAAGTATCTTTTGTTGTCAATTATAGGTCACCGAAGCGGACACCCGTGCAACGCAGCACTCTGACCTCATGGGCACACACCCAACCACTGAACACAGTTCAGGTTATTGGCTCCAAGAATGCCCACAACATCATCACGTTGAGCTCAGATGGCTCTATGTGCGCCTGGAGTGTGGAGATGCTTGGTGAACCGAGGGAAAAGTTGAAGGTCGGCGATGCGCCCTCAGGCGGCCTGTTCGATGTCTTCCCCACCTGCATGGCCTTCTTCGCGAACGACCAGAACAACTACGTGGTGGGCTCCGAGAGCGGCATCATCTACACCGACCAACGACATTCCAGGTATTGTCAGTTTTTTCCAGCATTCTAATTTTACATCCTCTTTCTATTTGACAATCGATTCGCCAGGTCGATCACCCGCTAAGCTAACCGTGACCAATCTGATATAAGCGAACAGGCCAGTTACAGGAAGTAGTTCAGAAGACGAAGATGCGATCACTGGCCGTCACCAGCCAATCATGTCAAACCCTGAGGCTCGATCCCGTCACCTTTTGACTAGGTATCCAACGTTCTAACCAGTGGTGCGCGGGCTCGTTATTCTCTCGGTTGCGATCGGGCATGTAGAATGGTGGAGGGGCGCTCACCGATCGCGTTACGAGATACACTCGTCCCGTTCTGAGCTTATGTGCTCAATCTCGAGCTCCGCCGGCCCCGTCGACGCTAGAGCTGTAGGTTTCTAGAACCCCATCGGAGAGGCTACACAACAAAAATGCAGAGGTTATTGGTTGCCCTAGTAATCGTTCCATTTGCTTCAAGCCACCCCATATATCGATCTCGTCGAATTAATGCTAAGAGACATGGCCGAGGTTGCGAAGCTATACTACTGACTCTCTAGGACTGCCATTTTGGAGGCCTTGGAGCTAACTCTTGTTTACATGTTACACGTCCCTGTCGCTCTGACTGCCCATATTCTTCTGCTTCCGTTTTGTTGGTGACTTGTTTTTTTTGGTTTCTCAGCCTGTATGCATGCCTCTGCTCAGCAAAAGTCGATCGGTCAGGCGATTTTGCTTACCCCAGTCAGCCTCATAATAGAAGTACGGTAATGGGAGATAGAGCAGCAGCGAGGGTGATGGCTGAGAAGACGAAGATGCGATCACTGGAACAAAAAACTTATTGGCCTGACGTTTCGGATTCTCACTTGGACCCATCTTCGCAGATGTAATGGGGGCACAAGGAGTGCAGTATCTATAGCACGCGGCTGCCGTGGGACCATATGCGCACTGTGATTAGGAGCTCTCTCAATCACCGCTTGGGTCGTAATTGATGCCATAATGGCTTGTCATTGCGTAATGACCTCTCGTTACCGTATTCTATGCTCAGATTTCCCCCTGGGCAGGGGAATCAGTCACATGTCGCAATCACCGCTGGGTTGCCACCATTACCCGTATCTGCGACTGTCTCTGATGATGGGTTCGAGTGAGAATCCGAGACGTCTGGCCAATAAATTTCTTGTTCCAGTGATCGCATCTGCGTCTTCCGTGACCACTCTCTCGGCGGACTGATAGCCTCATTATTTCGAAGCTGGAAGAAGGGTCTGTGATACCTCCTGATCAAGACAACCTTTACGAAAGCTCTCATATACAGTAGATGTGCTAACTCATGAAATGTCAACCAAAATTTCGAAATGCGTTCTCGTCTCGTAAAGATTAATTAAGTAGTGTTGTAAAACTAATCATGATGCAGCATAAATCTATAATGATCCAGTTTCCTCAGGGTGTCGGCTTTCGAAAGAACTTATTTTCGGCTGCATGCAAGATCTATACTCTGAAAAGAATGACTACTTAAGTAGCATGCAATTTTCTCATTGATTTTCGATGCCCGTGAAAATTCAATTATATTTCGTGGAAAACATGCATAAGAACATTCCTTCTTTTACTTAGCCGGTAGAAAATCACGTCTTCTTCCAATTTCATACTCAAAAGAAGATTATAATTCGGTTTTAAAAACGTTTCTAATTGTGTGATTTTTTAATACCGTTAAATGGCCGTACATGAAACGCCATGTATCTGCATTTACGAATGTGGCTTGTAAAGTTAACAATACTGCTCAAATCGACTGCTTAATTTTATGAACCTCATATGATCTCCTCTTAACACCGTAGAGAAATGCATGGTTTTCCGTACATGGAAAATATACAGCTTGTAGTTTTGAAACTCTGAATGCAAGTGTAACAGCAGGTCGGGTTCAAAATTATTCGGGAATTAGAAAAGTTTTTTAAAACCGAATTATACTCTTCTTTTGAGTATGAAATTGGAGGAAGACTTGATTTTCTACCGAATAAGTAAAAGATTGAATATTTTTATGCATGTTTTCCATGAAATATAATTGAATTTTCAAGGGCATCGAAAATCAATGAGAAAATTGCATGCTACATAAGTAGTCATTTTTTACAGAGTATAGATCTTGCATGCAGCCGAAAATAAGTTCTTTCGAAAGCCGACACCCTGAGGTAACTGCATCATGATTAGTTTTACAACACTACTTAATTAATCTTTTCGAAACGAGAACGCATTTCGAAATTTTGGTTGACATTTCATGAGTTAGCACGTCTACTGTATGTGAGATTTGAGACCCTCCGCCCTCCCGAATGAAGCCTGGCATGCATGCAGTTGCGGCCTAGATTTTGAGCGGAATGTGCAGACGGGCTGTTTAGCCTTGTCAGCTACTGCGCCCACGCTCACCTCGGTCGTCCTGAATCTGCACTGCTATAAAAACATGGTCGGTGTGGGAAGGGGCGGTGAGGTAGATGCATAGCAAGTCAAATGCACCACAAACAAACGAACTCGCAACTCACCGCTGAAGGTTCCACCTCGTGGGACACTGTTGCTGGCGATGATCAAACTTCCGTGATCGACCTAATCCAGACGCGCGTCAATACCACACGGATCAGCCCCCCGTGTCTCCCAGACTTCCTGTCCTGATCGATTTGAGCAGTTTTTCCGGTGGTGTAGGGGGGGCGCTCACCGATTGCGATACGGGATACACTCGCCCCGGTCTCAAGCCCCGCGGCCTCACAGCGGCTAGCAGTACATTTAGGCAGAATAGCATTGCCGACAAAGACGAGGGAGACTGGAATGGCCATTTCTGGCTTATCGGCCGTCGTCAGCCAGTCATACCCAACCCCGAAGTGTGGCACACCCGAGGCTCGAACCTGCGATCTGCTAGTTAGAAGTCCGCGCCTCTAACCAGAGAGAGAGAGAGAGTCCGTAATGCATATTTATATGCTATGCCCGTATAAATGTAAATATGCTTTGTAGAATTTATTACCGACAAAGGCAAAGGAGATTGAAGTGGTCATTTCTGGCTTGTTAGCTGTCGCCAGCCAGTCATACCCAACCCCGAAGTGTGGAACACCTGGGGCTCGATCCCGCGACCTGTTAGTTAGAAGTCCAACGCTCCTAACCACTGAGCCACGGGCTCGTTGTCCTGTCGGTTGCGTTCTGGTACATACAGTAGATGTGCTAACTCATGAAATGTCAACCAAAATTTCGAAATGTGTTCTCGTTTCGAAAAGATAAATTAAGTAGTGTTGTTAAACTAATCATGACGCAGCATAAATCTATAATGATCCAGTTACCTCAGGGTGTCGGCTTTCGGAAGAACTTATTTTCGGCTGCATGCGAGATCTATACTCTGCAAAAAATGATTACTTAAGTAGCATGCAATTTTCTCATTGATTTTCGATGCAGTCAAAAGTTCAATTATATTTCATGGAAGACATGCATAAAAATATACATTCTGTTACTTATTCGGTAGAAAATCACGTCTTCTTCCAATTTCACACTCAAAAGAAGAGTATAATTCGGTTTTAAAAAACTTTTCTAATTCCCGAATAATTTTGAACACGACCTGCTGTTACACTTGCATTCAGGGTTTCAAAACTACAAGCTGTATATTTTCCGTGTACGGAAAATCATGCATTTCTCTACGGTGTTAAGAGGAGACCATATAAGGTTCATAAAACTAAGCAGTGGATTTGAGCAATATTGTTAACTTTACAAGCCACATTCGTAAATGCAGATACATGACGTTTCATGAACGGCCATTTAACGGTACTAAAAAATCTCACAATTAGAAACTTTTTTAAAACCGAATTATACTATTCTTTTGAGTATGAATTTGAAAGAAGACGTGATTTTCTACCGGTTAAGTAAAAGAAGGAATGTTCTTATGCATGTTTCCCACGAAATATAATTGAATTTTCAAGGGCATCGAAAATCAATGACAAAATTGCATGCTACTTAAGTAGTCATTTTTTGCAGAGTATAGATCTTGCATGCAGCGGAAAATAAGTTCTTCCGAAAGCCGAAACCCTGAGGTAACTGTATCATTACAGGTTTATGCTGCATCATGATTAGTTTTACAACACTACTTAATTAATCTTTACGAGACGAGAACGCATTTCGAAATTTTGGTTGACATTTCATGAGTTAGCACATCTACTGTACATACAATGGTAGGGTGGCGCTCACCGACAGCGCTACGGAACTCACTCGTCCGGTTTTGCTTTCCGGGCTCTCTCGTGCCCTGCCAACTGCGGTACAGCGGCGCATAGTATAGCAGAGTAACATTACTGGCAAAGACAAGGGAGACTGGAGTGACCATACTCAATCCCCGAGGCTCGGTTCCGCGACTTGTTGGTTAGAAAGCCAACACTCTGATCACTGGGCCAGGGTTTCGTTGTCCTGTCGATGTCAATCGGGTGAATGCAGTGGTAGATGGGCGTTGGCTCGCCTCGTTTACTTTGTAGGAGTCGTTTTCGCTATCCGAGGCTCACTCATCACACGCAAAGTCCTCTCTTTTGCATATATTACTGGCCGCTAAGCGACATGAGTGCTGAAAGGATCTGAAAAAGCAACTTTCGCGTCACCTGTGTACATTTTCCCACTGGCGCCCTGCCAACCTGCTCCCCTCCCACCAGCCAACTTGAAATCTACCAATCAAATGACCTGAGGCTCCACCCATTCCTCCCCCCCACATCCCTTGCTGGGGGGAGGGGGTGGAGCAGGTTGGCGGGGAGTATTGTAGCCGATATGTGGCCTGGACGGCTTGGGATAGGCATGCATACGACGGTGCAAAGGAGAAATTTGGAGGTCTTCGACGTGCCCTCGATCGGCCACTTTCGCGGCTTCTTCATTTGCATGTCGCCCTTCTCAAAAACCGAAACAACTATAGGTGACCAAGTTAGACTGTCGGCTTTTTCAAAAGCTATAAGCCTCTCCACCCTCCGTCTCTTTTTCCGCCGCCAGGTAGTCCACAGACCCTGATTCCTTTTTTTTCCAGTGTGACTCGCCAACGGCTCTCCGCTAGCATTCGTTGAACGGAGACGAAAGCAACCAAGCAAGCGGACTGAATGGCATAGTCAACCAAAATCGTGACACAGCATTCCGTACATGAAAGGGGTCTCCGAAGCCGTGGCTAGTTCCATCGTGCCGCCCGGAATAGGTGTTGCCCACAGGTCCGACTCAACAATCCGCCGGCAAGTGATGAGGCCAAAAGACCCGATCCCTAAGCGGGAGATGTCGGCTGTTGTCTACCGACTTCAATGCAGCTGCGGGAAATGCAACTACGTTGGGGAAACCGGCCGACGGCTGCAAACGCGAATGCATGTGCGAAGGTTGGGCCAACAGTCGGAGGTAGCAACCCATGCTACGCAAATGGGACCCATCGTCAACTTTGAGGCCGTTGAGACTGGGGGCCAGAGCGATGATCATACAACAAGGCAGATGCAAGAAGCCTGGATGTCTACCGACTACTCTGTCCACCGCCACATCAAGTCGCCTCCACCCTATCTGACTTTACGAACTTTCTTAACGGGGGGCAGTCACGACGCGGGACAATCGGGGCCGTCAACTCTCTCCATGGTCGACGAGGCTGGAGGCTATTCAGGTCACGGTCGGATGCAGCCAGACAGGCGGCATTGGCGGGTCACGCGTCAAACAAAGTTCGTCATATACAGCGAGTGACCGATCGCATGAAATGTTTGCTGAAATTCTGAAATGCGTTTTTGATTAGGAAGGATTACTTTGGCGCAGTTGTAATGTTTATTACCTTGCGGCATAATCTAATAACATTGCGGACTCGGCAGGATGTCAGCTTTTGAATACACTGCTTTTCAATCTCCTTTAGAAACCATACTAGGTAAAAAATGACTACCTTAGTAACATGCATTTTCCCATTGATTTTCGATGGTCTTGCAAATTCAAATGTATCTCATTGAAACCATAAACAAGAATATGCTTTCTTTCAATCAACTAACAGAGAATCACGTCTTCTTTATATTTCATACTCAAGGAAGGAGTATAACTAGGTTTTAAAAAGTTTTTTCATTGCCGAATAATGTGGAACCTGATCCTTCGTTGCATTAGCGCTTGGTGATTTCAATCCACAAGGTGCATGCGTTCCGCGCAAAGAAAATCACATATCTTTCTATGCCATTAAAAAGATATCATACAGAGTACATACAATTTTGCAATGGATCCGGACTTTGTTGTACATTTCATGAGGAGCTGTGGTAAACGGCCAGGTACGATGCTATATGAATAGACATTACGCGGTCTTAAAAAATCTCGTGATCAGAAACGTTTTGAACATCTAATTATACTGCTTCCTTGAGTATGAAATATAAAGAAGACGTGATTCTCTGTTAGTTGATTGAAAGAAAGCATATTCTTGTTTATGGTTTCAATGAGATACATTTGAATTTGCAAGACCATCGAAAATCAATGAGAAAATGCATGTTACTAAGGTAGTCATTTTTTACCGAGTACGGTTTCTAAAGGAGATTGAAAAGCAGTGTATTCAAAAGCTGACATCCTGCCGAGTCCGCATTGTTATTAGATTGTGCCGCAAGGTAATAAATATTGCAACTGCGCCAAAGTAATCCTTCCTAATCGAAAACGCGTTTCAGAATTTCAGCAAACATTTCATGCGATCGGTCACTCACTGTAAGGAGGGCTGTGCGGACGACTTCTCAGTTTTTGAAAATGGGTAAACGAAGCAACTACTCGGAACGTCAGGCCTTTAATAAACCCCGCCTGGTGAACGCCTCCTTTCCCCTTTGATATGCCACCTGAGAATCGCATTTTGAGACTTCACTGTTTTATATCAGTGCTGGTGGTTGCCCCCCTCACTCCAGGCATCATTCCTTGTCACCGCCCTGTTTCTCAGACTTCAGCCCTCGGCTGTTTATGCAGTTTTGCCTGGTCTAGGTTTGTCGTGCCCCCGAGCTCAGTGACCGTGTGCGCCTATTGCACCACCAGTGTTGTTGTTTTGCTTGTCATTTGCGCGTAGGAAGGGCGCGTCTTCTGTAATTCCAGGCAGCCCGCTTTCTTGGCTCGAAAGGTCGTTAGGTGCCCTTCCTTCTCCTGGTTGATACTTGTTCCTTTTATGACTTCACTGTGTCTGATCCGTTAATAAAGCTATCGGTCATGGAAACCGCGCTCGGACCACTATTTTTCCCGATTCGAGTTGGATTGCAGTCGTAATGACTGTGACAATGCTTTCTTTTCTTTCACTCTCCGTTTAAAAGCGGACTCCATTCTCGTACCGACTTAATTGACCGCCTTCTGACTTACCCATCTGTTGCTTGTTTTACCTAAAGCCGTTCGGGCACTGGAGATGGTAATTCGCGCAGTCAATCCTACAAAGGTCACTCAACCTTCGTGACCAGCGTTTGCACCCATCCGAGTCCTGGACCGGTGAGCTACTCCAATCTCTTCCTCTCCTCCTCTTTGGACTGGACGGTCAGGCTGTGGTCCGTTCGCGAGCAGACACCGCTGAACGTCTTCGACGACTACT
This sequence comes from Spirometra erinaceieuropaei, assembly GCA_902702965.1. Taxonomy (NCBI): domain Eukaryota; kingdom Metazoa; phylum Platyhelminthes; class Cestoda; order Diphyllobothriidea; family Diphyllobothriidae; genus Spirometra; species Spirometra erinaceieuropaei. The sequence goes on along the minus strand of CACRXP010000383.1, from coordinate 215,575 downwards.
CAGAGTGCGTGTATGACGTCTGCTGGAGCCCTATCCACCCGGCCCTTTTCGCCGCTGTGGATGGAACGGGCCGTATCGACGTGTGGAACCTGAACAATGACTTGGAGGTACGACTTCCCAACTTATCTAAATTCATATCAGGAACTACTTTTTTTCGAGTCAGTAGTAACATTTTATACGACGACTTACTTCAGGTCCCCACGGCTCGAACCCACTTACCCGTAAACCCTGGCTGCTCGGAGCCTGCGGCAGTCCACAAGGCCAGGTGGGACAGCACTGGTTTGTTCCTCGCCGTTGGGGACGACGAGGGTCACGTGCGCGTTTGCAGTGTCGCCGAGAGCTTAGCGACACCTGGTGCCGACGATTGGACCATCCTGGCTCAAGTTCTAGCCAACTTGAAATCAACCAATCAAATGATCTGAGGCTCCACCCATTCCCCCTCCCCACATCCCTTGCTGCTGCCATTTTTTGGCTCACAGCGCCATGGAAGTTTACCCCAGCCATCTTTCTTTACACGCTTTCGAGTTGTTTTTCGTCCCCAGGTCTACTTACTTGTCTTTTTTCATTATTTTAACTTCGTTTTTTATATGCCATGATAGGCATAACCGTTGATAACTTATGACCTCTTATTTGCTCCGGTTGCATCTCGTCTCACCATGGCCGGCTGGCCACCTTAATATCATGTTTTTGCTTTTCTCAATTTCTTCATCTGCGTCGACCGAGTGACTTGTGCCATAGCTCCCACCCCTGTCCCCAGTAATGTCTGTTAACTCTGCGCATGCATCATCTTATTTCATCGCTTTTTTGCAGTTTTTTCTGCTATCCAGCTCTTTGCTAACGGTTTGGTCGTACTTTGGCTGTGGAATAACACTGTTTCCTTCTTTAATGCCATGTGTGTGCGGGGGTTTTGTTTACCCGGGAAGAGGCTGGTTATCGTAAGTGGCGATGGACGAATGCCATCAGTTCGGTCTCTGTTGCGCAGTCTTTCAGGTTTTTTCTATTACGCGGGCCCTCAAGGGGCTTGATTTGCGAATATCTCGTCCCCTAGACGTTAGCCGGTCTGGCATATATGAGCTGAACGACCAAAATTGAGGCAGCCTAAATGCTGCATATTTTACTTAATTGTCTAGCCTATTTCGGAGCATGTCGCTTTTACATGCACAATATGTTAACAAATAATTGTGCCAGTCAGAATGTCTGCAAATGTTTTTGCGAATTTACGTTACCGTGTATTTTAACGGTTTCACAGCCGTGCGTGTTTCTTTGCAGACAGAGAGCAATCCAGACTCGATAGATTTACCAAACGGAACTTGCCTCCCTTGGGAATTGATTTTTTACCGCCGCATAAATCAGATAAAGCAAGCAGGCTACTTTTAGGGAAGCAGAAGTTTTGCCCACTTTGAAGAGTCATGTTTGCCAATCTGTGTGATTCCATGCCCAAACTACGGTAATAGCGCCTACGGTAATCCTTTGTTTGGACGTTCTGATATTTTCTTGCTCTTTACGCATACTCGGCAACTTACCGCACAGGACATAATGCTTTTCTATGCTCTAGTTTCCGTTAGCAAGTAATGTATGGACGGGCCAGGTAGAGTACTAGGAGTTTTAGAAATATCTTAGTACTTTTACGGCCACTTTGTTGGGCACTTGCAATCTTAGAACGGGGTTCGATAGTGGACAAATATGGCGAAAAAGGCCAAAAGTGGGTTCTTTCGTATGCAGTAGAAGAATTGTCACTTATTTTAGGGAATTGAAAAAGCCGGTCAGAAGTGTTGATTTTTATCTCGACTTAACCTTGGGAAAAGGCAAAGTACGCAGACATGCGCCAGCGAGATGCCTGGCCAAGGCGCTTTTTATAGAGGTGAGACGTCGGAGGTGGTTTTTTACTTGATCCAGGCCATCTCTATGACTAACGTTCATATTCGTTGACAACGCGGTTTCATGTTTGAGTAAGCCTACCAGTATGGCCCAAACAGCCATCTGCATTAGAAAAAATGTCCCTGACCTCGGCAACGGTAGGTTGTGTAACCCCACTTCGCAACTAGTAGCCTCAGGATCGTGTAACACGGGGACGGTCGTAATAGGGGTGTTACGGGTGAAGCATCACCACGTAGGGGGAGCGAAATGCATACGAAAACGGTGAAATTCCTTTCCTCCGTCTGTATATTGCAACCGAAGCGGGCGCGTTAATTGAAAAATGAACAAAGGTAATTGAGTAATTCGCCGCCTTCAAATTTGCGACAGCCCTTGGACCAATAGGAGATAAGGACAGTAGGTGCCAAATATAGTAACTGATGGTGGCGTGATGCACATGAATATTAGAGAAGCTCTGGAAATATGCCCCAATAAACAACGAAAAACCAGTAAGTAGGGGCGCCTGCCTGCATCTTCGTAGCGAGCCAACCGACTAGCGTAAAATAAAAATTTTAAGAAAACGAATATTTGTGTAAAGCTTATGTGCAATAACCAATTGCGTTTATGCACAGATAAGGTACTAATGGTTGTTTATTTCCCGCTAAAATGCAGAACAGCAGCCCAAGGTCGCAGAAAAGTCGGACAATCGAAGCTTGATTTTCTGATCAAAGCGGAGGGAATAACTGAAGCTATAAACTTGAATAAGGTAGTAGAATACTGCCAGACAAGGGCACCGTTATCTAGCGTAGCAAAATGCCGATATTTTAAGCTGCACAATGACAGATATGTTTTCGGCGCGGCCAATGCCGAAGGAGGAAAATTAAGTGCCCCGGTGTCGGATCAACTAATATGGGCCCACGTAGATGGGGTTCAATATCGTATGTGGTTTGGCCTAGACAGCGTAGGTTTGAAGTAAGCGTGGGAAATGTTCCTGTCGTATATTGCGGAAGCATATCCGGTT